>OZ005660.1:246065081-246613530 GCA_963930645.1 Salticus scenicus
TGAAGTAATATTTTCTTTTAACTGTAATAAATAGAAAAAAGGAGCTTTATTTATGCACTAGAAATACAATTATGCGACTTCTAAATCATCATCTTTAAAAGTACATTGAAAACACCAATTTATTCATCAGGAAGTTGCTCCCGTTTTTTATTCATTATACTTCTTTAGATAATTATATATTTTTTAAAGAACAATAATTTTTGAAACAAGTAAAACCGTGCTAATAAAATCTTACTTGACAAAAAATTGTAATTATTTATATTTTCTATTGCATTCATTACTTCCCTCTTTTACTGTATTTTTTCGAATAATAATCAAATAATTCTGTATGTCTTTACTCACTTAGAAATGTCGGTTATTAAGAAAAAATAAAATATAATTTTTATGTAGCATTTAAATGGATAATCTTAAATTGAAATTTGTCAGTTAAATTATTAGAAAAAAATATATATTAATGCATTCAAACTTCATTTTTTTTTTTTTTTTTTTTTTTTTTTTTTAATTAAGGTTTTTTGTAGAAATAAACAGTGAACTTAAATTCAGCAAAGCTTTTGTCTCTTCCTGAGACCAACGAGCATTACGCATAATTTTGCTAGACATCTTTCAAGTAAAAATAAATAAATAAATAAATAAATAAACCAAAAACTTAAAAGCAAATAAGTGAAAGACAGCGAACAGAGGTAAATTAAATCCAATACGGCGCAGCGCACAGTTTCATCCGAAAGGAATTGTGGGTAAAAGACGGGTTTTAGAAGGATTAACCCCAGTCCCTACTTTAGGCTGTTCAAACTATCAACCCTGGTTAAAAATCACTGTAGGAGCGTCATACGTTTCTTGAATTCTGATTGGCTGTTTGCAAGATTAACGCATGAGTTCGGAGAAAAGAAGCGAAACCGTATTGTCCGCGAAAACGTGAATTTAATTTCATGTTTGACTTTGACAGCAGCTGAGAATAAAAGGATTACATACATTATTTAATTTTAGGATTATATATTTTATATTATTCTTCATTATTAATATTTAATTTTACATTAAGTTGTTAATACAAATTTTATTTTACAAACAAATCATTCTAAATTTAATTTTTTAAACATGAAAATTTCAGTATCTTTTTTATATGTAGTAATATATTATGTATTAAAAATTTAATTATTAACATTATTTTGAATATTAAGATTGTAAATGGGATCGGAAAAGAAAATAAGTTTTTATATTAGTTTTATTTATATTGGTATTACAATTAAACTTATAAATGTCTATTGAAATACTAATATAATTAACTTTACAATACTTTGATTTTAAATTAGTTAGAATAAATTATGCATTGTAATTATATTAAATCTAAATGCATTAAATAAAATAATAAATGATTAAACTTTTAATTCAGACTTTATTACCTTAAAGATTTAAAGTAATATTACTACATTAATAAATACTAGGTCAGATACTTATTTCATTTCTTGCTATCATAACTAATAGATATTCTTAAAAATATTTCAACATAAATCTTTCATAAATCTTATCTTTTATTATGCATCGAAATAAGAATTCATAAAAAAAAAGTATTCTTGTGCATCTATAATAAAAACTATAAATTAGATTTTTGTGTATATATATTTTATTATTAAAACTCCTTTTGTAATTAAAAATATTCAAATTTTCAACGTCAAATTGACGTTGAAATTAAAAATTTTGAATCTCACAGTTTTGATAAAATTAAAATTTATATTTTGGATATAATTCCTAAAAAAGGATAGATTAGTTTCGGAAAATTTTTATATGATTAAACTAAAAACCATCTATCCCTACGGTCTAAACGCTGAATTTAATGGGAATAAAATTTTAAATAAAAAATGTTGCTGTATTTTCAGTAAATTTAAACTTTTTGAATCTAAGGATACATATAATAAAATTAGAGGTTGTAGAGGGGCTGGAAAAACCAATAAAAAAATTGACATTATAAAAAACTCTGGATGTTTTAAACCAAGTTACCATAGAAAATAAAGATATCAGTTTAATTAAAAACAGGATTTTTTCTCTAAAAAATAAAGCAATAAAATGGTTTATTAAATATAAAATGGATAATTATGCCTTCAAAAATGATCTTTTTAGAGATATTGTTATCGATATTTTTAACTATAAAATTAAAGTTTCAGATTTAACGGAAATAAAGTTATCGACGAAAGAAGCTCCTATTGAAAACTTGGTTTTAATTTAAAAGATAAAATTTTTGAATATATTAAAATTAATAAAATCATAGGACTATGTAATGAATTTTTCCACTTAAAGACTCTTGTAATATCAGAATTGCTTACAGCTATAATATAAATTTAAAAAAGTTAATTTGCAATTATAATAAAGTTAGTAAAAATGTTGATCTTATTAAAGATAATGAGTGTTATTGTAATCAAGATTTCTATAAAGATTTTAAGGATTCCCATCATGAACATATAATTACAGATAATTTAGATATTATAGAAAATACTAAACTAAGAAATCTTATGAATTTAGGTGCCAATTTCAGATTAAATTTCAATTATACTAACCGAAAAATAATTGATACTATTGCAAAAGACATGGATATTTTTATTTTAAAACTCTCTTACAAATATTGTTGGCCTATAGAAGATTTTAAATTATGGAAAAAGATAATTTTGGATTATTTTGAAAGGGATTTGGCATTTTATAGGGGTTACTTTGGAAATAAAATTCACAAGGATTTCGATACAGACTTAAAAGAAAACATTGAAAACTTAAAGAAAAAATTTATTATTGCTACCGTTGATAAAGCTGGAAATAATTTTGCTATTTTTTGTAAAGTTTTTTACAAGATGTTACTTACCAAAGAATATTCCGGTAATTGTTCATACAAAAAATTAAATGACTCCCCTTCTATTATAAGAAAAAGGATTGATGCTTTTGATAAAAAACTCAATATTACTAGAAACAGTTTTAATTTTCCATACCTACTTATTAATGTTAAATTTCATAAAAATGCCATTAAATTTTGTTACGTCACTTGTGGTAATTTTGTTTATAATTACAAAGCCAGTAAAAAAACTTTTTTATTTACTCAATAATATCTTAAACGTTTTAGAGTCAGATGATAATTGCAGTATCATTAAAAATAATTACCCAATTTTAAAGTATTTTAAAGAAAATTCAGAAAATATTTTTACTATTAATACTTATGATTTTGAAAACCTGTTTGGTAGCATCCCCCATTACTTGGTTCTTGAGATTTTTGAAAAGATATACGAGAGGTTTTGTCATGTAATAAAATGCGATAAAGTTTACTGGATTAACCTTATTAAATTTTGCATCTTCGAAAATATTTTGTTTAACGGTGTTAATTATTTTTTACAAATTCTCGGTATCCCGATGTGAACAAGTTACTCGAGTGCCTTCGCCAATATGTTTTTGTTTACGTTTGAAAGAAAATTCAAAGATATTAAGTTTTATAGATACATCGATGACGTAATTACAATAAACTGTTCAGATTTTGCGAAATATGCAGCTGAAATTTATCCCTCCGATCTTGTTTTAAACCGTACTGACTATGAAGACCAAACTTCTTTTCTGGATTTAAAAATTGAAAAAAATAGATAATGACTGGTTAATTGGGATTTATGATAAAAGACAAGATTTTAACTTTAAAGTTTGTAACTTAACAAATTGGTTCTCCTGTATTAGTCATAAAGTTTTAAAAAATATTATGTTCACCCAAATAAATAGAATTAAAATGATTTGCAATAACAATTTAGACCTGAATCTGGCTATGAAAAATCTCAAAAATATATTAACTGTTAACCGCTATCCTGTTATTTTAATCAATAAACATTTCAGTATTCTTGATGACAATCCCACTTAAGGTTTGATGTTCCATATTGGGCGACATTTAAGTGCTGGTAAGTGGCCCTACTAGCTGAAAAGGTTCTATGTTTATAAAGGGGGGTGGTTTTCATTTTTCCATTTTCTGGCTATTTCAGTTTGTTCTCGTATGTATTTATATATTCTTATTTTATTTACTTTCTTGTACTTTATATTTGATGTATTATATTTCTTGAATTTTATATTTGATGTAATATATTTTGTGCTTTATTTCTGAATTTAATTGCTTTTTATGCTATGTATTAATTGAAATTCGTTTGCTGTACGGTCGTGAATCCATCTGTGAGAAGTTGGGGGCTAGAAACGTGTTTTGTGGTTAATACCAGCGTTTCGTCAGAAACTTCTCATTTTCCTTTCCCTACATGGGGGAGCTCCCCTGATGAAGGCCCTCATGTGTTTTGGGATTAAATTTTCATCTGGTTTTGATTATTTTGTTTATTTATTATAGTTTTATATTTCCTTTTGCTGCTTTTGCGCATTGGTTTATAAAAACTTTGTTCTAGTTCTATTTATTTAATAATACAGGTTTTACTCCCTATTATATTTAAATTTTATCTTATATACATATATATATATATATATAAATATATATATATATATATATATATATATATAAAAATATATGTATATATATATATATATATATATATATATATATATATATATATGTGTGTGTGTGTGTGCTTGTAAGAACAGTAGCAATGGGATGCAATTACCTATACAAGAAAATTTTCAATGAAATCTCTAATATGGTAAAATATAAAACAGATTATGAAATATATATTATTCGAATTTATTCCCAAATATTTTATCTATTTCTTTCACCGCCACTTTAGAATGTAGAAAAAGAGGGGGGGAAAAGGCTAAAAACGCCATAGGAATAGCATGGGAAGAAAAGCGAAAAAACTCACAATGTCAAGTGTGTTAAAAAAAAAAAAAAAAAAAAAAAAAAAAATTCACACCGGACGTAATAAGGGGACAAATTTGACTAGAAAAATACATTGAACAGCGGGAACCGGGCGGGCTGGGGCATGGGTCCTATCGTCCAGGATTAATACGAGGCGAGTCGTATTATTATAATGAGATTTTTAGCATTTTGTTTTATCCCAAAACATCACAACTACAAAAGTTATAATTGAAACGTTATGAAACTTTGACAAAATACTCTAGAGGAGTTATTTTAGAGATTGAACTACGACGATGGACCTAGCTAAATTATTTTTTGTTTTTTTGTCGGTAGAAATTATGAACTGCATGTATAATCATGATTTTTACAGCATGTAAAAATGTTATCTTCTCTAAAATATTAAACAACATGGTTATAGTTTTGAGAGTAGTTCACTCCCTTTAGGACCTTATAATAATCTAAATAAAATTCACAGAATAAAAATACCTTTATTTAAATTTGACTTATGATGTTATGTAAAAGTGCCTTTTTTCGCAAATTTTATGCATATTTTGAGCATAAATATAAAAATACTTTAAAATTTGCATATTTTTTTTTCAGGTTATACATTGTTTTTTACTATATTCTATCATATAATCCACATAAATAGGCATTTTTTCAATTAATAAGAAGAATCACCTCCGACGGCAGGCAGGCACCTTAAAATCACTTCACTAAGAAGCGAACGGACATGAACAGATCACCCTGAGGATCACTTCTTCAGTAAATGAGTATCTTTCACTTTCAAAAATAATCATTCTACGAGTTTACAACCTATTTTGTGTTGGCATCAGAGTTCCCAACTTTTATAATTTATTTATGAGCATTTTTAGCTCCGCCTCTTTTTCATACCAGAAATTCTGAAAAATGATTTTCTTCTTATTTAATCTTTGTCACATATTAAAAACAAATAATCTACAAAATTCCTGGTGCGGAAAAGAAGGCGGGGCTAAAAATTCTCGTGAATAAATTATAACAGTTGGGAACTCTGGTTGGCATATTGACAGAGATGGGGCTTTTCCAGTGCTGAAAGGAAACATGGAAGTGTTATTTATTTAATAATGTTTTGTCAGTAATAATGTTACTGTGCAACTTTAAAAAAAAAACATAAATAAAAGCTTATGTATGTTTGCAATGAGGAGAACTGGCATTTTTGTCACCGGCACTTTCGCTGAACTACATAAAACTTTTGTGTATTGTTCGAACTTTAAATTTCTGACATTGCTGTAAACTTTCTACGACTCAAAATAGAAAAAAGAAAGTACGATTTGACTGCAACAAAAATCGAATTTATTCCATAACTGCTGTGTGCTTTACCGACCGCGCCACGACCCCACGATTAAATAAGTTGTAGCTAAATGAGTATAGACTGATAATTATCTTATACTATTAAGTGAGCAATATTTGTATATATATATGTATATTTTACTGTTCTCGAAAACGGTAGCTCGGACAGTCACGTGATTTAACACAAAGGTGCCCTCCGAAGGGTCATTGTGCAAGTCAGAATTTCGAATTTTTGATTAGTTTTCTTTTAATTAATAAAACTATGAAAATAAAGCTTCCCATTTCTATAATGACGCACAATGGAGAATCTTAAGAAAGATTTGATTGGTTTATTTGATTTTCATTGATTTGAGTGTATTTTACATTGAACTATAGCTACTTTATGAGGAATTACGAAAGACTCGATTAGTTTATTTGATTTTCATTGATTTGTACGTTGAACTAGAGCTACGTTATGAGGAATTTCAAGAGATTTGATTGGTTTATTTGATTTTTAATTCTCTTGGGTGTATTTTAAGTTGAACTAGAGCTACTCTTTAAGGAATTACGAGAGATTTGATTGGTTTATTTGGTATTTATTGATTTGAGGTAGGGGTGTACAGTGATGTTTTTTGGTTTTAACATGCTTGACAGTGATTGCTGTGAAAACGAATTTCGTGAGTTTTCAGATTCATGGACAGTGAGATGGGGGTGTCTAATGATAATTTCTTGGTTTAAACATGCGTGACAGTGATTGCCGCGGAACCGAGTTTCGTGTGTTCTGAGATTCATGCACAGCGAGGTAGGGATGTCCAGTGATGTTTTTTTGTTTTAACATGCGTGATAATGATTGCCGCGGAACCGAGTTTCGTGTGTTCTGAGATTCATGCACAGCGAGGTAGAGGTATCCAGTGATGTTTTTGGGGTTTTAACATGTGTGATAGTGAACGCCGCGGAAACGAGTTTCGTATGTTCTGAGATTCATGCACAGCAGTGTAGGGCTGTCCATTGATATATATATATATATTTTTTTTTTCCACTAGCGTGAAGCGTACATATGTGCTTTAGAGTGATTGTTGCGGAAACGACTTACGTGTGTTCTCTGATTCGACAATTCATCGAATAGTGAATTTTACTGTACTAATAACAGCTTCAACTGTTTCCAGAATATTCGAAGAATTAACATCTCTATTTCACTGTTTTCGAGAATATTCGTTTTAATAATATTTTGTCGCACAGATTCGAGTTCAAAAAATGTTTGATATTGTCAAGGTGATCCCGTACTAAAACTGTGAAGAAAATAGTCTCCAATCGAAATATATTTATTTAAAGGTTTCAATTATTCTATTTAAAAAAAAAAAATAAAATAAATAAATAAATAAATATTTTGCCCAGCAAAGCGGGCGAAGCCTGCTAGTATGTTTTAAGTGATTTTTGGCATACATTATAATCTATAATATTCCATAGTTAAGAGATGGCGCAACAAATTACAGCACATTTGAGAAAAACACTAATTTTGGTGATTGAGGGCTGAAAACATATTTACAGCTTTTGTGAATATTTTCATGTATTATTATTCTTATTATTTCATAAAAAGCAAGCAGTAAGTAAAATTATGCATCCCTCATAAATTGCAGAACAGTTAATTATTGCTGTCCAAACTTCTAAAGTCAGTAGAAAACAGATTTCAATTTCAGATTCTAATTGCTTTATTTAAGTGTTTAATTTATTAATATATATATATGTGATAAATAAATATATATACAGAAAGGAAAATTTAAAACTACGAATTCAAAGTTTAAAATTTAAAATTTTACAACATTCTAAATGTGATTGAACAAGGAAAGTTATTTAAAAACTTCCATTTTAAATTTTAAATCTCAAAATTGAAAAGCAAAAGTAATGGCAGTCAAAGTAACGCAATTTGTGCTCACTTCACAAACAACTTTCGTTATAAATTCAAAATTTCTCCAAAGTGACTGTGAGATGTAACGTTAGCTTTCTTAATTTATTCTTAGATGAGTTATTAAACATTTACATAAACTGAAGTTTCAGTATTCTTTTTGCTCACACAAAGAGCCAGCGATGGGTGTTTATGAATAAATCCAACATGAAACTCAAAATATTTTCAGTTTTTGTTGTATTTGAAACAACCCAAAAGAAAAACATTTGAGTAAAGTTTTGTAAAAGTATTGTTTCGCGAAACACCGGAAGAAACATACATAATAAACATAAAGCTACTTATTTTCCACGGCAGGACTGAATTAACCCTCTCATGCATGCATTATTTTATAATTGTCAAAAAAAATTTTTTTACTTGCAGTTTGCCTCAAAATGAGTCAGAATAAAGGTGAGCATTTAAATTTTGAAAAAAAATTTATTTTTTAAGAAGTTACAAGCACAACCTCAAATGGGGCTTACATGCATCTAAGGGTGCATTTCTGAAAAAAAAAAATTTTCATTGAAGTCTTCAAAGCATTCTGGACATAACGGGTTAACGTTACATCGACAACAAGTATATCTTGTTTTACTTTTGCAAAGTTCATTTTTACATTTTAATGCAAATTTACCATCGGACTTCTTTGGATAGTGTTTTCTGTTATCGAATCTCAATTCGTTTGCTACATTAGATGATTTCCTTTTCTTTATTGTTGACACAGTGGAATCAGAATTGCTACTGGATGGTCTACCCTATTTCTTTGCCATCAATGAGCTCCCTGTGTATACGAGACTTGATGCAATTCTGCTTTTGAATTCCAACAAATCGTTCGTTTCTCTTCCATCTTTTCTCCAAAGCTGCCAAGCATTGACTACAGCAACGTTCAACAGGTGGTAAAATATTCTCATATACCATCGTTTATTCCTCTGGGAATGACGATAGAGTGCTACAAGGGAATCCATTAAATCAACACCTCCCATATGAAGATTGTACATTTTTACTGCATTTGGCCTAGCTATTTCTATTAAAGATTTAGTTGCATGAGAAAAACGTTTTGCTTTTTACATTGGTTGATCTCCAGCAAAAGATCTCCAGCAAGATTTTTATCGACCCATCGAGTCACAGTTATGTTTTCTTCATTAGTAGTCACAGACACTGACCCCCTACCTTCTTTCAGAAGAGATTTAACATCCTTTAACTTATCATTTGTACCTAGCATTCTATTAGATCAAATTGACATACATAAATTACTTAATTAGTGATTAAATATTAATATAGTTTAGAAACATGATCCTTCAATATATGAATCATGTTAAATGTTACCAAATTAATTACATAATTAGCCATCTATGAATTACATATAAATGGAAATAAGCAAGCATTTATTATTAAGTGTATATAAATCACAATTGATTTAATAAACTAAGCATTAGCTCCTCCAATAAGAAAATTTCTAGCACAACTACTCATCATAGCATCAACAACCTCAAATGAGGCTTGCATGCAGTCAAAGCTGTTAGCTACCATAACTGTATGATAACCTCATTTGAGGTTCTCAATAAAAATAGCTTTATTTTAGCTAATAAATTGTTAATAACTCATAGGTTTTTGTTCATTATAGTAAAAATAATGTAGAAAACAGGAAATATTTTTATTTACTTGATATTTGCAAATAAAGTGCAGAAATGGTCTTCATAAATCGGTTGTTCTGTGACTTCTAATGCTGGTACAAAATGGCTACTTTTAAGTGATCAGAATAAACTGCATAGCTAGTGTTGCCATCTTTTGCTGCATTTTACAAGCTTTCCTTGTTACCATAGTGGAATACAGTACAATTGAGAATCCAAATTATTTGAAATACCATTTATTTCGTGGGTTTTTCCTAGTAGCCTCATTTGAGGTTTCCATGCATGAGAGGGTTAAATTAGTTTACTCGATTAAACTTCATTGCATATTCATATGTCCTTTTGTATAATTACAAGTCTGTTTGTTGACCCACAAAGATTCGTCTAGCTTTCGCAATTTGAACATGAAATATGTAATGTATTAGATCTATATACATAGAAAGAGTCAGAAAAAAACCATGTTATATACCGGGTGATCCAAAAGTCAGAGAAAAAATAACAAATGTATTATTCAAAAAGTATTAAACGTATCACTGTGCACTTTTCACTAAAATGCACAGAAAGAAATGGGATTTTTTTTTAGGTTACAAAGATTTATCAGCAAATTAGCTTAAATTTCCTTCATCAGATGCCTGTTAAATTGTAAAATTATGCAAACGAATGAAATTGAAGTAACAATAAGCTGGAGCAGAGGCCACCACGGCTCAAGGCAGGTGGAGCAGGTCAAACACGTTTTTTATGGGTGCCTAACGTTCCCCAAAACCTCTGCAAGACAATACGATAAGAAAGAAAAATCTGGAGTGATTCCACTCGACTTTCCGAACATTGAGTAATTAACAGTTTTGTAGATAAAGTAAAGAAAGAGGAGAAAGAGAGAAAAACATTAATAGAGTGTTTAAGTATTTTTCTCCGTATATTACACGTTGTTTTTTAAACTCTATTGAACTTTGAGCCCAGAGATCATAATGATAAAGAATTTTTCGCTGTGTCCCTGTAAAAAAATATAAATGCTAGATTCACCAAAATACTTATATTTAGTGCAACAGTGATTTAAAATATTCATATAAATTTTCAGCTCAGTTGAATAAAGCTTTTAGATGCTATCGCACTTTTAAGAATTGGGTCCCATAGGCCATAATGATACAGAATTTTTTACTGTGTCCCTGTAAAAAAACTGTAAGTGCTAGATTCACCAAAATCTCTACAGTTGGGGCAACTGTGACCCATAACATGTGTAAAATTTTTTTGCTCAGATTAATAAGGCGTTTAGATGCTATCACACTTTTAAAAATTTGGCCACATAGGCCATAATGATAAAAAAAATTTCTTTGTGCCCATGTAAAAAAACTGTAAGTGCTAGATTCACCAAAATCTATAGGGTTCGTACTATGGTGACTTACAATATACTTAGCAACTTTCAGCTTATTCGAACAAAGCGTTTGGACACTAGCGTGTTTACTCACAGACATACGTACACACATACACACACACATACATACATCACCGTAAAAATAGTGGAAACGGACTCAGGGGACGTCGAAACGAATAGAAACATCAAAATCTCAATTTCGGATTTTTGACATGATTACAATACTTTCCTCACTATAGTATTCGGAAAGTAAATAAGTTAAGAGGGAAAGTTTTATATTATTAGGTGAAAAATTTTTTTAATTATTGATATTTATAAAAAAACTTTATATAAACTAAATTAATCATATATATTATGATTTAAACATGAAATATGTGATGCATCAGAGCTGTATATATATATATATACATAGGCGTGCCTGGCTTCAAAATATTGGGGGGGACATGACATCTGAGGTCAGGGCCCGATTAACGTAGGGACATGTGCCCCGGGCCCTGAGTAGAAGGGGCCCTAAAACTGGCCCTGAAAAATGCCCTTTTGCCTTTCTTGCCCCTAAAAACGACAAAAAGTAGTAACATAAAATGCAAAAATCTGTCATGTTAGTCCCATGTACAATTGTATGCACTTTTGCTGATTATTGCAAAGTGTGAAGGGGCCCATGAAAGCATATGTGTCCCGGGCCTCACATGAAGTTAATCAGGTCCTATCTGAGATACGTGCAAAGTGGAAGAATATTCTTTGTCAAAATAAATTTAAGCAGACATAATGATGTGCATGTGTCACAATAGCAGGGGCTTTAAATGTCAGTATTAACAGGCTTATTAAATATTAATTATTTCTACATACAAACAAATATAAATTTCATCCAGTGACTCTTTTTTTTTTTTTTTTTTTTTTTTTTTTTTTTTAAATCTATGCGCATATTGTTGATAATTAACTGAATACACACACATACACATATTTATATGCTTTTTTTTTTTTTTTCATCATTTTTCAGAACACTGTCAAGCTCCCAATGGGTTTTAAAAATTTTCTGTTTAGATTTTATCACATATTTACCCATTTCAATAAACTCTTCATTTTATTATTACGTATTAAAAAGATTTTTTTATATCATATCCATAAAATTCAGGAATTCCTTCGCTTCAAAACAAAAAATGGAAAACTACACACCGAGCATACTACACACTCTGCTAAAATTCATGGGGGGGGGGGGGATACACCATATGCAACAATTTTGGCGTTTTAGAAAAACAAGTTCTTTAAACTAAACAGATAACACACAAAGCTGGCTTTCCGAAAATTAAAGCGTTTCCCTTTTTCTGATAATCAAGTATAACATCCTAAATCTATTTAGTAAGTACCTGTCTAATTAGCATTAATGTGGAAAAAATTATCATAGCGTGTGAAAACCAAACCAAACCAAAAATAAATCTATTTAAGTCAATTTATTTCCATATTTCTGTCAAAGTTGCCGTGATTTAAATTCGTTAATAGCTTAGACATGTCAAAAGAGGTTACTTTAAAATATGCCGACAATTTAAAAACCTATTTGTAATCATTAGTGACCTCCCAGATTTTCGTTTTTCTATCAATCATTCAATACAAAGCAAGCTACTTGTGTTGATTATTTTTTAAGCTATCCAAGATAGTAACAAACATTCATTATAGGGAAAGAAAAAGATAGAGAAGACCCTCATGCTGGAATTCTCTGGCTTTGACTACACTTATTCTTCTCTTCTACACTCCTTGCAGATGTCATCCAGGAAAAGCATAAAGAATTACAACCATTATCTCCAAGGGTCCAAGAACGATTAATAATTAACGATAATTGTGTCATAGGCTTTCTTTGTACCAGGCAAAACGTTTTTTTGTGTTTTCACTAAAAGAAAGGCAGGGGTATTCCAGAAACGTTTTAATTGGAATAAGATCGACTGACAATACCCATATATCTGGTTTAAAAACTTAGTGCAGATTTCCTTTTCCTGTGCGATGATGGCAAAAATCTTTTTTTAAATGCCTCCCCCCCACACACACACACGCAAAATTTAGAGGGGTTTGAGAAATAGTCTCACACTTTAAAGAGATTTTAACTTTCTTTTAAGTTTAAAATTAGAGGGTTTAGAAATATTTTTGGAGGGGACCGCCTGTGCATATGAAATTTTTGGGGGGGACACGTCCCCCCTGTCCCCCCCGCCAGGCACGCCCGTGTATATATATATATATATATATATATATATATATATACATATATGTGTGTGTGTAGAGAGAGAGAAGTTATATAGGGGAGAGTAGGGAGGGATTGGACAATTTTGACAAAAATATCTTTTACAAATTTACTTTTACTGGCAGAATACTGTAAGTTTCAGAGAAAGAAATTGAAAAATTGAAAACGTCTTTTAAAAATATAAATTTTATGGTAATTATTAAAATATTAATTTTATAGGCCAATTAACATAGTCATAAAAATGTCTCATCTCTCCCTTATATGAGGGAGGGGATGGAGCATGTTTAAATAGTTAAAATAAATACGTAATGTACAGGCATACTATGAAAAATGACAAAAACAGTGGGCACGATGTATGTAAGGTTAATTGATTACTAATAACATCTATTTTATCCAACGTTAAAGTATAATGTACCACATAAATAAAAATTTTCAAATGTTCAATCGGTTCATCTTTTTTTTTTACTTCTAGCCATAGGCGTGCCTGGCTTCAAAATATTGGGGGGGACATGACATCTGAGGTCAGGGCCCGATTAACGTAGGGACATGTGCCCCGGGCCCTGAGTAGAAGGGGCCCTAAAACTGGCCCTGAAAAATGCCCTTTTGCCTTTCTTGCCCCTAAAAACGACAAAAAGTAGTAACATAAAATGCAAAAATCTGTCATGTTAGTCCCATGTACAATTGTATGCACTTTTGCTGATTATTGCAAAGTGTGAAGGGGCCCATGAAAGCATATGTGTCCCGGGCCTCACATGAAGTTAATCAGGTCCTATCTGAGATACGTGCAAAGTGGAAGAATATTCTTTGTCAAAATAAATTTAAGCAGACATAATGATGTGCATGTGTCACAATAGCAGGGGCTTTAAATGTCAGTATTAACAGGCTTATTAAATATTAATTATTTCTACATACAAACAAATATAAATTTCATCCAGTGACTCTTTTTTTTTTTTTTTTTTTTTTTTTTTTTTTTTAAATCTATGCGCATATTGTTGATAATTAACTGAATACACACACATACACATATTTATATGCTTTTTTTTTTTTTTTCATCATTTTTCAGAACACTGTCAAGCTCCCAATGGGTTTTAAAAATTTTCTGTTTAGATTTTATCACATATTTACCCATTTCAATAAACTCTTCATTTTATTATTACGTATTAAAAAGATTTTTTTATATCATATCCATAAAATTCAGGAATTCCTTCGCTTCAAAACAAAAAATGGAAAACTACACACCGAGCATACTACACACTCTGCTAAAATTCATGGGGGGGGGGGGATACACCATATGCAACAATTTTGGCGTTTTAGAAAAACAAGTTCTTTAAACTAAACAGATAACACACAAAGCTGGCTTTCCGAAAATTAAAGCGTTTCCCTTTTTCTGATAATCAAGTATAACATCCTAAATCTATTTAGTAAGTACCTGTCTAATTAGCATTAATGTGGAAAAAATTATCATAGCGTGTGAAAACCAAACCAAACCAAAAATAAATCTATTTAAGTCAATTTATTTCCATATTTCTGTCAAAGTTGCCGTGATTTAAATTCGTTAATAGCTTAGACATGTCAAAAGAGGTTACTTTAAAATATGCCGACAATTTAAAAACCTATTTGTAATCATTAGTGACCTCCCAGATTTTCGTTTTTCTATCAATCATTCAATACAAAGCAAGCTACTTGTGTTGATTATTTTTTAAGCTATCCAAGATAGTAACAAACATTCATTATAGGGAAAGAAAAAGATAGAGAAGACCCTCATGCTGGAATTCTCTGGCTTTGACTACACTTATTCTTCTCTTCTACACTCCTTGCAGATGTCATCCAGGAAAAGCATAAAGAATTACAACCATTATCTCCAAGGGTCCAAGAACGATTAATAATTAACGATAATTGTGTCATAGGCTTTCTTTGTACCAGGCAAAACGTTTTTTTGTGTTTTCACTAAAAGAAAGGCAGGGGTATTCCAGAAACGTTTTAATTGGAATAAGATCGACTGACAATACCCATATATCTGGTTTAAAAACTTAGTGCAGATTTCCTTTTCCTGTGCGATGATGGCAAAAATCTTTTTTTAAATGCCTCCCCCCCACACACACACACGCAAAATTTAGAGGGGTTTGAGAAATAGTCTCACACTTTAAAGAGATTTTAACTTTCTTTTAAGTTTAAAATTAGAGGGTTTAGAAATATTTTTGGAGGGGACCGCCTGTGCATATGAAATTTTTGGGGGGGACACGTCCCCCCTGTCCCCCCCGCCAGGCACGCCCGTGCTTCTAGCATAGAAAGTACTGTTTTTTAGTTGAAATATTTGAAATCAAGTTTTTGTTATATTTACATTTTTTGTGGTTCCCTAAATATTAATAAGGTTTTTAGTGACTCATCTGTGTGTATGTTATCAGCATATCAGAAGAACAAATATTACTAAGAAAACCTAACTGTAATTGTGAGTGTAATTTCTTTTGAATATTTCACTATATTCAGGAAAACTACTCAGGAATGAAAATGAATTCCTCATACATATATGGTAAATAAAATAATTTTAAAAGTTAAAAGGGTGAACAAAAGTCGTATGAGTGTCACACCAATTATTTTCCATGATTTTGAATTTCTTTCGTACTTTTTTTCTTCCACCTATTCATTCATTTGCCTCTTGATATTTTCTGTTTAGGGAGTATTAGAATCTTCATTCTTCTTCCTTTTCTTACATGTCCCATCCCACTCTGAGCTGCTCTGTCCCCTCCTTCCGTTTTCATTATTTTTCAAAACTTTATTTATTATTAGACACATGCTACTTTTAAGCTTAATTTAGCTACTAATTCATAAAAGCTTTATTATTAGGTATATAAAATATGAAAAGTAATTATGCTAACATCAGTGAGGGACGTTGAAAACTAGCCATGAAAATTATGCAGTTGTTTACTTTTAGTGTAATAAAATAGTTTTTTTGTTACATAAATTTACAGAGTTCTCCAACTAAAATGATACATAGCAACAAATATGGAGCTGTATTTACTTCACCTGGTGGAAGTGTCAAAAATTAAAAACAATGTCTAGTTTTAGAATAATTTTAGGTGTCCCATCCCTCCTGGCTCTCCCCTATATATCTGTGTGTATGTGCGTGTGTATGTATATATGAATATATATATATAAAATAATTAATTCCAACGTCCGATAATTAATTCCAAGATTACAGTTGCTAAAACTCGCTTCTTGTAATCGCATTTATTTGCAGAGATTTTTAAGTAAGTTTGACCTCTATAATATAGGCGAATTCTCTAGAGTTTTAATAAGGTTCTTAAGAACTCACTTTTAAAGGGGACTAGAATTTATAAGGATGACATGGAACTGTTTTTTCTAGAGCCATAGTTTAGATTCTAGGTGTCAGTAATAGAATTTTTTCTCAGTGAAATATATATATATATATATATATACGTGTGTCTGTGCGTGTGTGTGTATGAATTATATGTATGTATGTATGTGTATATATATATATATATCTATCTATCTATCTATATATATATATATATATATAACAAAAATAATTAATTCCAACGTCCATTGTCCCCTTAAGTAATTAAATCTCTAATTCAAAATATCATATCCATGCATAATGTGCTGGAAATTTCTAGAGAATATAGTATAGAAATTGACGGCGATAATCCCTGGAGATCTTACACTACTAAAATGTCATCGATAGAAATAGAATATTCAATTAAACTGTACGCGTAAACTGGCTTAAATAAACAGCTTTATACGTGTAATGCAGATAGATTATTTAAAGATAAATCATTTTATAGGATTTGGAGATCAGATGTTCGAAATATAGCTCCGGAACGACTTGTTTAAGAGCAAAAATATCTGCTTAAAATGAATTATAAAATGAATTAATCCATACCGAGCATTATGTAAGCAGCCTCCTCTACAAATTGTTGTGAGAGCTGTAATAATTCATCTGTACAGAGGGAATAATGCGCGAAGTAAATTTAATTCCAGTTAAATTATAAACTTAGATTAAAATCCTTTTGTATTCTGAAATCTATATTTACTCATGATTTACGATATCATAGTTGCCAACTTTAGTACATTTTCAATAGAATTCTTTTAAAGCAGGCCTTTTAACATTTTTTTCATAACAATTTTTCAATAATTTCTCCTTATTGTAATTGTTTTTAAATACTTTAAGGGGTAAAGTAATTTGATTCATTTAAGATCAACTGTTACTATAATTTGCGAACAAGTATAAAAATAAGGAAATAAGTGAAATTTTTCCTTTATACTATCATCCTTGCCAACCATCTCATTATGAACTGTTCGATTTTTAGTACCCACCTTTTTTTCACACCAATAATTTTTTAGAGTAATTTTAGTCTTATTTAATCGTAACAACATTTGGAGAGAATAACTCTAAAAATATAGCGGTGTGAGAAAAGGGGCGTTTTTTCAGGGGGCGTTAACAATTGTACGGTTATTAATGAGATGGAGGGCAAGTATATACTATTAAAGTAAAATTTTGATAAAAATTTGCAGTTTTAAATTACAATTAGATGAGATATAATGTATTCCCTCGACCTTGAAAGGGTTAAACTTCTAATTATTCTTTATTTGGTAGATCGCAGCATTGCTTCGAAATTTTTCTATTGATGTTACAGAGGAAACCAAATGCAGTAGTCAGTTAATATTTTTTAGAAGTCGAGAGTGCTCGATGGACCGTCCTATTTTATTGGCCTTATGCAACTGTTAAAAATTTATTTATTTATTTATTTATTTTTCAATTTACGGTGTTTATTAACAAAGTTACCTTTTTATTAAAATATCATTTGAATTTAATTAGGTTAATAAAAAGTGCATACTTGGCAACCATCTTATTAATAACCGTACAACTGTTAACGCCCCTTGAAAAAACGCCCTTTTTTCACACCACTTTATTTTTAGAGTAATTCTCTCCAAATGTTGTTACGATTAAATAAGAATAAAATTACTCTAAAAAATGACTAGTTTGAAAAAAAAAAAAAAAAAAAAAAAACAAGGCGGGTACTAAAAATTATACGGTTCATAATGAGATGGTTGGCAAGTATGAAAATGGAAAGGGTCGTACTCTCCGCCGTTTTTTCAGGACACTCTTTGGAATGAAATATTTTTTAAATTTATTGTTACCGCTATTTTTTGCAATAATCTCTACCCTATGTATAATCATGGAAAATTACGATGAATATGTCTAGGACTATTTATGAATAAAATTTGTGGTGGCGAAAAAGGCAGAAAGTTCTTATCTTGAAGAGTGTCCTGATGAAAGGGCGGAGAGTAATGACCCCTGCATACTTGCCAACCATCGCATTAATAACCGTACAATTATTAACGCCAGTTGAAAAAACGCCTCTTTTTCACACCGTTTTATTTTTAGAGTAATTCTCCCCAACTGTTGTTACGATTAAATAAGAATAAAATTACTCTAAAAAGTGACCGGTGTGAAAAAGAAGGCGGGTACTAAAAATTGTTCGGTTCATAATGAGATGGGTGGCAAGTATGCCCCTGAAATGCAGTCTCAAACCAAAACTTTCTAAAAAAAATAATAATATTGCCATTTTTTAAATTGTTTTTAATAAAACATATTTTTAACGAGCTGTGCCTAATAGCTAATTTTTTTAATTAGTTTATCAATTTTTCAAAGACAGTGCAGAGTTAGCGTTAAAGGGTAAAAATACCTTTTTATTTTTCTGTCTAATTCATCGATTTTTAGTCATTAAATGAAACGAAGATTTTTTTTTTTTTTTTTAAATAAGAATATTGGTTTTATAATGCGTGGAAGCTGGTGATTATATGATATATATATTTTTTTAACGATGTGCAGTATCTTTTTAAACCATTTAACCCTTAAATGCGTGAGTTTTTTATTTTAATAAATAAAATTTGATATTAAGTGGTAAATGGTTGTAGCTAAATCAAAAAAAAAAAAAAAAAACTCGTAGGATTCACTTTAGGGTTAGTGAAGAGGTAGAACCGACTTTGCGTATTGATGTATTTTTACATTACAAAAAAAAAAAAAAAAAGCTACATTTTTCTTCTATAAATTTATCAGTATATGCAAAAGTATAAATATTATTCATTATTCTTCTGCCTTGTCTTTATCCGAAAGTAATTTTTCATGTATGATTTTATAACTTTTTATGTAGATAATTGTAATTCATATCACCCGTACCGAAATGAAACTGTACTCAAGAAGAAACATTCAAAAGGTGTCGTCTTCAAAATATATTGAAAAAAAAATATATGTGATTCTACTCTTCTTAAAACAACAGAAAGTGAAAAAATTATCGACTGAAATGAATTACAGCGACCACAAAAAATTATCAAAATTAAGCATATTTGGCGATTTCACATTGTTAGGCGATAGATTTTGAGTACTTGGCGGAGAAACAAAACACGGTGTTGTCCGTACACGGCAACCTCAGTGCTAACGAACTGAACGCCTAACAGCGCTAAATCGCCAAATATGCTTAATTTTGATAATTTTTTGTGGTTGCTGTAATTCATTTCAGCCGATAATTTTTCACTTCCTAGTGTTTTATGAAGAGTAAAATCACATATATTTTTTTTTTCAATATTTTTTGAAGATGACACCTTATAAATGTTTCCTTGCCAGATAACGCACCAACATTGAAAATTTTCACAGATCAAAAGAAAAAAAAAAAACTGTCAAAGATTCTAGTTGCGTTGGAAAAGAATAAAAAAAATTAAAAAAAAAAAAAAAAATACGCTACTCAAAGGTTGCTACACAAAAAGGTATGGGGTTTTTTACATACGATGCTGATCTACATCGCTATCCATTTAAACCACTGAGCGTCTTCTAAATGGGCAAAATTTTAATGTTGTTTTCACTGCGCGATTTTTAAAATATCCTAAAACAATAATTATTTCAGTTTTCAGTTAAAAATGTGATTGCGGATTTCAAGATAAACCTCATGACCATTATAAGCCACTTCACACTTTAAGACCAAGCTAAGAATATATAATTACGTATTTTTAAATTATCAGTGTATTACACTGAGAAAGAATTCTGTAACTGACATCTAGAATCTAAAGTGTGGCTCTAGAGAAAATAGTTCCATGTCATCCTTATACATTCTAGTCCTCTTTGAAAGCGAATTCTAGAGACTCCCTATTAGAATTCTAGAGCGTACATCTATATTATCGAGGGCAAAATTATTTAAAAATCTCTGCAAATGTGAATACAAGATAACTATAATCTTGGTTTATGTTCCAGTTCTAGAAAATCAAGAGAGAATTTCTCGTAATACAAAAGATTCCGACTATTGTTTCACCATCTAGAAATGCGTAGACAAAAAAATTCTGGATCATTTCGTCTATTCAGTTTATTGGCGTGCCTTATACACATAGCTCGGAAATCTATATTTCTAGTTTAAGGATTTAGAAAATGAGTACTTATTCATTTTAGATAAAGGCGGTATATATTTTTTTTTTCTCAGTGTAAAAATAAAACTACTGTTTAGTATACGTAAAAAGACATATCAGTCTCTTGATGTTTAAGGGTTAATTTGTGTGTTGAATAAATTTTCCAGCATAAAAGAATAAGTCATCAGCCAACTTCCTGCCGAAAACTTTTATTAGAAATTTTCTTTATACCTTTTGAAACAATAGATACATTTTTACTTCTAAAAAGAGGTAAATCGTACAAGGTGGAAACTGTGAATTCTTCCGAAGGTTAACCCATTTTATCCCATTGTCCTATTTAAAGAACAGCTGAAAAACAGCATATAGAAATCAGAATTTACTTGGTGCGAATATTTTGTGAGCTGGAATACATAATGGTATACATAAGCTTCTGCTAGCGTGTTGTGTGCCTCACCTCCTCCATCTGGAATCTTTGTTTATACATTACATTAGGGGGCGTGGTTTATCTTCTCTTTGCGGTTGAAAATTCTTTCTGGAGAACTATCATGTAAATAAGAAAGTATTATACAGATAAAGCAAAACTTTATACTCGGAAAAATTTTTTCACTATTGAAGAGAACACTAAAACATATAAGTGAAAATTTCATCCTCTTTATTTCAATGTCCTGCGTACTAGGTGGATAAGATTTCTTATACAGAATATATATATATATATATTGATATTTTAGTTTTGTTGTATTCAGTTTATTTAGGTTTAATTAACATAAAAAAATATAATTTTTCTGAAATTTGAGCAAAATAAATAAATTGGAATAAAATATGGGGTAACCTTAACGTACCATACTTTAAAGATACTAAAGAAGGGGAGGCTGCTTCTCTTTCAACGATCTTTCCCACATGTCGTTAGACTTACAAAAATTAAAATTTACAATAGGCAAAACTGACTAGAAACTTTCCATTTCTAAAGACCTTCATCTATACTTCATACCTGCCAGTATTCTAATTATGAACCGAAAGATTTTTAGTACACGCCGCTTTTTCCACACCAATAATTTTAGAATAATTTTCTTGAAATTTAATTACGATTAAGAAAAAAAGAGAAATATTCTAAAAATATATTGGTGGGGTAAAAGAGGTGTGTACTAAAAATCTTCTATTCTGAGAAAAATTGCTATTCTGAGATAATTTGGATTAGAGTTACTCTTAGAAGCAACTTTTTTTGCCCCCTAGTGCCCTTAAAGGCAAGGAATTTCATAAAATCCCTTTGTAGTGTGTGTTGGGAACGCATAAACAATCCACACTTAAAAATTAATTTTGCTGAGATAATTTGAAGCAAATTTATGTTTAAAAACATGTTTCAACCAACCTCCAAGGGGAGGATAGGACGAAATTTTACAAAACCCCTTTGTAGTGTGTTTCTTGAGTACGCATAACCAATCGACGTATCAAAATATCGCTATCCTGAGATAATTTTGAGCAGAGATACTCATAAAAGCGTTTTTTGCCTCCCCACACCCCGCCCTTAAAGGGGGGGGGGAGGAAAAATTTCGTAAAATTCCTTTACAGTGTGTGTTGGGAAGACGTAAACAACCCCCACAAAAAATAATCTTGCTAAGATAATTTGAAGCAAAGTTATGGTTGAAAACGGGTTTATTGCTCACCCCACCCAAAAGGGAGGAAAGAGGGACTTTCACAAAATCCCATTACAATGGGAGTTGGATACACGTAAATAAGCCACACAATAAATGTTGTGATCTCAGCTCCTATAGATTTCCCCGGATGAGTTTAGTGCTAAAAGGGGGCTCGAATTTGTACCCCGTAACTCTCCCCCCCCCCCCCAAAAAAAAAAAAAAATCGAAAATCACAAAAAAAGAAAAAAAAAGAATTTTTGGAAATATTCTCAAGAAGGCTCTTGGTGGTTTTCTATATCTTTGTGCTACTATTGGTAGAGTTTTATTCGAAAATCCGTATTTTGCTAAATTTTGCCTCCAAAAATCGTTTTTACCCTCTCTCCCCTTAAAAATCCAAAATTCCAAAGTCACAGATTTTTTTTTTTTTTTTTTTGTACTTAAGTCTAATGTCTCCATCTGCATTTTTTTCACCGCGAAGTAGTTTGGAGCCGAATTATACTTATGAAGGTGTTATTGCCTTCTGCCCCCACAGGAAGGGAAAAGTGGGATATTTCGCAATATCCCGTCTTATTGGGTGTCAGGGTCCTAAAACCAACCTGCTCACCAAAATTTGAGACTCTATCACCTACAGAATCGCCACGGCTGTGTTGAGTCACTGAATCAGTGAGTTTACTCTTTTATATATATAGATTAAACAACTAAATGGCATAATCTTTTCTTAAAATAAGGTGCTTATTTGGTGGATGGTTATAAAATAGGGCACTTAAACAATCCTGTATTGCACAAAGTATGACGTGTTTAACATTTTATTTATATATATTTCTTGATTTCTTTTTTATTGAACGTAATAGTTCTTTAACTATGAGCTAGTCAGGATAACTTTGAATGAGAGTTAATTATTATTATTATTCTTTTTTTAATGTGAAATTTTCAACCAAAAAAAAAAAAAAAAAAAAGTTTTAAGGATGAAATTTTGAAGTGATTCCTGAAAATTTTATAAAATTTACCTGAAACCAAACATTTTACAATGGATATAATTTTAACTAATTTTCTTTGCTTTATTGTCAAGTATTATTAGTCATTAATTTTCCATATTTGAAAAAAATATCAAATTTTATGCCTACACCAGTAGCCAAGATGTCATCTCAATCCTGAACAGTAGATGGAGGTTGAGAATTTGTTATCACGGTACCTTTTGAAATACTTAATATATTACAACCAAAGTTGGACAGTAGAGTTATCTTATAAATATCTTGGATTAGTTTACTGAGCAACTTGCTCCGCCATTTTGATCCAAGTGGTGCCCACCTAATATATCAACCCAATAACTTTTGAAATTCGAAATAAATTTGAAGAGTAAATTTATCTGATAAATGCATTTGATATATTTGTTTGTCAACTTCATGTGCCTCCACCATCTTTTTCCCAAAAAACCGGCCACTTGAAAATTTTAAATTCACATAAGAAAGGTATTTACGAACCAATTTGATTAAAACTCCATATGCACATAGCCCAAATAAATATTTCAACCAAGTCCATTAATTTGTAGCCAAAAGGGGCGCTAATTGAAAAAAAGGAGAGAAATCAAACCCACCCTTCCAAATGAACCAGCAGGATACACTCTAGGACAAAAAAAAAAAAAAAAAAAAAAAGACGACGCACCAAGAAGGAGTAATGCAAATTGGACACAACTTAACATGCTTACAGATTTCGATGAGAAATGCAAATCTTTAAATGAACATGTGATGCTATAGCGCATTTTAACTGCGAAACCGTAAGGATATTAAAGAGGAGAAATTTTGATCCAGATCATAAATTCTTCGAGAAACTTAATCCGTCTACTCAGATAGACAGTAACTATGCCTGGCATACAGGTGCGCAAACAATATGCGCAGATAGCATTTGAGAGAGGATTGTAGTTGGGCTCAAAGAAGCCGGTTCGTCTAATCTGCGAATTCTTTGACATTTGGATAAGAGCGATGTCGCTAGTATTGATGTTGGCAGGAATGTGTGAACCATGACCAAACATAATGTTAAGAAGGAAGCGGTCAACCTAGAGATAGGACATAATGTAAGAACAGATCTTTCGTCAGAGCGGTACTCAAAGCTCCAAATTCAACGTTATTATCGATCCTACGTGCAAGTGGTACTTTAGTGACTTCAAATACAATTAATAAGCGCCTTAGAGAAATGGGGTTGAGCTCACGGAGCTCCTTGTGCCGACTGCTATTAAACTTTTTACACTGACAAGCCGGTTTCCAGTGATATCAGGAACGTTTGACCTGGAATGTTACTGAATGAAGTAGAATTGTGTTCAGTGATGAGTCCCACTCCAATCTGAGCCCGATGACCAACGAAGAAGCACCAAAAAAGGGGGAAAGAAAAGGGGAACATGACATCTACCAATTTTCATCTTATTCGGATGACTCCTTCTTGGTGTGACTTTTTTTTTCTTTTGTCTTAGAGTGTATTATCAGCGTTTAATCTAGGTTTTTAAAAATGGTACCCCATTTCTGACTTTATAAAAGAATTTGTAAAAAAATTAAGCAAGTTAGTGACAAGTAAAAATGCTTCTGAAAAATTAACATAAATACACTAAAGTAGTTTTATTTTTTTTAAATGGAATAGTAGTAAAATAATTATTAAATATCAGAGAGGAATAAATCCTAAAATGTAAGGTAATTAGGTCTGGGCAATGTAGCGATTCATCACGAAATATCAATTTAATACCTATATTATTAATCGATTTAAGCTTACACTGAATCTTGTCTATATCAATATTACATTTATATTGCTAAATTAATTTATGTTTAGACAGCTTTTAATATATATGTATACCATTAGTTCTGAGCGTAACATTAGCGTCATGCATCAAATTTAAAGCAACTGCGAGTTACCCAAACATGGACATTGATGTATCTTGATTGTTGACGTTCTAATGAAGGTTAGTTATTCCTAACGTAACCAGCTCCTTATGAAATTTTAAATTTGGTGTTTTTGGGTGTTCGCATGACGAAGACTGTGCCGTTTGAAAAGGGAAAATCCCCACGGCGCCTTATATTGAAAAATTATAGTCCAGCCTTTACGAAATTTTAAATCTAGGGTTGGCTGGGTGTTAATATGACAAACTGCACAGTTATAAGCGGGAGGACCCCCACAGTGACTTATCTCTGAAAGATGCGATTCTAACTTTACAAAATCTTAAATTTGGAGTTAGTTGGGTGTTAGTATGAAGAAAATTGCACTGTTGGAAAGAAAGAGGGTCTGACCCTACCCTCACGGTGTTTTATTTGGAAATTTCGGCCCACACTTTACGAAAGTTGGAGTTGATTGGGTGTTAGTATGACAGAGACTGCGTCGTTGGAAAGATGGCGGGTCTGACTTTTCAAGGTGCCTTATTTCGAAAAATTATGGTCTGGAATTTACGAAATTTTAAATTTGTGGCTGGTCAGATGTTAGTGTGACAAAGACTACACCGTTAAAATGGAGAGGGTTTTACTATCCATCGTGCCTCATCTCGGAAAGTCACGGTTCTAACTTTTTGAAATTTGGAAACTCCTTATTGTTATCAATGCCAACGCCTCGTGCTTTTCATTTCAAATACAACAAGAATTTTTACAAACTGAAGTAAAACACTTTTGTAAAAGTATTTTTCTAAAATATTTTTTATTTAAACATACTAATATAATATTATATGCAATAAAGTAAAAACATTCCTAGAATAGTAAGAAAGCACCATCCAAGCGGCGTTGGCGTTTCAAAGTAATAATTACAAAACTTTGGATAAACACCATTAAACTCACAACAAATATTTCGGTCGGAAGAACACACGAACCTCTGTCAGTGTCAGGACAGCAATGTAGGCACAAGTGCTGCAGTCAAAGCGGCAACGCACCGACCTGAAACAATTGTTGCGAGGTTATTGCATTTTGTGGTGTCTAGTCATAGTTCTATAATTAATTATAAAATGCCAGTGAATTTTTTAATATCGATATATCGTTAAATCGCGATACGAAGCTTGTTATATATCACGATTTGTTTGTTCATTTGCTGAAACTAGTAGGAACGCTTATGCCATTTTGAATAGGGAACTTGTAATTGTGATCTTGCCTTCAATAACATATATACCTTTTGAGACATTTTAAAAATATTTACGGAAATCAGAGCACGAAGAAAGAGACAATCAAATGATCATATTGAAGTTATGAACACTTTTTAGCAAAACAAAATTTCATGTAACTTAATAGCACATAAAACTGTGTGAAATAAATGATTAAAGAAATGTTTTATTATTTACAATCTTTGTTAATTAACGAATGAAATGCGAAAAACATATCCAGGTTGACACTGCCGGGAGAAAATTTAATCCAGACGTTAGCCTAGCGCGAGAATATACAAAAAAAAAAAAAAAAAAAAAAAAAAAAATCCGACCCCGCCCTGGCCCGAGAACAAATGGAAAAAATATATCCGAGGACCGGATCGAACTTGGGTGTCTGGCTCGTGCTCGTGCAGTATAAATTATAAATTCTTCTGATGCTGCAGTTCATTCGAATAGTAGGAACATCAAATAATGCTCTAACTCTATGAGGGAGTCTTTTCATATCTCGGGTAAGCTTTTGGTTCAAAACAAGTCAAATCCTAATTTTTTGCGCACATTTTCCCACTGTGATCGAATTTTTTTTTTTTTTTTTTTTTTTTTTTTAACTGAAAAATGATTCAAATATCTGTGTAATAGATGAGCCTGTAAACTAAGTTTATTTAAAAGTGCCGTATAATGAAGGAAAACTGAGCTGCTTAGAGGAAATATAAAGGATATGGAATGTTTTTATAACCTCAAAGTGGAGTCAGTGCAAGATATCGTTTTCTCTTTTCTTTGCGAGTCATTCGTTAAATGGCATATTCTTAGAATTATGTGGAGGAAGAACTCAGTAGCCCTGGGGAAAATATCTGAAGTATCCTCTGTAGTTCAAATACCCTACAAGTGACGCCATTTGATAAAAAGAGCAATACATTTTATTTGCGCCTGTGATAAACAAACAGCAGGGTGTTTTTAAATTGGATGGGTCTTTGCAGCCCTGGCGCGAACCGAATCGTTCTACTCTTGCAAATTATCCGTCCAGTATCAACAGCATATTGTTATCCTAGACCATTCTAGGTTATGAGAGAATGAGAAAACTGAGTGGGTGGAAAGGGGTGGGAGTAAGTAATGAATAACTATTGAATAGGTCTACAATGAAAGGATCACTTCTAAAATCTCAAGTTGTTTGGAAGGGGGTGCCGTCAATATTCTCATCAATTAGTCAATATATCTTTTGCATTTCCCGCGAGAGTAAAACATTCCGTATTCAGTAAAGAGAAAGTCTTTCAAAAGCATTGCTCGTTTGACATTTATTTTCATTCTGTAGTAACCTCTTTAAACAATACTTTTTTCTTTTTCTCTTGAATAATTCGCTAAATATATTTTAACGTGAATTATATAATAAATAGCGTTTATAATTATGACATCAAAAAGAAAAAAAAAAAGAAAAAATAAATTCTATTACATCATATTTTCAAAAGAAAGCTGCAACTGAAGAGTTAATGGTAAGTAAACATTATCAACTATTTGCAACAATTATGTTTTAAAAGTACTTAAAAAGAAATCATTGAATTTATACTTAGCATTAGTAGAGTGGACAACGTGAAGTGGAAATGCATTCGTAATAAATAATAATAATAAAACTAAGTAAAAAAGGGAATAATAATATTAGGTATATTATTTTATTTCAATCCTTTATTGTTCTTTATTTCATACTTTTGCGAAAACTATTTAAATTTATAAAATAAAAATTTGAATTTTTAAAAAGTTTTAAAATACTCTCAGGTAATTAATATTTATTTTATATATTTTTTCTTCTATTTTTCATCTTTACAGATTTAATATATATTCTCAACATATTTTGTTATTACTTTGTCGATTCACTTATAAGTTGACTTTATTTATTATTATTTTAATATTAATTAATAAATTTAATGTAAATTTTTAGCACTGAAACATAAAAGTACTCTTAAACTAGTATGTTGTAGCCACCACGCGACTTTTTTCTATATTTTAATATACAAATTCACGCAGTAAAAATATTTTAGTAAAATTATTATTTACAAAAATTATCTTGCATGATAATGCAGACGATTTCCATATTAGAGAAGTAGTATAACACTAAATATCAAAAAAAAAAAAAAAAAAAAGAAAAAAAAAAAAAAAAAAAGTCATTCATTCTCAATATTACATAAAAAAAAAAAAAAATGCTTTTTAATATAATCTTTAAAGAACATTTCCTTTAGCTTAGCATGTGATTCAGATAAAAGGATTAAATATTTAAAAATAGAAACGTAGGTTATTTATTAATTTAATTAAAATATTAAAAACATGAAAATATTTTTTATGCTTTCACATTTTTAAAATTTACATTGTTTATAAATTAAAAAAGATATTGTGTGTTATTTTCTTACTTATTTTAGGCATATATAAAAAAAAATACACTGTATATAATTTAGAAAAAATACAAATATTTCCATAAGTTAAAAATAATGGAACATGTTATTTTTTTATCATTTTAAAAATAATAATATTTCTTTTCTGTTTATAACCCCTTCCCACTTTTTATATTATTATTATTGAAACTAAAATCTTAGTAATTTCTTCACCTAATTTAAATATCTTAAAGGTCAATAAAATATTAGCCAGCTTTACAAATGAAAACAAAACATTGTAATTTTCTGTTTAAACATATATTAAAAATACACTATTCTTCAGGGCACAAGGTTCTGCTCCTAAAGTTAGACGCCAGTTTCGACTCATCGACTTATCCGTGACCATTAATTAATTTGAAATGTAAAATTATTTTCCCGTGTATATTTTTTTCTACTTTTTCAATGAAATTTCACATATTATTTAAAATTTAAAAATCATAGAATATCTTGCTGTCTTACTTTTTTAAAAACTATATTCTTCTTTTTCGTTTTTGCTATGAAATCTTATATATTCTACTAATTTCTTTATCAAATTTAATTATCTTCAAAGTCAATAAATGCAATGGCCTGCTTTACAAATAAGGATAGAAATTTTTATTTTTCTCTATAAAGGGAAATTAAAAACACAGCTGTTATTTGGAACCCAAATCTCTGTTCTCAGAGCTGGAAGACTCAAGGTGCCGGGTTCGATCTTTTTAGCTTCCCATGATTTTCTCCAAAAATTGCATTCATACGATATATAACCCTAGTGTAGTCAGTCAGTCTTAAACCACACAAACAAAAAATTGTGTAACATCCAAAGTGTTCAAACACTTATACTGGTAGTGTGTGTTCTCCTTTTACTATGTGTTTTCATATTATATGCTTATATGTATATATATATAGATATACATTTGAAAAAATTGTTAATATAAATGAATCTAAGTCATATATTAATAAATATTATGTAGTAAAAAAGCCAGAAGATTTCATGGTGTAAAACATATTAACCAATTCATTGATGATTTTCTGCCACCAGTATTTTTATACTGGAATTTTTACCACATTTTTACAAGTATTTTTGTGATTTTATAGGTTAGGAATTTTTGTACGAAGATACTGGTGGCAGAAAAAGCGGAATTCTTTCATGTTATAAGTGTCTGTTTGCTTTTAATTAAACAGAAACAAAAGCTGAGAATAATTTTCGAATTTATTGTTATCATTTAATAAATTTAACCCAAAGATTATCTGAAGAATCAAATTTACTGTGCTATATTTTAAACTAAATTTTCAATAAAGTTATCTGAACTAATTCAGTTTATTTAAAATTTAAGTATGGTACAAAGATTCAGTCTTAACAATAAATAAGGGAATGTCTCCGGTTGTGGACACAGTTCAAATTTTTGCTTATAACTTTTGATAGAGTAGATATTATGCAAACATATGCATACCAATGGAAAGCTACAACCCTTAGCTAGCGTTTGATGAAGTAAATGTATTGATTCTATCAGCCACAAAAAAATTATTACTAAATTTGGGAAGTGATAATTTTTTGCTAAAAAAAAAAAAAAAAAAAAAAAAAAAGTACCCAGTTGTGGGCACACTTGAAAAATTCGCTAAAAATGAGAAAATGATATGAAAAACAAAATCAATTGGCATTTTTCCAATTGTATTCGTCATCTTCTTCATCCTCCAAATCAGAAGTGCAATGCTAGCAAGTAAAATAATTTGCATGTATATAAACACCATAAAACGCAAGAACTCAGAACGATTGTTTCGGGTCGAAATAAAACCTTGAATTTTCTTCAGGCGAACAAAGTAGGCACATTGCTACTTTTTTAGAGGCACTCGGGTCTACTTAGTCCACCTTACAAAGGGCCGCGTTTTCCTTCAACCCGAAAGGATTGTGTGCATTGCCTCTTTGTTTGACTGACGAAAGGATCATGTTTTCGTTCAACATTAAACAATTGTTGCGAGCTCTTGCATTTTATGATGTGTATTTAAAATTTTGTATAGTCAGTAGCAAAATTATTGAAACATACTTTTCAAATCACATACACACTTTTCAAATATATATTTATATATATAGTTGAATCGCTAATTTTATCTGCTTACTTTTTTATAAACAATATAAAACTAAGATCACGACTCGACAAATACTTACTTAACAAACAGTATTAGGTACCCATTTTTTAAGTTGGAATTATTGATAGGGTTTCAATGTTTTTGCTGCCAACTGTACTTAATAATCATTAAAATGCAGAACCGAAAAATAATTAAAATACAAAAAATGGTTAATTATACAGCAGACTCTATATTAATTGTTTCAGTGTTTTATTTATTTATTTTAATAGTTACAAATTCCTGTAAAATGTACTTTAAAATATTTTTGCTGTCATATAAGTTCAACGAAGATTTTTTAAATGTATCTGAAAGTAAGCAGAATTTTTTTAAGCATATTGGAACGATTCATTTTCAAAGTAATTAAATGTACCACTATCATTAGAACAAATATATTGCTGTGATTTTTTATTCAAATAATTAACATATTCTTTTATCGTTATTAAAAAGAGTAAAATTGGCATTCTCAGTTGATTTTTTTTTTTTTTTTTTTTAATCAATTATTATAATATCCTCCCGTGAAAAAGAAAAAAAAAGTTTATAGTTCATTAACTCATACTATATTATTAAATTCTGCTTCTTAATATGTTCAAAAATAATATACATATATATAGATAGATACACAGATAGAGAGAGAGATATATATTAGTAAGGGTACATGACACTTTAGTCGGGAGGAAATTTTGGTCCCACTAATTTTTTCTATCTTTTAAATATATGAGTGTTTTTGTATGATAGCATATATTTTTGATTGATATTACGTCATTTTACACCTTTGTCGAAATTGATGTAAGAATAAGACACACAGAACAGAATTGTTATTTATTTCGTATCGAATTTTGAAAAATAAAGTGTATCTGTTATCACCAAAGATCTAACCATTGTTAATTTATCTAAGTCCCCAAAATTTCAGTTTAAATAAAATACCAGGATTTTAATTAAAACATTGTAATGCGGCTCTTAATTATCACATTCAAATTTAGATTGTTCAAATTCAAAATTTGTAGGAAATCGAAGCTTTATCCAAACACTTCCTAAATGTTTGAATTTAATAATAAAAGAAGATACGAAGAACCTAAATAATGATCTCGGGATTTAATTTATAAAGATCTGCGAAACTTGAGTTATTTTTTTTTCTGCCTATCAGAATATATCTGTCAAATACAGAAAACAGTCATATATCACACAGAATTGGAAACGCATTTTTCTTCCATTATAATATCTTACAAAATTGTTTAAATAAATTTCGTTCTCCCCCCCCCCTTTTTTTTTTTTTCAAATGCGCTGAAACAGAACTGTGAAATTACTTTTTACTGTCTGTGGAAGAAAATGTGTGAAAAAAAAAAAAAAATCCCAATGTGTTACTGAGATTTCAATGTGTGAATTATTTTTGGCCATAGGGACATATCAGATTTTTATATATTAAAAAAAAAAAAAAAAAATGAAAAAATGAACTAAAAAGATAAAAAAAAACTGTGCATCAACATTTCTAAATCTTGATACTTGCAATGCGCACATTTGATTAAATAATGGACTACTTACATTTTTTTTTTCAAGTTTAAAATAAAATAATTATAATTGAAAGGAAATAATAAATGTACATATATACATGGATAACATAACTAAATATCACGGACAAACAAACATGCATTTTATTAATATTTTAAATATAACATAGATCCTCTAAGATTAATAATAAAAATAAATATATTAAATGTTCATAAAAAAAAAAAAAAAAAAAAAAAAAAAAAACAGAACAAAATACCTTCATTCTCATTGGCTAGGGAGCAATCGTAATGTCGAAAGTTTTTACATTTACCTACTGTAATAAGAGCACTTCAATTTTCCCGTATTAACAAATATGCTACCACACCTCGGAGGAAGGATAGATCTTATTCTTACTCCGAGTAAAATACTAGAAACTCATATATATATAATATAGCAAAAAATTAGCGGGATCAAAATGTCTCGGGGCCAGAATAGCCAGGGATAAAAATTTCTTCGGGACAAGAAAAGCAGGACCAAAATGGCCTGCTTCGAATAAATTTATGTACATAAATTTCAAGTTATATTATAGGCAGACTCGGATAAAATTAAAACCTTTCTGTAAATACAAGATTAAAATATTAAATGCTTGTGTTTCATTAAAAATTAAAATATATATTTTTTTTCAGATCGATAACTCTTATGACATATCAGATAAAAACTTATTTTTAGTATTGAACATATGAACGCATAATCATATTTTTTTTACTGTTTTATAGTTGTTTTATGATTAAAAATATTTTTAAAATACACATTTTCTGCTTTTATACACATTTTCCTCACGATCCCACCGGAAAAATAATTATATGAATTATGCTTTTATACACTGCGGCCCGCCTGTGTAAAATAGATTTCCAACTCGGCCCACCAAGAATTTTGGGTCGGACTGACCTGATTTATTTCTAAAGTTGACAGCTTATCTGTAATATTGAATGTTTTCATTATTGCAGTTATATCTTTGTATAATGTAAAAATAATGTTAAAAGAAGAAAAACAACAACTATGTAATGGGTATGTAACATTTTATTTTTATTTTCGTATTGGCAACACCTTTTTTACTACTTCAACTTCTACTTCGAGAAGCAAGCTCAGTCGAGCTGTTATTCTGTTTACCTGTCGCTGCGAGTGCACGATGTTTCTAATAAATATGGATTAGTTGCTGATATATGCTTAATTAGTTTGTTTAACTTCTAAATTCAATAGGTTATGGGCACGGAGTAATATTTAATAGGAGACGAAGGTCCAATGGGAGAAAACTTGAAAACTGTGATCTAAATTTTTGGTAAATATTGAGGGCGCCACTTGTCATTCCTTCCTACCTCGGCGCAGATATACTGTTATTTTCAATAGAATTTTGCTGGAGTGCATTTTAAAATTTTAATTTTAAGCAATTTAATTTTTTTGTAAGTGCTTAAAACTTCAAAATTGAGATGTTTCAAATAAATGCTTCGTTCCTAGTTGTAAAACAGGCTATGATAGTGATAAGAAAAACAAAAAAAAGCCCTAGGAGAGAAATAATGTCCGAGTTCGTTTTCTGCACCTAAAGTAAGTTTATTTTTTTTCTTTACAAAATTTCATCAGTAAAATCTTTGGTTTTTCCTGCATATGAACTTTATTTACGCATGTAATGCCCGCTTTTCACAGGATAAATAATGCTGTTCACAATAATAAAGGTTACAACACTGGCATAATTTTTTTCATTATTGAGTGCTATATCGATTTCAGGCCATTCTGTCGTGTATGATAAAAATGAATGGCGTTTTTAATTAAATTTTGGTAATTTTTCATTAATTTATAAGATGCAATCTAATGTGGTGCAGCATTTAAATAAAAAATGATTTACTCAGATATGTATTAAGTATTATATAAAAGTGGAATTTAAAAACTAACTTTGCGAGATAACATCGACCCGCTAATCATAAATGATTTTTAAGCTATTTTAGTACTTTATAACTTATATATCAAATTACGAGAATAAAAGTTTCTTGTAATCTAATATTTAAACTGTCTCTTCTCATTGCAACTATGCAGTTCCCTCCTTGCATATATCTGAAAACTTTTTTGCATTTCTTTATTTTATGTCATGAGTGACTTCATAAAATTTTTACTGAAGTTTTTAATGTGCACTAAACATAAATATTAGAATTTAATGGACTCCCCCCCCCCCCCCCCAAAAAAAAAAAAAAGTACCAATTGTTTTCTTAAATTTCTATTATACAGTATACTGCAGTAATGTTAAAAGAAATGAAATGTATTGTTAACCTGGCATGATCTCAGAATGAAATGCCTCACTGACTAGGCTACCCTTTCCATTTTGAAATATTTTATTAGATACAGTTTTATATTTGTTTTGACACAACTCCATATGTATACTATTTGCATAAATTCTCATAATACTGCATTATTGTGCAAAATTTTGACTTATTTTCCTATGTTAAAAAAATCTGAAATTTTAACATCTTATGAAATTTTCAATTAAAATATTCAGAGACAATGACTTCTATACAACTGTCATGAATTGTATTTAAAACTAGTTTAATATCATTATGATTAAGATATTCCTCATAAGTCCTGTTTATGTGGAATTTTTTTCTTATTTTTCCATTTTAAAAAAAATTATACATTACAAATAACTAATGAAGTTTTTGAAGTATAATGTGTTCATAGTTATTAATTCCAGCATCAAACATGATTTTTTAAAAATTCAATATGACTGCTTGTTTTTTCTCAGATTCATTATACTTCTCATTATTGAGCTTAATTTTTTACAGATGGGTCCAAGACAAGTGTCTTGTTTGTGACTTTGCCTCTAGTAAAACTGTTTTTAGTTCTCAACTTCCCAACTTTTTATATTTTCTCAACGAAGTTTTTTTTTTTTAACATTAAAGTTCCACCCAATTTTATTTCACCTCACCCTAACAGGAAATTTATCTTCAGAGACTCTGAGAATTCTGGATTCATTTTAAACTATGGAATTTTAATAGTGGGAAATCAAACCATAGCATTGCCCTTATATGATTACATAACTTGTTACTAATAATGTCTTGAAAATTATCTAGAAAACTTGGAACATTTTCCGAGTACCACCGATCGGGTTAATGACTCTGCTAATTGAGATCAGGGAAGGGGCTGGCACCTGGGATAACAACAAAAACCCTGATCAGTGAAATTGCAGATGAAGCCTCCAGGTGTCAGGCAAAAAATGCCGGCAAAAGCCCAATTAAGTATATATGTACGAAAAAATTAAGAAGATAATCCATTATTTAGAGCTTTCTTTCTATATAATCTGCAACATTAGATGATGTGTGATAGTGATATTCAAATTTTATTATATTTCTCCTTAGATTCATGGTATATTAAATATTAATAGTGCTTGGCGTGGGATTATAAAAATAAGACAAACAACAACGCCAAATAAAAATAATAGTAGAGCAGACCGCTGTTTCAGTAGCGGTTAGCGTACAGTCTTCATGATAAATGCTACTGAAATAACTGGCTGTTCTACTAATATTTTTATTTGGTGTTTTAGACATTGTTGTTTGTCTTATTTTTATACTCATTGTATACTACTTTAACATAAATTACCAGACATTTAGTGAAATATTTAAAAAATACTGGCTGAATAATATCGAAATATTAAGAGTGTAAAGAAAGCACTACATCTCCTTTTGCATTGAAAGTTTTGCCACGAAAGCAAAAACGAGACCAGTAAGAAAATAAAATTGTTTAGGATTATCCTGTTAAAAGGTACACCTAAAGCAAAATTATTAAATATCTAATCAGTGAAATATGAACATTTTTACAAAATATTGAATTATGCATGTGCAAGCTTCAACAAAATTTCTTTTGTATAATTGAATAGCCCAATGTATTGAACTAGGAACTAATATGAAAACCCCAAATAAATATTGTGTAAATTCAAACAGTTAGTATTCAAAAGAATTACCTGAATTTCAATTCCTTAAAAAAAAGAAAATGGTGAGTGTTTTATCAATATTTATTCACATAACTACCTTACAATACATCTTTTTTTTTTTTTTTTTTTTTTTCCCCCAGAGGAACTGTATATGATTTTCGTATTATTGCTTAAAACTTACACGATATTTGTTCATCATTTTCAAATAAGTTGCTCAATACATTTGGCTATTAAATTATGAAAATAGATTTTGTTAATTTTTTGTGCATGCAAAATTAAAGCTTATTTAGGAAAAATGCTTATTATTTCATAAAATGTAGATCTTAACACAATTCTATAATAATGCAAAAGTTTTCAGACATAAACAATAAATTTTCGCAGTTAAGATGCACTTTATTTACGTTGTGAAAAACTGTTAGCTCAGAAGACAAAATCTGATGTATTAATTTTTCTTTATCAACTTAATTCAGAGGTTTTAAATGAAAAAGTTGCTAGTATTACAATAATTACAAAAATTAGTGATAAAGTAAATAATTTGGTCCAGGTATATACAGGCTATGTTTATAAAGTAAATTTAACAATGAAATTTAAAATCTGCCCAAATTCCTGAAGAATTTAAAGATACTCTATTTTGATATGTGTAAGAGAGATTTGATGATGTTTATATTACTTTAAAGCAGGGTTGGGTTTCTTCCAGGACAGTGGAAGAAACTGGAAAAAACCGGAAGAAACCAACCAAAAGACAAAACCAGATGTTCAATATTAAAATTTATGAACTATATAAACTCAAAGTATAAATATAATGCCAAATCTAAACTATAATTCAATTAATATTAAAAATATCTTTAGAAAAATAAGTTATTTGATAACAAATACTAAGTATATACAGGTGATGGGTTTTTTCTTTTCAATGTTAATATTATTATACATTCAAACAGTACAAGTGATAATAATTATGGAATTTTTAGCCATAATATTTGCACTTTTTTTTTTTTTTTTAAAGGATACAACTTTTTGTATAAACTCGAAGCTGGTACCCAATGAACTGTATTAATAAGTAAGATACCTACTTTTAAACTGTCCTGCAAGCTCTCTAGGATAAAAAAAAAAAAAAAAAAAAATCCATAGTTTGTATTATTTATCTATTTTAAGTTGAAAAATAAAAGTGCAATATTGAACTACGAAAAAACTTTTCGTTTGTTTTACAGTCAACTCCCTCTAACTCTCAAAAGTTTTGTCCAGAGGTTGTGCAGATAATAGGAATTTGCAAATTAGAGATCATTGCCTTTGTTTACAGTTTTCTTTTACAGATGCAAAGTCAGTTATTATTAATTAGACATCAAAACGGAAAGACGATTTTTAATAAATTTTAGAATAAACATTTCTTTAATATTTAATAAAACTAATCTATCACATTCATATATGATGGTAAATAATTTAAACATATTCAAATAATAGGTACCTATAAAATGTAAACAAACATATTTAGAAAATACGAAACAAAATATATTTGAAAGTCTGGAAATAATATTTATCGCTGATTAATTTTGTTAAACATTCATGTAATAGTGGTTTATTTTCAGCGTCAGTCTGTATGAATTGCAGGATAATAAATAGAATGTTACTCTCCCCCCTTCTCCATTTGTGTTTCAAAGTAAGGGTTATGCTAAAAGTTTGATAAAAAATAATTATAAGATAAAAAAAAAACTTTTTATATACCATGTTTTTAAATTTTCTGATGAGTCATTAATAAAATACGTGAGGCTAAAAAATAATATTTAAGCACGTGAAATCAGTTCAGTGAAATAATAGTGAAAAAAAAGTTGGTTTTAAAAATAAAATATTACTCCTTTTAGAACAATGTATATTAGCCACGTACATTAGCACTTATCAATGTGTATAAAATTTTAAAACTGATAATGGCATCAATTTTTGTGAAATGCATAATTTAACTTTTTATCATTTTTCCACATTCACGTTGAATTAAAAGTATTTATTTTTATGTCGAAAGAAAATGAACTCGTAATTTTTTTTTTTTTTTTTGGCAACAATTAAATCATAGCTAATTTTTTAATGGCTATTTTATTGCTATTAAGAGCTTATTATTTTCATATTTTAATTAATTAAAAGAAAACTATTCGAAAATCTGACTTTGAAGTCAGAACCGTGTTGTCACCGGGTTCTGAGTTACTGTGAACGATGAAATGAATGGTTCACATATCTTTCATGGCATTTTTTACTTTCTGAAAACACATAGGTAAGGAAAGTATTGTAATCATGACAAAAATTTGACTTTGTTATGTTAGTGTATCTATATGTTTTCAGGTCCCATAAGTTCATTTTTGCTATTTTTACAATGATGTATGTATGTCTGAGTAGAGTGAACACAATATTGTCTAAATGCTTTGATCAATTGAACTAAAAATTAGTACATATGTTATAGGTTATCACAGCACAAACTGTATACATCTTGGAGAATCCAGAACAATTTTTTTTTTCCTTTACCAGAACACAAAGATAAATTCTTTATCATTATAGCCTATGGGCTCAGATAATCTAAAGTGTGATAGCATCTAAATTCCTTAATCAAATCAGCTGAAACTTCATATACATGTTAGAGGTCACTGTCGAATGAATTGTATTGATTTATTTTGGTGAATCTAGTATTTATAGCTTTTTTTTTTAAGGGGAATAATGAAAAATTCTGTAATATTATATAGTCTGAAAATTATTAAAAACATGATGGTGCCAGAATGCCTCATTTGATTGAACTTTAATTTCATATACAAGTTATATGTCACACAAACTGTATACATTTTGGTGAATCTAACACTATTAGTTCTTTTACAGAGATGCACAAAAGAATTTGTGTACATACCATTTCATTAAACAATATACTATTTGGGAACAGATAATCAAACACTTATTATAATTTTCTCGTTTGTTTATTTAATGACTTCTCTTACTTCATTTTATTTAAACAACAGTGAATTACTTAATGTTCAGAAATTCGATTGGAGTCACTCAACATTTCTATTATTTCTCTTAAAGCTTCTGCATATATTGTTAAAGACATTACTTTTCTTGTGAAAAAATAAATAAGTTTTCTATGTGGAAGTAAAATTTAATTTTGTATATTTTTCATTTGGAATTTCTATTACCAAGTAATATTTTTTTTACAAAATTAAAATAAGAATATAAAATTATCAAATGATTAAGTATGTAAATTTGATCTTTTAAATTCTTGGATAAAAAAAATGGCATAATGCAAATGAAATGTTATATAGAAATGAAAGCTTAGCTTTGAAAGGACATGAAGACATAAATTGATAAAAACATTCTATCTACATTTATGAGATTTTTTTTTTTTTTTTTTAACCAAGTTAAATCAGACATTTCCATGTTAAGTACAAAAATAACAAAGAAACAAATTATTTTTAAGATTATAATCGTCTATGTATTGATCAATCATGTTGTTTGTGAAAAACTTTAATATTGAAAATAATCTCTTTCATGGGGGGGGGGGATTAAGTTCTTTTTTTTTTATTGTCAACATTATGTACTGAAGATAACTCAACATTATGCATAAATTCTTATTCTGGCTTGTTTTTAAAGATTTAAATATAGCATTAAATAACTTTTTTTTTTCCCTTTTAATATCCAGTATGATAATATTATAATAGTCCACCACAACATATTTACTTTGTTACATCTACAAACTGTACATAACCAATGTAATTAGCATTTTCTTCATTTTTTTTTAATTACACTTTTTATTAATTAAATTATTAATTTTTAAAAAACTATTTCTATTGCTAAAAGTGGTAATTTAAAGTTAAAACTGCAATTTATTGTTTTAACAGAATACTTTTATGCACTAAACATGTACAGTTCAATGGATTTTATTTTGTCCAGTTCTGTGTGGTTTTTTCCAGTTTTGTCCGGTGTCCCAGACTTTTGACAAAAAAGTGGACAAAATAACAACCCTGCAATTGAGAACTACAAAATCTGCACAACTCAAATTTTGTTAATTTCAGTTCATAAAATAAATATTATATTTAAGCCAGAAAAATTGGATAAATCTAACAAAATGAAGAAAGTGCACTACAGCAGCATTTCACTGTAGTAGTACATGTAAGAAATCTCTGCTTCTTTTTTTTTTGGGGGGGGGGAGGGGGGGAGGAATATTACTATGTTTAAGTACAATTTAATTTTTCTCTTTCTACATTCTTGTGCCACATTAAGATGTATATAATAAAGGAATAAACTAAAACGAGTACTGATCTGAGGCTAAAAAATTTTCTGTGTTTTTCAGGAAAATTTCCAAAGCAATTATTTTAGTAAATTTTTTACACTAATCACAGTACAGTTAAGTTTCAGTAATGTTAGATATAGTATGAAAAACAAAAGTTTTTAATTAGATATTTAAAATATTACTAGATATATGTTTTGAGCAACTTGCTCCAGAAGGAGAAGGTTAATGTAATACAAGTTATCTATAGTTGCTAATTAGAGTTTTGAATGTCCTTACAACATCTTTGTGTGAATGCAGTTATAAAGCATTTGGCGACATAATAAAATATAATATTGAAATATTAGTCACTGCGGTACTGCTGAGTTTCTATTTTTCAAGATATTCATTTGATAAATGATGATACAGCAATGCTTTTCAAACTATGGCAGCAATTCTGATTTAGGTCATTTCATGGTCTCTGCTTCTGAAAATGTCTCAGCCAGTTGAAATTTAGTTATGATCTTGGTCAAATTTTCAATTAAAAAGAAAACTTAAAAAAATAAAATCCATAATCACAAAATATGCATGTTGAAAATTTTAGAGAAAAATCTTATAAAATTACATTTTTTTTTTTAAATCTCTTTTTAAAACTAATTTCTAAAATGGGAGAAAAAATTAAAAAACCAATTGTGCTTTTTATGCAAGCAACAGGAAATACAATTGCCTAAATAAGGTAAAGATACCAGTGTTCACCATCCTTAAAATTTGTCTCAGAGTTTACCACCCTTACATGACATGTTGAAATAAACTTTTAATAGCATCTATGAATTTGAATCTGCTCGCTTAATTAACGGTTATTTTAACATGTCTTTTGTGAGGGTGGTGACCATTGGTGTCTTTACCTTAAATAAAAAAGCTTAAGTTTAAATAAAATTTGGTCTAATATATTAAATGAATGTCACCATAATTTATAACTAGAAATTTGGAAATCTACCTGAAAGAAAGTAGCACTTCATTTATTTAAAATACCTAAAATTGAGTAATACTTGAAAAACTCATACTGAGTTTCACATTTAAAGGTTTTTAAAAATTAACAATAAAAAAGTAGAAACAAAATCTTAAAATTTCCTTCCTTTTTTTATGGAGGGGGGGAGGGGATAGAGAATTAGATCCATTATCCAATACTAGTAGAACTTGGATTTTGTGTTTGCAAGTTATGCTTAAAAATAAAACAAATAAATTAAAAATCAAAAGAATTTTGATGAAATGCACTATTACATGGTCTCTATCCTTTGCCAATCACCTTGTACAATTTCTCTGCCAATGGCAGCTAAAACTCATGTTATTCTATGAAGAAATTTGTTATGAAAATTACTCATTATTCAATTTTTTTTTTTTTTTTAAATTTAAATTCAAAAATTTATAACTGTTATATTTTTTCTTGTTTTTCTAAAACAGTTTTTTGTTTTTAATTTTTTATGTTTCTTTTTGAAGTTATAAAGTGCAAAAAAAGGAATTTTGTTTAATTTTTTTTTGCACTTCATAGCTTCAAAATGAATTATAAAAAATTAAGCAAATTTTGGGAAAAGCAAAAACCAAATTCAATTCTGGAATTTTTAGCTTAAAACGGGGCAGCCATCCCCTCTGTAGAGGATCAAAATTGTGATGGCATGTCTACAGACCACTCTTAGGGTGTCATTCACCGATAGCATAGCACTAGTGTCACATGAATACTTCTCAACCTCTAGATTTTTTTTTATTATTATTAGAAAAACAGAATAATAATAATAAAAAAAAAATCTGATGTGGGCACCACATGACTTCCTTATACATTTTTAGAAATATACATAATGTTAAAAAACATTGTCACTGGACCCGAAACAGTTGGCTAAAAATATTTTTAAAAAATGCATGCATACGTAAAAAAAAAAAAAATAATAAATAAATAAATAAAATAAAATTGTGCCTTGAGGGGACTCATGTCAAAGTTGTGCCTTGGGGGGGGACTCATGTCAAAGTTGTGCCTTGGGGGGACTCATGTCAAAGTTGTAACTATGTGAATAACTATGTGTAAGTTGTAACTGTGTAAAAAATATATGTGATGCTACTCTTTATAAAACACCAGAAAGTGAAAAATTATCGGCTGAAATGAATTACAGTGACCACAAAAAATTATCAAAATTATGCATTTTTGGCGATTTAGCACTCTTAAGCTGTAAGTTTGCTAGCACCGAGGTTGCCGTGTATGAACAGAACTGTGTTTTGCTTCTGTGCCAAGTACTCAAAATGTCAAAATCAATCGCCTAACAGTGTGAAATCGCCAAATATGTTTAATTTTGATAATTTTTTGTGCTCGCTCTATTGTGCTCATTTCAGCCAATAAAATTTTCACTTTCTGGTGTTTTATGAAGAGTAGTATCACATATATTTTTTTCAATATTTTTTGAAGATGACACCTTTTGAATGTTTCCTTGTGAGCAATTCTTAAAACTATTTTCTCTGATATAATTAAATGGGATTGAGCTACTGTCAATGATATGTGGCGAGTCTTCGAGAGCTACAGAATGCACAGACACACCATATTTATGTCGATTACTCAACCATCCTACATATATAACAGTCATTAAAAATTACCATAGTTTTCTACCTTAATGCATGCTTTAAACCATTAAATCATAATTTTTATGTTTTGTTTATTAATTACTTTTTGAATTGATTAATTATTTATATTTTTCTTTGAATATTTTTGTTTACTTCAATGTATTAGTTTTTTTTTACAAAACCCACATATTTAGAAAAAACTGTAAATATTCTTGGAAATCCACAAGCCTAAAAATAAATAGTATGCATTTTTCCAATGCATAATATATATATGTATGTGCATACATACATACATAAATAATGTTCATCTTGCTTTTGAATATGAGCTTACTGCTGTAAATTAAAATGTTTTATTACACAATAGAAGCGAGCTATTTTCAATAATGTATTGAAAATAATAATTCCTTTTTTATTCTCTGAACAAACAGCTTTAAAATTTTTAAACAGAATAGCCCTTGCTTTAAATCACAAGATGGTTGATGCTGGACAAGCTTATGATTTATTCAACATAAACTAATTTTACTAACAAATTGAAATATGCTAATGAGTTATTTCATGACAATGTGCTTCAACGACTGTCCCTGTGACAGAAAATTTTTATGCTTTCTGTGATAAGCCTCGTTCGTGCAACCTTTTCTGCAAGACAATATTGACATATTTTCTAATTTACACATAATATGTACCCATAAATATAAAGATATCAGCATTATTAATAGACTGTTGAAGAATCTTTAAATAGAAGACACGAGTTTCTATATTTTACTGAAATTTAGAAGTATCTTTAATTTTTATGTGCAAGTGATAATTTCTTTACTGCAACAATGTCGCTGTGTCACCTAAATTCTACTACAAGGATGAGTGCTAATCAAAAATTGTAACTATGAATAAATATAATTTGATATTTTAATTTATTTCATACGAACAAATAATCTTGAATGTTTCTGCTGTATGATTCGCCATGTTTATTCTAATTATCTGATGCAATGACACAATCTTATATAATAAGTGATTCAAAGAAATAGGAAATAAAACTACAAAAAAAAAAAAAAAAAATTGCTCTTTAGCTTCTGCTCAATTTTATATTTGTGAAATTACCATGCTAATTTCATAACAACACAATACTTACTGCTTTATTTAATTCTGAATTTGTCATGGCAGAAAATTCAATGTTTAAGTTAAAGGCAATTGATACAACATAAATAAAGAAAAGCACTACAAATTATGTGATAAATATCTGAGAAGCATTTATTTACTTTATTACATTAGGTTGAAACTATGTACTCAAATATAAAAAATGCATAAGCTTAAGTTATTTACATTTTAGGAAAAAAGTTTGAAATGGGTAATAAAGGAATGATTTATTTAGATATAAATAATATATATATATATTTTTTTTTTTTGGGGGGGGGGGGGGAAACATGTTATTTCTTTTAGTAGTTCAGAATTGGCAGAAAATATAAACTGCTTTAAGCATCTTCAGATACTTCTCCTGCATTGTGGTTTTTAAATGCATAGTTACATTATCTTATAAATAAGCTGAAACTTCATTTCATATTACTAAATTATTCCAGATAAACTATGCTAGTTACTTCATACAATATTTAGTAAAAAAGTATATATATAAATAATTAAAAATTATACAATAACAATTTTTTATTAATATTCAACTTTAAGAAAATAAAAATCAGAAGTAAATTTGCTTTTTTAAAGTTATAAGAAACTGCAATAATGAGAGTGAGCTTTTAAGAATCTGTTAATAACTTAAAACTTAAAGGACAATTGTCAGGAAAGTTTAATTTTTATACAAATAAATTAAATTCTACAAGTATTATTGAAATCTGTATAATGTGTGTAGCTATTAAAATATTGATAACCTTAAAGATCCCAATTTTGAAGAGCTTTCAAAAAATAAATGGGCTTTCAGATATGTCTAGTTAAATTTCTTGACATGATTTTTAACACCTGATCTAAACTGCATTTTGAATTCTCACACTAGTGTTAAATTCTAACGGTAAACCAAAATATTGTTTTTCTTTTACAAAATAATACAATGCCAACACTAGCAAATTTATGAAAATCGTATGTAATTTTAACAGAAAATAGGTTATGAAAAAAAAAACTTGCTCAACAAAGAATTATCCCAAGCTTGATGTTGGTAAAAGGAAATTAATGCAAAAATCAAATCGCTAGAAACTTATTTACTACATTTTTTTTATACGTCAAATATACTAGTAATGAAAAATTATAATCATCTATAATAATCTACATTTTCAAACGACACATACAAACGATCTCCATTCTCTTTTCTCCCAATTGTCTGTTTTCGCTAGCTTCGGTTCATAAAGATCGTCATTTTTTAAAAGCTCTCTTTCAAAGTAAAATTAGCATAAAATCGCTCTTAAAAAAAACATGTTGCGTAGAATACTCTATTTAATGAAATTTGCTTTCAATCGAAATTTTTTCAGCTTGATATTATTTTTAAAAAAATAATTAAAACGAGACATTTCCCCATTGAATAACATTGCGGAAGCTGGAGAGAAGGAAGGATTGCACGCTGGCGCCCTCTGTAAACATTAGAAAACAACATCACAAAATTTCAGCATTACCTTCTTCTCCTATTAAATATTACTCCGTGGTTATGGGTTTATGCACGCTGTAATGCGCTGCAGTGATAGAAAAGTTTGTTTTTAAAATGTAGAAGTTTTAGAATCTTTGCGAATCAGCAGTAACCCTAACCACGCGGTCGGCAAGAACGGCAAAGTTTTTTCTCCTCATGTTTAAGTCCTAAAATCAAGTTTTGTTTAAAGAAAGCTCTAGATTGATTGAAGTGGATTTAATATTCAAGTGTTCACCAGCCTTTTTTTTTGTTTACCGTTAACAGCGAAGAACAGCACTTAGTGAATTATGGAGGTAGGAAAATTGCAGTTGAAACCACTCAGTGGAGAATCGGACTGGCCGATGTGGAAATATCGTATTAAATTTGCTTTGAACTATTATGCCGACGCTTTAGAGATCGTCGAAGGAAAAATAATAAAACCAGATCAGCCACCTACAGGAGCTGATGAAGCAACATTGAAGAAATACGATATTGATCTCGCGAAGTATAAAAAGGGTAACACATGTGCTATGATGGTGTTAACTAATTCCATGACTGAAGAAACAATGCAAAAAATAATGAGGTTTGATACCGCTAGAGAAGTTTGGCTGGAACTTCACAAGCTCTTTGAAGCAACATCTGACAACCAGTTATATAACATTTGTCTACAATTTTTCCAGTGTAAGTGGACAGTGAATGATAACATGGCAGCACATTTATCGAAGTTAAAAAATCTTTGGAATGAATTGAACTTAGGTCTTCAAAGAAAACAAGAATCTCAGTTGCCTCAGATGTTATTGATATGCAAAATTCTGGATACACTACCTCAAGAGTATCGTTCTTTCAAGTCAAGCTGGCTACTTTTGAATGAAGAAAAGAGGACCATTGATGAACTGACTACACAATTATGCTCTCAAGAAAGAGAATATAAAGAAGAAGGTTCAAAGAATGATGTACAGAGTCAACATGCATTAGAAGCTAAAGCATTTAAAGTAAAAGGAAATGCGAAAAATAAAAAACAGATAGGAAAATGCAATTACTGTCACCAGAGTGGACATTGGGTCAAGTTCTGTCGAAAGTGGATTGCTGATGGAAGACCTCCAAAGAAGACTTCAAATGCAGCATCAGCAAACATAGCATTGATGTCCATATGTGAAGAGGCCTGTGCAGTGGATAGCAGTTCAGCATACTGGATCGACAATGGAGCAACAAAGCACGTCACAAACTGTTCCACATACTTCATTGATTTTACGAAATTCAGTAATCCTTGTGGCATTAAGGCTGCCGGTAACGAAATGCTAGAAGCACTAGGTAAAGGCACTATTAAAGTTAGAGCAACCATTCGTGGAAGAAGCCAAGAAATTTTCCTGAAAGAAGTCTGGTATGTGCCAAAAATAAGCAGAAATTTATTTTCTGTACTTGCTGCTCAAGACAGAAATCCAAATAGTGAATTTGTTTCAACACCTACAGAGTGCTGGCTGAAGATCAATGGTGAAGCAGTGTTGCATGGATCTCGCACTGTAAATGGAACATTATTCAAAGCAGATATTGAGCCCATTCAACTTGAAGAAATGACAGAAGTGCATACTGCTGAAGCTGAAAGCTCCTTGTTACAGCTGTACCATGAAAGATGGGGTCATCAGGACAAACGTCACATAAGAAATATGCTTGAAAAAGAATTAGGCATTAGTGTAAATCTAGATAAAGAATTATGTGAACCATGCATTTATGGCAAAGCACACAGGTTATCATTTGGCACCAGGAAGAAAGCATCTGAGCCCGGTGAATTAATTACTGCTGATGTGTGTGGACCTTTTGACTATTCCTTTCAGAAGAAAAGATACTTTGTTCTCTTCAAAGATAGTTTTACCAAGTTTCGTTATGGCTATATTATTAAAGAGAAGTCAGAAGTGAAAAATGTGATGAAACACATGCTCGCACATGCTAAAGTATTGGGACATTCCATAAAAGAATTCCTGAGTGACAATGGTGGTGAATTCGATAATGAAGATATTCGAGAGAGCCTGAAGTCGAAAGGAATCACCCCAAGACTGACAGCACCCTACACTCCACAACAAAATGGAAGCAGTGAGCGTGAAATTCGCACTATTGTTGAAATGGCCAGAACATTTAGATATTCTAATCCTGAAGCCGAATTCCCTGCAGCAATCTGGGCAGAATTAGTTAGTTCAGCTATCTATATCCTTAACAGGACAGGCAAGTCATCTGTAGAAGATACGAGTCCCTATGAGCTATGGTTTAAAAAGAAACCCCGAATAAAACACCTACGTATAATAGGATGTACATGCTATGCACATATACCTGCTCAAAGAAGAAGAAAGATGGACAGCAAAGCTGTGAAAGGCTACCTTGTGGGATATGATGGTGATGAGCGCTACAGAATCTATGACAAGAAAAATCACTGTGTAATTCTATCAAGAGATGTGATCTTTGAAGAAAAAGCTAGTAAATGTGAAGACAGAACTGAGTTGACACTACAAGACGAGAAAGAAGAGTCAAATCACAAAGACCAGGTTAAAGAAAATGTAAAAGAAGAAATTCAAGATCCAGCAGAATTTCCTTTGCCTGAACCTGAGATACCAGAAGTTGAAAATGAGGGGAAGCAAGATCTAGAAGTTTCTGAAGAGACTAGTTCTGAAAATGAAGATGAGAAAGAATCCCCTTCAATGAACTTAAGAAAGCGCAGTGAGTTAAAGAAGCCTAAATGTTTTGAAGATTATGTAATGGCATCCCAAGCATTTATACATGAAGTGAATGAGCCACAGTCATATGAAGAAGCCATTAATTCTAAGGAGAAAAATTTCTGGATAAAGGCCATGGAATCAGAAATAAGTTCCTTGAAGGAAAATAAAACATGGACACTGGAAACTCTTCCAAACAATGTAAAAGCTCTTCCTTGCAGATGGGTCTTTAGAGTCAAGAAAAATCCAGATGGAACTGTAGACAAATACAAAGCAAGACTTGTAATTAAAGGCTTCAAGCAAAGACAAGGTATCGATTATGATCAGACCTTTAGTCCAGTCACAAAGCTTGGAACTGTGCGTTCACTCATAAGCATTGCAGCCAATGAAAGTATGCATCTTATGCAATTTGACGTATCAACCGCATTCTTATATGGTGATCTAGATGAAACCATTTATATGTATCAGCCTGAAGGCTATAATGATGGCACCAGTAAAGTATGCAAACTCAAGAAAAGTTTGTATGGGCTAAAACAAGCTCCTCGATGTTGGCATAAATGTTTTGGAAAATTCTTATCAGACCTTGGCTTTACTATCAGTGAAGCAGATCCATGTCTGTTTATTCGAGAAGAGAACTGCAAGAAGTTACTCGTAGCACTCTATGTGGATGATGGTCTGATTGCTGCCACTGATGAAGAAGATTCCAGGAATTTCATAAACCAGCTGAAGTCAAAGTTCAAAATTACCAGCAAGCCAGCATCATATTTTCTAGGATTGGAAATAAAGCGTTTTGAGGATGGAACCATCAAAATAGGACAAGAAGCATATGCCACAAAAATTCTTCAGCGGTTTGGCATGAGTGATTGCAGGCCAGTTTATACACCCATTTTGAAGGACAAAGAAATTTATAAAGAAGAGGTGCATGAAAAAGATTTCCCTTATCGTGAAGCTGTGGGAGCATTAATGTATTTGATGATGGGGACAAGGCCTGACCTTGCATACTCTGTTAGTGTTTTGTCACGCAAATTAGAAAATCCCTCTAAAGAAGACTGGATCAGAGTGAAGCGTGTTTTCAGGTATATTGCTGGCTCCAAGGAAAAATGCATCATCTACAAATCAAGCTACAAACCAGGAGTTTTAGAATGCTTCAGTGATGCTGACTTTGGTGGATGTCCTCAGACAGGCAGATCAACTAGTGGAGTAGTGTGTCTGTATGCTAGTGGAGCTATATCTTGGTTGAGTCAGCGTCAGGCCATGGTAGCAACGTCAACAACAGAAGCAGAGATAGTTGCAGCAAATGAAGCTGCTAAAGAACTGATTTGGCTGAAAAGACTGATCAGTGGAGTTTCTCCTTTAAAAGAAGTTCCAACAGTCTGTGTTGACAACAGTGCTGCTGTTAGACTGGCTCAAAACCCTGAATATCATCGCAGAACTAAACACATAAGTTTGAAACATTTCTTCATCCGTGAAAAAGTATTAGAAGAAGAAATTAATGTGCAGCAGATTTCCACGGAAATGCAGATAGCAGACCTGATGACAAAACCCTTGCACAAACCAAGACTGTTGATGCTTTGTGAGAAGATGGGACTTGTATAGACTTTAAATTCTTGTTTATACATCTAGAACTCTTAATTTGAAAGTGCCAATTTAGAACTCTAACTTGAAAGTGTTTATTTATTTTTCTCTTTTAACAAGGGGAAGTATTGCAGTTATATCTTTGTATAATGTAAAAATGTTAAAAGAAGAAAAACAACAACTATGTAATGGGTATGTAACATTTTATTTTTATTTTCGTATTGGCAACACCTTTTTTACTACTTCAACTTCTACTTCGAGAAGCAAGCTCAGTCGAGCTGTTATTCTGTTTACCTGTCGCTGCGAGTGCACGATGTTTCTAATAAATATGGATTAGTTGCTGATATATGCTTAATTAGTTTGTTTAACTTCTAAATTCAATATTCATATGGTCCTATTTATTTAGAAAATAATACCGAGTGCATGTACTCTACTTTACAACTAGAAATAATCAAAATTATTTTCACAATGGTTACATAAGGATTTTGTAAACATTTTTCCGCGGGTTTTAAGGATTTTTACAAAGTAAAATGTCCATCGTCCCAAATGTCTTTTTCTCTTTCAAAATCAAACGAGAATTCCTAGTAAAAATGTTTAAAACATTAAGTCAAATTAACGTTTTACAATTTATTGAGTAATCTACTGTAATGTGTAAATCCATACTTTTATTTTTCTTTCTGTACTCAACAATTAAAAATATTAAGTACTTCCCATTTCATCATAAATAAAAGATAATAATAATAGCTTTTTAACACAAATATTTGTAGACTGTCAAGTGTTCTAAAATAATATCCCCCCCCCTCCCCACAAAAAAAAAAGTTTAAAAGTAATAATAACTTCAAATGCATTACTGCAATGCTACTGACATAAGAAAATCATACACCATACAGCGATACAACCAGTACCCAGTACTGATCACTTATATTTATTTAATCTGCGCATCAGGTAACCCTAACCCTCAGAAATAAGATTCACCAGCTACTTGAACGGGAAAAACCGAAGACTTCAGGGTCTAGGTTTCTTCATTCAATGCACCAAAAGTATCTTGTTTTAAAATCCGATCGTGCGTCTAAAAATTATTATTTTTTTTTTCTTTTCATTTAAATACCAAATTAAATTTCGCAACATGTAATTGCTATTATATTATGGTCGATCGGGTAGATAAAAAAAAAAAAAAAATACATGATGGTAAATATTGTCTATAGTATGTTACTGTTGTTTAGTATAGTCGATATTTAAATATGAAAAAAATATTTGCATACCTCAGTGGAGGAAAAAAAACAGATCTTACCAACATCTACCGTTACAGATTAAGAGAGGACGACATTGGGGAAAATGTTTACAAATTTACCGACTTCCACCGATGCAAATCAATTTTGTGCGAGATTGGGTAAAATCGGTAAAAAATTGGGGGCTTTTGCATACTGAAATTAATACTGGCTGGGATATTTCACACACAGACACAATGTGTTTATGAAACTTAAAGCATTTTCCCAAGATAATTCCTTCAAGTACATTCAATACACATGGCATTTCTCTGTGCGTAAATACGTAAATGGTTTTTGAGGCATCTCTTTTGAGAAAACGAACGGAGCAAATTTTACACATATATAGATTTTTTCTTGGGTGAATACGTAGATATGTGTTTAGATTTTCCGTTTGATCGAGAAAAATCGTCCGAAAACACTTCGCTTGCGTATTTAAATGCCTCAATTTAGAAAAACTTAAAAGCTTTTAACATGCGTGAATGCGTACATGCATATCTAAAACTATTTTATCCGAAACACTTGGAACGGATTTCACAAAAGTACGCTTTTTCGCCTTTGTGAATTCGTAAATGTTTATTCAGAGTCTGTCTGCCTTACAGAAAACTTTTAACGACATATTTCACATTATATTATTATTATTATTTTGTATGAATTCGAATTGTCCTTGAAAAAAACCTTATACTATAAATTTCACATATATGGATTTTCATCTCTATGGATGCGTGAATGTCAATTTAATTTCTCCATTTGGGATCTTTTAGAACATATTACATAGATATAGCTTTTCGCCTGCGTGAGTCCGTGAATTCACACATAATGCAGTTTTCTCGTGGATCCCTTTCGAACATATTTTACACACATAAGGGTTTTCTTTTGTGTGAATGTGTAAATGTCCCTTTCTAGAAAAACCTCTAGAACAGATTCTAGACTGATTTATTCTCTGAGTGAATGCATAAATATGCATTCACAGCGCGTCTTACTGAAAATTTTTTTTAACACATTTCACAAACATATGACTTTTCTTCTGGTGTGAATGCTTAAATAATTATTAAGCGCAATCTTGTCAAAGAACTCTTTAGAACAAATTTCACTCACGTATAGCATTTCGCCTGTAAGAGTGATTGAATGTACATTTAGATTACTTTTCTGAGAATATTCTTTAAAACAAATTTAACACACATATGGCTTTTATCCCATGTGAATGCGTAAATGTGTAATTAGATTACTTTTGTTAGAGAATCCTTTAGAACATATTTTACACACATATGGCTTTTCTTTTGTGTGAATACGTAAATGGCTATTTAGATGACCTTTTCGAGAGAATCCTTTAGAACATATTTCACATACATATGGCATTTCGCCTGTATGAGAGAGTAAATGATCATTTCGACTCCTTTTGAGAGAGAATTTTTTAGAACATATTTCACACATATATGGCTTTTCTCCCGTGTGAATGCGTAAATGTGTAATTAGATTACTTTTGTCAGAGAATCCTTTAGAACATACTTCACACACATATGGCTTTTCTTCGGTGTGAATGCGTAAATGTTTATTTAGATAATCTTTATTAGAGAATCTTTTAGAACATATTTCACACACAAATGGTTTTTCTCCTGTGTGAATGCGCAAATGCCAATTTAGTTGATTTTTCTCAGAGAATTCTTTAGAACATATTTCACACACATATGGCATTTCGCCAGTATGAGTGCGTGAATGTCCATTTAGAGCACTTTTATAAGAGAATTGTTTGGAACATATCTCACACGAATATGGCTTTTCTCCTGTGTGAATGCGTAAATGCCTATTTAGATTTATTTGCTGAGAGAATTCTCTAGAACATATTTCACACACATATGGCATTTCGCCTGTATGTGTACGTGAATGTCTAATTAGACTACTTTTATGAGAGAATTCTTTAGAACATATTTCACACACATATGGTTTTTTTGTGTGAATGCGTAAATGTGTATTAAGAGCAGTCATGTCAAAGTATTCTGTAGAACATATTTGACACACATATGGTATTTCGCCTGTACGACTGCGTCAATGTGTATTTAGATTATCTTTCTGAAAGAATTTTTTAGAACATATTTCATACTCGTATGACTTTTCTACTGTGTGAATGCGTAAATGTCTATAACCTTGCTGAGAGAATTCTTTACAACATATTTTACTTATGTATGGCTTTTCTTTCTGTAAACACATAAACGTGTATTTAAAGCACTCTTATCAGAAAATGTTTTAGAACATATATCACACACACACACACGCCTTTTCTCGTGTGTGAATGCGTAAATGTGTATTTTGATAATCTTTCCGAGAGAATTTTTTAGAACATACTTCACACATATATGGCTTCTTTTCGGTGTGAATGCGTAAATGTTTATTTAAATTACTTTTGTTAGAGATACCTTTAAAACATATTTTACATACATACGGCTTTTCGCCTTTGCATGTGCATGAATGCATATTTTTTGCACTCTGGTCTTCTATATAGATATCATTACCATATCATTATCATACCATCATTATCATATATAGATATCATTACCATTATCATAGATACATTTAGAACACACTTGACACACATACGTTTCGTCCTACGTGAGAGAATGCATGTATACTATGATGTACTTATTTTGAGTATAATTATGAATATAATTGGGTTTCCATGTGTATGACATATGCATATCCATATTAACAAAAATTTTTGTGTATTAGGTCTTATTACAGAGGGTTCGCAAAAATTTCTATATATTGTATGAATACAATGAGGGAAAACAACTTTCTTTGCTAATTAATTTTTATCTTTTAACAGAAACATGTTCATGTAATAACGGAAATTGTTTAGAGAAATTAACTTGAAGCTTTCACAAAATTGAAATTATATCTGTCATTCTTTATATACCTGAAACTGGAATATGGTCGCTCTTCGGGCTTGATCTTATTCCATACGTTTCGCTGAAAATGCTCATGAGATAGAGATACGGCTATCATATGCCTGTGATGTCTGAATCACTGAGCCCCATAGAAACAGGAGAGGAAGCTTCCTATCTTAGAGCCCCTAAATAAAATAATAGGCCGGCGCATCACCGCCATTTTTTTGCCTCCGAAGAGGGCAGCATTCCCGCTTGGTGTCCTTATCGCTTTCCTAGTGATTTTAAGAAATCTTGATCTGAAGCTAATCCGGTCAAGATAAGATCAATAAGCAACAATAATATTCCCAAAACCACATTTTTTTTTCACAGTACATTCTCAGAATGTCATTTTATTCTGAGGATATCCTATGGATGTACTGGGGTAAGATGTGTTGTTGGGACGGTTTCTGTTTTTTTTACAAAATGTCGCCAAAACTCAAATACACAGTAATAGAAGTAATAGCAGGAGACTTGGCGTTGGAATATTAAACCAGGAATAAACTACTACGTCAGAAACGCCAAAGAAAAATTATTGAGGTGCATACAGCTGTTTCGGTAGCCTAAAGCGTACCGTCATCAGTGCAAACAGAATTCAGAATCTGGAGAAGTGCTCATATATATAGGAGAGGGACCGGATTTAGTTCAACCAATAGGATTACGGAAGAGGTGGGGAGTGTGGCCAATAGGAATTAAGGAATGTGTAGCTGTGTAAACTGTAGAAAAATTAAGGAAATGTGGACTGAATGTAAAATTTCCAACAATCAGACAAATAGGGAACAGCGAAATCACAATTTACAAGGTTTTTAAAATTTTTATAAATATGAAAAGCTTCAAAGAAATCGAGTTCATGAATGGATTTAGGTCTGCAAATTATTTTAGCTGAATTAAATTTGAAATTATGATTTTCCTCCCAGCAATGTTTAGAAATAGCCGATTTATTGGTTTCTTGTTTGCGGACGTAATTCATATGTTCTTTTAGACGAAATTTAAGACTGCGTTTAGTTTGGCCAATATATGATAAACCACACTGACAGGAAATACTATAAATGCCCCAAGAATTATGCATATCAATAGGATCTTTTAACTGAGAAAAGGTGAGTTTATTGGAAGGCGAAAATATTATTTTAAAATCATATTGTTTGAGAATTTTAGCTATGGTTTGACTGGTTTTAGAAAAATAGGGTAAAACAATACTGATATTAGATATGACTGATTTAGTAGACGAAATACGAGGGAGTTGTAATTTTTGGATAGCTTTGTCTATAATGGAAGGATCATAACCTCTGTCAATTGCGATGGCTTTCAGGTATTTAATTTCAGATTTCAATAAAATAGGATTTGAACAAATATTAAGGGCACGGTTTACAAAAGTATAGAAAGCAGCCATTTTTTGGTTAGGTGGGTGACATGAACGCGCATGGGGAGGAAGGGAGACTGCAAAATTTTTACGATAGACAGTGGTTGAAAATCCATTTACAGTGCGAGAGACGAGGGTATCAAGAAATGGAAGGGAGCCATTGTTTTCTATTTCATATGTAAACTGGATATTACTGTCAATTGAATTTAAGGTATCTAAGACATGGTCAATATTGTGATGAGATATGTCGATGAGTGTGAAGGTGTCGTCAACGTAACGGGTCCAAAAAGGAAAAGATATTTTCTTAAAAAGCCTGCTTTCGAAATAGTGCATGTAAATATCTGCGAGAATTGGGGAGAGAGGGGAACCCATGGCTAAACCTTCAGACTGACGATAGAATTTATTTTGGAAAGAAAAAGTGGTTTGTGATAAACAAATGCGGGTAAGAGAAATTAATTCTTGTATTTCGAAAGAGGTGAAATGAAACTCTTTTAATCTATTTTCGAGACAGCAGAGGGCGCCACTTATTGGAACATTAGTGAAAAGAGATTTTACATCGAAAGAAACCATAGTGAGATTAGTGTGAGGGCAGTTTTGAATATTTTTTGCAAAATTTATAGATAGTTATACTGTTAAGAATTCTATAAATTTTGCAAAAAATATTCAAAACTGCCCTCACACTAATCTCACTATGGTTTCTTTCGATGTAAAATCTCTTTTCACTAATGTTCCAATAAGTGGCGCCCTCTGCTGTCTCGAAAATAGATTAAAAGAGTTTCATTTCACCTCTTTCGAAATACAAGAATTAATTTCTCTTACCCGCATTTGTTTATCACAAACCACTTTTTCTTTCCAAAATAAATTCTATCGTCAGTCTGAAGGTTTAGCCATGGGTTCCCCTCTCTCCCCAATTCTCGCAGATATTTACATGCACTATTTCGAAAGCAGGCTTTTTAAGAAAATATCTTTTCCTTTTTGGACCCGTTACGTTGACGACACCTTCACACTCATCGACATATCTCATCACAATATTGACCATGTCTTAGATATCTTAAATTCAATTGACAGTAATATCCAGTTTACATATGAAATAGAAAACAATGGCTCCCTTCCATTTCTTGATACCCTCGTCTCTCGCACTGTAAATGGATTTTCAACCACTGTCTATCGTAAAAATTTTGCAGTCTCCCTTCCTCCCCATGCGCGTTCATGTCACCCACCTAACCAAAAAATGGCTGCTTTCTATACTTTTGTAAACCGTGCCCTTAATATTTGTTCAAATCCTATTTTATTGAAATCTGAAATTAAATACCTGAAAGCCATCGCAATTGACAGAGGTTATGACCCTTCCATTATAGACAAAGCTATCCAAAAATTACAACTCCCTCGTATTTCGTCTACTAAATCAGTCACATCTAATATCAGTATTGTTTTACCCTATTTTTCTAAAACCAGTCAAACCATAGCTAAAATTCTCAAACAATATGATTTTAAAATAATATTTTCGCCTTCCAATAAACTCACCTTTTCTCAGTTAAAAGATCCTATTGATATGCATAATTCTTGGGGCATTTATAGTATTTCCTGTCAGTGTGGTTTATCATATATTGGCCAAACTAAACGCAGTCTTAAATTTCGTCTAAAAGAACATATGAATTACGTCCGCAAACAAGAAACCAATAAATCGGCTATTTCTAAACATTGCTGGGAGGAAAATCATAATTTCAAATTTAATTCAGCTAAAATAATTTGCAGACCTAAATCCATTCATGAACTCGATTTCTTTGAAGCTTTTCATATTTATAAAAATTTTAAAAACCTTGTAAATTGTGATTTCGCTGTTCCCTATTTGTCTGATTGTTGGAAATTTTACATTCAGTCCACATTTCCTTAATTTTTCTACAGTTTACACAGCTACACATTCCTTAATTCCTATTGGCCACACTCCCCACCTCTTCCGTAATCCTATTGGTTGAACTAAATCCGGTCCCTCTCCTATATATATGAGCACTTCTCCAGATTCTGAATTCTGTTTGCACTGATGACGGTACGCTTTAGGCTACCGAAACAGCTGTATGCACCTCAATAATTTTTCTTTGGCGTTTCTGACGTAGTAGTTTATTCCTGGTTTAACAGTAATAGAAGGTCTGTGAACACTTTACATTCACTCCTTGAATGATTATAGCACTTCATCGCAAAACGAACTTCCATATCATAGCTTACTTAGCTAAAATTATGAAATATAATAAAACAAGTTACTCCAAAGTAACGTAAGACGATTAAAAAAAATGTTTTTCGTTTGCTTATCAGAGAAACGCGCTGGGTACATGTGCCAACCCTAAGGCAACAAAATGCCTGATGCGCCAGCTCGTATATATAGGAGCCTTATCCTATCTGGTATCCACGGGTTAGCTAGCGGTCAGCGCGGATGAATACAGTACGGCGAATTTGGAAAATATATTCATCATAATAAATATATTCATCGATATTATCATTATAAAAATGATTGAACTGATAATTACATGTTATCATCAGTTCGACCAATTTCATTTCAAACGGTGATATTTAACAAAATAAACATCTAACTAATATTCTAATTAAAAGGAGAATGATCACAATTATATCATAATTTTAAGTCAAATTTGTTTTCAAATGTCTAAACAAATTACCTGATACAAGATGAGTCATCAGGATATAATATCAGATACTAATATTTCAATATGTTATAGCAATAATGTACAAAATATTATCTTTTAATTAAAAAAATAAAAGAAATGTTAATTCTAGGCACTTATACAACTTACAGACATTAAACTAATAATTATAAAACCATTGAATGTTGTGAACATACCTTGCAATAAGTTCTTCACACACACACACAAAATAAACATTTGGATTCCAGCATTATTAATTACTAATTCACTTAAATGCATATGTGAAATAATAACTCATACATAGGCAAAATATAAAATAAATATACGTCAATCTCTTTTCAAGTTTATCTAGACATAATATAAACACGACAATTTGTTTACATGTAGGATGTTTCCAATTAGCTATGAACATTTAGAAACTTATTTAGAAAATAAAAATAGCTATTCAATTACAAAATGAATGTTTTAAATCATACTTCAAAGTATCTAATTCAGGAGACAAAAGCACCTAAAATTTATTTAAAATTATTGAACAAATTTCTATCGTTATTGCTAAAACGAATTCTGACATGCGAGCAACTCTACCGTTTATCATCATGACTCGCGCTCGCCAAAGCCCGATTATGCTTTTTCGCCAAGGTTCTGAGGAGTAGGCATTTTCCAAATTCGCTACAGTACCATGGTTTCGGAATAGAAGGTTGGGAAAAACAGAGCGTGTGTCCTATTGGTTTACGTGTATCCGTATATTTTGTTTTCAAATTTCTTTTAAATTTTAGGACATAATTCGTGCCGGCCAGGTGGTTCGGTCGGTAGGACTGCCTTCCGAATCTAATGGTCCCAGGTTCGAATCCTGGTGCGGGCATGGATGTTTGTGTTGTCTTATGTCTTCAAAATATTGTGTACTTGTGTACTTGTATAATAAAAACTTGTAAACCCTTGTGGTGTGGATTTTTCGAGATATAAGCGGCCTTAGAGGCAAGCAATAAATCTCAGTACTCATCAAACCAAACCAAACCAAACCAAACCATAATTCGTGAATAATCATGGTTATGAGCTGTGCAGCGTATGGTTGTAAAAATCGCTGGGGTAAAGAAAAGAAATTTAAGTTCCATAGGTAAAATATTTCATTTATTTTATCGAGTATAAATATCCAACTTGTCCCTTTAATCTCGAATGCCCAATGTGTCTCTTTGAAACAGAAGATCATAAACATGTAATATTATTGTATGAATAAACTAATCTATTCCTTTATATTTATTAAATTTCCATAAGCAGTTATCTTATGTGTATTACAAGAAATAATGACATACTTTTTGAAAAATATTTCGAAATTGATACCACACTTTTTTCACAAAGTATCTCAGTACTTCTCGATAACATATGCACTTGACGATATGCATTCGAATTGTTTAAATAATGTTTCTTACAAAAATTTCAACTTAGATTACACTCGCTGAAAAAAATAGTTACTCGCCACAAAATACGATTAACTTACTCTATTTTTTATGTATAAGGTGATCAGAATTTTTTATTGAAAAAAGAGGCGAAATTATGCAGTCTTTTATTTTATAAGAAAATAGAACTCATTCAGTTTTGAAAAAGAGGTCATTTTAGAACACACAAAACTGAAGGAAAATGATTATAAAAACCAATTCAAAAGCTACTTTACACAAGTGGTGGAAACATTTTTGTCTCAAATGACGAATTTTGATCAGTACGCCTTAATTTAAATTAATAATATACGGATACGAGAAGAAAAAATCCCTAATTTTTATAGGTTTCACTGGACAATAAAGATTTTTTTTTTTTTTTTTTTTAATTATTAATTTTTTGCTATAGACTTTTTTTTTTTAATTATTAATTTTTTGCTATAGACTTTTTTTTTTTTTTTACTTTCTTCTATCTTCAATACAAGAAAATATTGGATTCGTAAAAATTTTCGATTTCGGGTTTTTGATGGATTTACACGTTTTGAGAGCTGTAGAACACAATTTGACCATTTTTAGAAAATCTCTGTCTGTCTGTCTGTCTGTCTGTCTGTGCGTGACAAAATTTTGTGGCAACTGTACCTCAGGAACTACTGGACAGAATTTCAAACAAATTGGTATGTAGTTGCACCTTGACATAAATTAGTGCCTGTCAACTTTTGGTAAAAATCGTCTTACAGGTTGCGTTGCCATCCCGCTTTTTCTAAATTTTTAACATGGTGATATAGGGGAAAATTTTTCAAGATGGGTATCTTTCAAAAGGTCTCGTCAGTACCTTTAAAACGAATGGTTGAACTATAAATCTGTGATATTTTAAAACAAAGTTATCGATTTTTTTTACTTTTCACGAAAAAAAAACTTAGAAAAAAAATCGTAATTCTTTTTTTTTTTTTTTTTTTTTTTTTTTTTTTTTTAACGAAATTATCAGAACTTGGTATTTAGTTGGCTCCTGGCATAAATTGGTGCTGATTAGATTTGGGGATCAATCGCACAACAGGAGGCGCTGTGATCGTATTTCTTCTAAATTTTTAACATGCTAGTATAGGACAAAATTTCGTATAAATGTACATAATGAGAGTTATTCTTAACCTGTGATTGTAAAATTAATATGAATTATTACTTTCTTCTATTTTCAATAGAAAAAAGTACTGGATTCGTAAAAATTTTCGATTTCGGGTTTTTGATGGATTTACACGTTTTGAGAGCTGTAGAACACGATTTGACCATTTTTAGAAAATGTCTGTCTGTCTGTCTGTCTGTGTGTGTGTGTGTTACAAAATTTTGTGGCAACTGTACCTCAGGAACTGCTGGACAGAATTTCATACAAATAGGTATGTAGTTGCACCTTTACATAAAATAGTGCCTATCAACTTTTGGTAAAATTCGTCTTACAGGTTGCGTTGCCATCCCGCTTTTTCTAAATTTTTAACATGGTGATATAGGGCAAAACTTTTCAAGATTGGTATCTTTCTAAAGGTCTCGTCAGTACCTTTAAAACGAATGGTTGAACTATAAATCTGTGATAATTTAAAACAAAGTTATCGATTTTTTTTATCTTTTACGAAAAAAAACATAGAAAAAAAAAAATTATTATTATTTTTTTTTTAAAACGAGATTATCAAAACTTGGTATTTAGTTGGCTCCTGGCATAAACTGGTGCTGATTAGATTTGGGGATCAATCGCACAACAGGAGGCGCTGTGATCGTATTTCTTCTAAATTTTAAACATGGTAGTATAGGACAAAATTTCGTATAAATGTACATAATGAGAGTTATTCTTAACGTGTGATCGTAAAATTAATATGAATTATTGCTAATAGTAGTAGTTAATTAGGAAAAAAATTGTTCATGTGGGGGCATCGCTTCCCCCCTGGGGGGAAATACCCTCTGGGGTGGGGTAAATTTTCAAGATGGGTATCTTTCGAAAGGTCTCGTCAATACCTTTAAAACGAATGGTTGAACTATAAATATGTGGTAATTTAAAACAAAGTTATCGATTTTTTTTTACTTTTAACAAAAAAATTTAATTATTAAAATCATAATAATAAAAGAAAAAATAAAATAGGCAAATCTATATTAATAAAATCAGACTTTTGTCTGTAAATTTGTCGGAATCAAAAAATTTTGCGATATCTTCACGTTTCACACCCCATGAAAACCGAAAATGACTTCAGAAAATTTTGCCTATGTGTGTATGTGTGTGTGTGTGTGTCATCGTGTCCGTATGTCGCTTTTTTTGTCCGGGCATCACTTGAAAACAGCTGGGCGGAATTCAACGGCTCTTGGCCGGAATTTAGGACTTCACCCAATTTAAAATTATATCTATCAACTTTTCAGAAATTCCTCCCTGTTCCCCCCTGGGGGGTAAAAGACTAAAACACGTTTGTCCGGGCATCACTCGAGAACGGCTGGACGAAATTCAACCGCGCTTGGCAGAAACTTAGGTCTTCACCCAACTTAGAATTATAGCTATAGAAATTTTCAAAATTATGATTAGTGTTTAAATTGTGGGTAAAAAACGCCTGCGCATGCGCCATAAATATTTTTCACTAAAATGCTTTGAATGGAAAAATAAAATATAAAAATAAATTTTTTAAATAAAGACTTTTTTATTCGCGTGATTCGCACTACAAATTATGAAATGATTTAAATGAAGTGTTGCTATTTGAATTCCATACTTTAGTTAATTTAAAAAAATCTAATTGTCGTATCGAAAAACTGTTTACACCCTAGGATTCAGAAAAATCACCCCTTTCATTTGGTACTGAATTTGTAACGAATGGTCTGATATTTCTAATTTATTTTTCCCTTTTTCGTTTTTCCGTTGCCACTTAAATGTCATACTTTAGTTATTTTTTAAAAATTTAATTGTCGCATCGAAAAACTCTTTGAATCCCTGGATTCAGAAAAATCGCTCCTTCCATTTGGTATCAAATTTATAAATATAGGTCTGATATTTCTAATTTATTTTACCCTTTTTCCGTTTTCAACCCAGATTCGGTAGAAGGTTTTATATTTATATATATATATATTTTTTTTTATTTACCAGAAATAAAATGAAATATTTTTAATTTCACGTGAATAATAGTAAAAATTAGAGAGAAAATTACCTACAAAGTTGGTTATTATTATTTTTTTTTTAATCAGGAATTTGTATGTGGCTAAATATTTTCATAGAGATATTTGGCATTACTTTAATATTTTTATTTAAAAAAGCAGTACTTTTCTTTCCTGCAGTAAAACAATTTTTTTTTTTTTTTTGTTATTATGTACCTCAAGAGGTTCTTTTATGTTCTTCTCTTAATTGTAAATGATTATAATTTTGATTTTATTATGATTTTTTATTTTTATTTTGTAAATATCAGAAAAGAGTTTTTATTTTATTTTAATTATTTATTTATTTATTTCGTGTATGGAACAGCTTTAGTATCGGATCCCTTTGGTAAAATTTGAAATTTGGCACCGAAGTAGCTCGGAAGTTTCTCGCCAAGATCTTTAATTGCACAATTGAGATAGCCAATTCAATTCATCACAAAAATGGCTTGAAATATTTAAAGTCACCAAAAGGGTCCCATACTAAAGCTGTGCTTTTTGTATTTATTTATTTATAATATTTTCTATTGGAGTCTTCTGTGGTCACGAAATTTGGTGCTTAAATTGTTTGTATGCATCCGGCAATTATTGTAACTGGATTTTACGAAATTCGAAATCCCCCCGCCCTTCTCAGAGTCGGAGTACAATAAACATGTTTAAAAACATGTTTTTCCGTTTGAATTCGCTTTGAATTACCTTAGAATGGCGAATTTTTGTGTGTGGATATTGATTAAGTGTACGCATTTTGTACATTAGTGGGATTTTGCAAAACTTCGAACTCATCGACTGAGGAAGGGGAAGTAAGAAGTGGGTAAGTTGCTGCCGAAGGCAGTGGGGACCCAGACTCCTCACGTTGCGAGCAAGAAAAACCTCTACCAATCACAGCGAGAACTTAGGTTATTAATAAAGATATGGGATTTTGACAACTCATTTATGTTTAATGCCCAGCGAAGCGGGCAAAGCCTACTAGTGAAAAAATAAAATTAATATTCGGCAGACGATACGATTTAGTTTAACCAACAGTCATTCTTTATCAACATTTTATAAAAGTTGTCACAAGCATAACCTAAATTAGTGTTACAAGGGAACTCTTTCAAGTGATAATCACCGATTTCCTTCAAAAAATTACAGAATACAGTTTTTGTTGCACTTAATTCACTGGTAAAAAAATTAGCTGCTGAATCGCAACAGGAAAGCCGTAAAAAATTATTAAACTTTACGTTTTGAACGCCAAATATGAAAATTCATCGCTAAATCACATTAAGCTTCCTTAAATGATGCCAAAGAGCTTAAGTATAGGAGGGTAGTATTTTCTATCGCTTTAGGGGTTACTGAAGCAAGGAAGCCATCCCTCCGCGGAGGATAAAAATTAAGATGTCCATGTCTCCGAAACATCTCTAAGTGTGAATATAAGGCAGTCTTTAATTTCCCACTGCGTACCTATAGTGCGACGTTAAAGCCCACCAACACTCAAGATATTTTCTGAAATCTAGAAATTTCTATTTAGAAAAAGTGACGTTATGTTTTATGTTAGATCCAATATTTTCAATTATTTTATGTAATGTTTCAAAATTGCACTTATTTAAAATAATGCAATTTCAATTTCAGAGTTACTTTTACATTACTCCAGCTTATATATAATCTGGAGTAAATTAATGTTTGAAGCTCTCGGCATGTGTATTTATATAAATTTGCAGACGATTTAAAAACTAATCTGATTTATAGGTTGGTTGGCTACGTTTTACGTCGCACTAGTGCTGTGTAATGGGCAATTGGTGACCAATATGAATTATAATATTTGATTGAACACTTAATTATTTGAATAGTTGATTGAAATTAATACTCAAATAAATAAATCAAAATCAAAATATTTAAGATATTTGAGGTTGAGTAGGTTTTAAGTTTTAATTCGCACTACAGCTATGCAAAGACGACAGTCTGGGACATATTCCTAGAGATGGTCCTTAGATATGCTATTACAATTTTGATCTTTTACGGAGGGTTTATTTAAAATTAGAAAATATGTACATAACTACTACTTTATGGCTACTTACATTTCTGGCAATTTATTTTATATACGTTTACGAATAATAATATAAAGAATTTTGTAAAAATATGCATTAGAATTTCATAAGGTTGGTTCGGTTTTACGTCACACTTATGCTGCGCAATGAATTTCATAGGGAATTTTATAGAATTATTAACTGTGAAATCTTGTTGCTTTAAAAATAATTGTTATGCTGAATGCAGACCCTCTGTGGCCGAGTGAGTATGTCACCCTTGCTAATTGCCTTCAAGTGTAAAAGAATGGGATGGATGGATGGTTGGGTTTTACGTCGCACTAGTGCTGCGCAGATGGACAATTCGTTACGGTCTGGGACACACCCTAAGGCCCCGTTCACAACCTCACTTTTACTGGGGTTGAATTCCCCAAATTCTCTCCAATTGAACCGGTTCCTCAAAAGAGGGGTTGATTACTAGGGTCAGAAACTACCCCAGTCGGGACTGGGGTTAATCCTTCTAAAACCCGTCTTTTACCCACAATTCCTTTCGGATGTAACTGTGCGCTGCGCCGTATTAGATTCAATTTATCTCTGTTCGCTGTCTTTCACTTATTTGCTTTTAAGTTTTTTTGTTTGTTTGTTTACTTGAAAGATGTCTAGCAAAATTATGCGTAATGCTCGTTGGTCTCAGGAAGAGACAAAAGCTTTTCTGCATTTAAGTTCACTGTTTATTTCTACAAAAAACCTTAATAACAAAAACAAATGAAGTTTGAATGCATTATTATTATTTTTATTTTTTTTCTAATAATTTAACTGACTAATTTCAATTTAAGATTATCCATTTAAATGCTACATAAAAATTATATTTTATTTTTTCTTAATAACCGACATTTCTAAGAGAGTAAAGCCATACAGTATTCTTTGATTATTATTCGGAAAAAATACAGTAAAAGAGAAAAGTAATGAATGCAATAGAAAATATCAATAAATAAATTACAGTTATTTGTCAAGTAAGATTTTATTAGCACGGTTTTACTTGTTTTAAAACTTATTGTTCTTTAACAAAATATATAATTATCTAAAGAAGTATAATGAATAAAAAACGGGAGCAACTCCCTGATGAATAAATTGGTGTTTTCAATGTACTTTTAAAGATGATGATTTATAAGTCGCATAATTGTATTTCTAGTGCATAAATAAAGATCCTTTTTTCTATTTATTACAGTTAAAAGAAAATATTACTTCAAATATAATAGAATAATGAAATATTTTCGTTTGTGCTTTTCATTCATAAATTTATACACTACTTTTCCTTAAATGGCCCGACACTTACGATTTCAGACGCTTTGTCAAATATCTAGAAAAATTATTGATGAATTGTCCTAAAACTTTCGGAGTGTAAAGAATATGCTAATTTCATATATATTTCAGCAAAAAAGTTTTCGCAAAAGCAACAAAGGAAGTGGTAAAAAATTAAAGAAAAAAACAAAATGTTTGGAATTATCCTGTAAAAAGTAATGCTTTAGATACAGTCTGGCTGTAACATGTGATTATGATACTGTCTGCTGGGCGATTTACTGTAAATATAATCAGCACCAATTCATATAAAAATTTAAAGTTTTTCGGAATTCCACCCATTATTAAACGAGATACAGCGCCCACAAAATTTTTATAAACTATGCACGACACACAGACAGGCATGCACTTTTAAAAATGGTCAAATTGTTGTTATGATATTTCAAACCGTGTAAATGCATCGAAAACCAGAAGTCAAAAATTTTCTCGATTGTAATATTTTCTTCTTGCGAATAGAAAAAATAATAAAAATAATTGTTTTTATCAACTTCAGAATTTATAGAAAGTAATCTAACCTCTTGCCAATTAATTTTATATTTGCGATAATCTTAAAAAAAATATTTCTTATAAATTTTATTTCTTTTTCAACTTTAAATAAGAAAATTATTTCTGCCTGTTATGTAATTTTGCGGAATGGAAAAAGAAAAATGTAGAACTATTTAATGCTAAAATTCTTCTTTACTCTATTTCCTTGCAGAGAATATATATATATATATATAAAGATTAATACACTAAACAAAAACATATCTCAACGTCTTTCAAAGATAAAATCATGATTGTGGTAATTTACTAAAAACAGTCGGCAGCAAAATTATCCGAGCACTAGCAAAAATTCTTGCATAAAAAATGTGCATTTAATACTGTTTTGTTAAATAAATCCTTGTCGAATCGTATTCCTAGACAGGCTAAGAACAGGATTCGATAAGGATTTATTTAACAAAACAGTATCAAGTGTACTTTTTTTAAATAGGAATTTTTGCCAGTGCTCGGATACCTTTGCTGCCGACTGCATTTTTTTTCCCCTTCTGTACATCTATAACTAACATCAATAGAATTTATGCCAATGTTTTGGTTTGTGAATTAAAGGGGCATTTCAGTTAAAGGGACCTTACTTCTTTCTTTCCCCATTGAAAACCGGTTGTCACCCTCTCCACCCTTATTCCGAGATAGATAGTTGTAAACGGACAAAACAGAAAGGGGGATTAAAAGAAGCATCGTTAAAATGCGGGTTGATTTTAAGGGAGGTTGTAAACGGCGCCTAAATTTTGACTCTGTAAAACCCCGCTTTTCAAATTCCCGGGTCGTTTTGACACGGATTGAAGTTTCTTCATGTGAACGGAGCTTATGTAAAGGGGATGAAAATCGCTTGGATTTTCCCGTATGGAGAGCAGTTAGTCAGGAATTCACACCCCGTTTTTTAAAGGTTAAGTATATTCAGAAGCAAGACCTCCTTCCATTACATGACCTACTCAATAACGCCTCGCCTATGGGAAAAGTTGTCGGCGCTGTGCGCCGGCCGAAAAACATAGATGGCGCTAGTAATCGTTTATACATACGATACGAACTAATAATATGATTGATATATCGTAAAAATAATATTTAGAATCCAAAAGATAATTTTAAAGAGCAAAAATATCCATATTATGTTTAAATATACATTTTAAAAACATTTCTTTTAATACTCAAATTAAGTCGAATTGATGTTAACATTACGGTACAAGGGAAACATTTGTAAAAAAGAAAAAAAAAAGTATGAGTAATTTTAATTTAAAAGAGAATTAATACATGTAAACCACTCAATATGTATAGAATGAGATAAATTCCTTGCATATTAAGTAAATTGATTTTTTCCTTCGAAATTAAAATTCGACAGGAAATCATATAATGGAGCAAAAGAAAAATATTAAATCAAAATAATACATTTATAATCAACAACACAACATACCCTGTTCCTGTTAATACAATAGAATTTTACTGAATTAAATATACATTACAGGCTGTTTTAAAAAAGTTTGCTGAAAACATATATAAACATTACAATTCGGTATGTTAGAGTTTTTTGTTTACATTAACAAAATTATGTAAAGAAACGCTATTACATAGGACTGTAATGAATTTACCTAAAACAAATATATTTAAAGTTTGGGGTAAATACAAGTATATGTCTATTCATCATAATTGAAACCCACTATTTACTTTTTCTGATACGTTTAGTATATATGAAAATCATTCTATGATATCTAATTGTAATATTATCTTTATTATATCTTTGCAAGTAGAAATGAGATACTATTTGATTTTGTAAATAAAACTATAACAATATGATTTCACAGATTCTACTTTTAAAACATTTAGGTTCAATCAGTAAAATCCTTATCAATAAATTAAATCTGTATACAACTATTATGAGATTAAATTAATATATTAAAAAAAAGTAATTATAGAATTGCAGTCATACAGTAAAGAGAGTTTGAATATAAATAATCCAAGACCTTCAAATAAACACAACAAACTACTGAATTAATAAGTTCAAGATCAACAGTACAATATTTTGTATACATAAATAAACCTTCTCATGACTGAACTATTGTATAATGTACGGGGGAAAATTCATTTAAAATATTTTTTAAAATGGCTTATAAATAAAAAGTAATTTCAAATCTGCATTCGTTTACAAAAATCTCAAACTAAACCTTATGATTTGAACAAAAACTAAAAGTACTTAATTTTATGTGTATAATTTTAGTTACAAGATAGTACTGTAAAAACAAAATACATTAATTGTCTTACCTTCTGAATGCTTAGAAACTGCCTGTTGAATCCATGCAAGAATTTTTGTGCTTCTTAAATATTAAAATTCAAAATTATTTTTTTTTTCCTAAAGCAATGTTTTGCACAGAATATGTAGTTAACCTTCAGAATTACAGAGCTAAGTTAAAATATTTGTCATTACTTTGTGTGTGATGCATACTGGAAGAAGTACTATATTTTGGCATTCCTTTATCTTTACTAACTACGGTACACACTTATTACAGTAACACAGATTATTTACAATAATTATACACAAATTCAGAGATTAAACAAGTAATTAAAAGCCATCATCGCTAGCTGCGTAGTAGATGCATTTCGAAAACAAAACAGTCTCTTTTTTTAGTTGGCGGTTGCCGTTAACAATATGGCAACCGCGTTATTCCAGAAGTTCATGGTTACAGTTTATACACAACACCTCCTCTCCCCTTAGAGATCAAGTCTTTGGGGGGGTCTACGAATCCTTCCAGAACGCCGTAGCGTGGCTCCTGGATTTTGTGGCACTTTTGGTGAACTCACACTCGTCGTAGTAAGCTCACTGTCTTTTACTGCTGGTGTTTCAACTGATGAGTCTCCAGCCGGAACATTTTCAGTGGGTGCAGATGATCTGGTTGAAGTTTCCATAGGTGTTTCTTGAATATTGGATTCATCATTTAGAATCGTCGTAGTAGAATCCTCAGCAACCGGGAAACTCTGAGATGGAGTCCAATGATGACTACGCACTGAATAATCAACGTTTTGTACCTGATCACCAACTGGACGGATTTGATCTACATGTATTCGTACTAATGTCCCTTGAACATCAATAGTATAATGTAGCGCACCATCTTGGCTGATTACTTGACCAAATTTTCATTTGGAATTTGCTGCTCTATAATCTCGAACAGCCACTTTGTCACCCACATTAAATTTTCTGTCCCTGAACTCATAAACACCTTTTCTAATATTTTCTTGCACTCTGGATTTCAAATCAGGCAACAACAAATTAATTCGGGTTCTTATGTCCCGTTTCAGGAATAGCATGGCTGGACTATGCATTGTGGTGACGTTAGGTGCCTTTCGATAATGAAGCAAGAACGTGCTTAATTTTTGATTTATGCTTCCAGCATAGTGTTGCATTGCACGTAATGATTGTTTCAAAGTGTATACGTAACGCTCAGCTTGACCATTGCTCGATGGCTTAAATGGTGCAGATGTTTTGTGCTTAGTGCCATTGTTTAACATGAACATTTCAAATTCGTGTGAAGTGAACTGAGGTCCGTTATCGCTTACAAGTACTACAGGTAAGCCAAATCGGCTAAAACAATCTCGAAGGCAATCTATGGTTTTATGGGCGGTAGTTGTTTTCATTGGATAAACTTCTAACCACTTAGAATGTGCATCGACAAAAAGAAGAAACATGTATTCAAAGATAGGCCCAGCGAAATCTATATGAACCCTTTCCCATGGCGAACTAGGGTACTCCCAGTGATGGACTTTTACCCTAGATGGATCAGCTATATATTTGGCACACTCTGTACAATTATTCGCAGCATCCTCGATATCTCTATTAATATTCTTCCAGTATACGAATGATCTGGCGATAGCCTTCATCTTTACAATACCAAGGTGCCCCTCATGTAGTTCTGCTTACACTTGTTTTTGATATACCTTCGGGATGCATACCCTTTGACCATACATAATACACCCATCTTCAATTGTGTATTTTGCTTCCCTACCCTGCAAATCCTTGCCCTCTCTAAGAGCATTTAGAAGCGGCCCCAGCTTTTGGTCTTTCGACGTAGCTTGTCGTAATTCTCTGGATGTTATAGGTAAGGTTTCTATTTGCCCCATCTGATTAAATATCATCTTTGACATCCAATTCTTCAGACTTCTTCGGTAAGCGCGAAAGTCTGCATTTCCATGATTTTTAGTATCCCTATACTTGATGTCAAATTCAAAAGATTGCAAAATTAGGGCATAATGCAAAAGCCTAGTAGCTGCTAAAACAGGTAATCCCCGTTTAGAACCAAAGATAGCTACTAGAGGTTTGTGGTCTGTAATCAAAGTGAATCTGCGACATTTTAAATATAGATAAAATTTCTGTACGGCCCATACGATGGCTAGGGCCTCTTTATCGATTTGGGAGTATTTTTGTTCAGTTCGTAACAAAGTTCTTGAAGCGAATGCTATGGGTCGTTCAGTTCCGTCAGGGTACAGATGAGACAATACACTACCTACACCAACTGGTGAAGCATCAGTAGCTATAGGTATCGGTAGGTGTGGATCATAATGCACTAAAACTCTGGGAGAGCAAATCTCCTTTTTGATTTTCTTGAAAGCTTCCTGACAATTCCTCGACCATTTAAATTTTACATCTTTTTTTGTAAGGTCATTAAGGGGATTTGACATGGTGGCTAAGTTTTTACAAAATTTCCCGTAGAAATTTACCAGCCCCAAAAAACTCTTTACCTCCTGTACATCTTTCGGAACAGGGGCATTTAAAATTGCTGAAATCTTATCATCAGTTTTGTGCAACCCATTTGCATCTATTGTGTGTCCCAAAAAATTTATCTCTTTTTGAAAAAATTGACTTTTATTTAAATTCAATTTCAAACCATGTTCTTTACATTTTTTGAAAAATTCCTCCAAGGCCCTTAAGTGTGACATTTCGTCAGACCCCGTAATCCGTGCATCATCCATAAACACCATAACACATTCCATTCCCTGGAAGAGCCCGTCTATATAGCGTTGCCAAATTGCAGGTGCTCCGTTTAAGCCGTACATTGGTCTTTGCAAATATACAGCCCCTTATGCGTGTTAATGGTTAAAAGATTTTGGCTTTCGGGGTGTACCTTCATTTGTAAGTATGCATGTTTGAAATCAAGTTTTGAAAACTGTTTACCCCGTTTAAGCTTGAAAAAATTTCTTCCAGTTTCGGTAACGACCAAATTAGGGTTAAGCGTTACAGAAAAATCAGCACATAATCTAATATTGCCGTCTGATTTAACTACCGGAACCACGGGCATAGCCCACTCTGAACTCTCCACCCTTTCAATGATTCCTTCCTTCTCCAACCTATCAATTTCTTTTTCAACTCTTTCTTTTAGAGCAAACGGTACCGTTCTGAATCTGCGAAATATTGGTTTAACCCCCTGCTTCAGTTCCAGCTTAACCTCATAATTGTTGATCTCTCCTAATTTGTCATCAAATAATTCCTTATATTGTGTTAAAAGTTTGTTTAAATTTATGTTACTTACTGCTCTGACAGTTTTTATAGCGTTCCAATCTAGTTTTATTTTATGGAGCCATTCACGGCCAAGGATCGTATCCAAATTCTCTTTCACTATGTATAAATTTAACAGCAAACATTGATATTTATATTCAACCTTCACGGTGACATACCCCATTGGCATTAATGAGTCCCCCTTATACGTCTTGAAGACAATATTAGTAGGCCGAATTTCCTTATTAGAGATTTTCCTAAAATTCCTAATGCTCATAACACTCACGGCCCCACCAGTATCCAATTCCATTTGGCAGTTTTTATTCTCAATTTTTAGATTTACCATTATCGGGGGTTGCCTTGGCTCTTCCTCCCGTAGTGTATATCCCTCAGCCTGTAGTTCAAATAAAGGTACTTGATTTTTGTTCTCAATAACATTATTCAAATTTACCTGTTTTTGTTTGACTGGTTTAGCAGCCGCTTTCTTTGCAGCAAAACACGCTCTTTGGATATGGCCGATTTTAGAACAATAATTGCATTTACTTGCAATAAATTTACAATTATTGCTATTATGGTCCGTGCCAGAGCATCTCGTACATTCCGATTTTTTCTGCCTTTCCGCAAAAGTTTGTTTCTGATACTTCTTTTTACCCTTCTTCCCAGCATGCAAAGCATTTATTCCCCTGCCCATAATATCATTTGTCCCTTTACAAGCCTTCTCCATCGCTAACGCTATCTGTAATGTTTTGTCGAGATCTATATTATCCTCTTCGAGAATAGTTTTATCCCGCAATCCACTCACAAAAACGTCCCTCAGCATAATATTTAACATATTAGTATCATAATCACAATGCAAGGCAAGGGCTCTTAATTCAGCCTATAATTATTTATAGTTTCCCCCTCATGTTGTTTACGGTTAAGAAACTTATGGCGTGAAGGGATTATTAAGGGTTTCGGATTTAGATGCGTTTTTAAAACATCTTTCAACTTATTCAAGGTCTGGTCGGAAGGAATGTCAGGAGCTAACAGATTTTTCAATAACTGGTATAATTTTGGGCTTAAAGATGAAATAAAAACTTTAGCTCTTAATTCTTCTGGAACCTGTAGGACATCAAGATATGTCTCGAAGCGTTCCAGGAAGCAATCGAAATTTTCCGTTTCATCATTAAATTTCTCAAACTGTACCGCTACTTTCTGTTGCACCGAAGAATCTTTCTTCTGCAGTGCCTTTAATAGTTCTTGATTTTGTTCAAGCAACGCTTTAATTTGCTCCTCCATTACTTCCGATCAAAGAAAAATAATAATCTCTTTTACCTTGAGATGACTTCGGCTTAGCCCATGCCCTAATCCATTATTAGCATCGTCGCCAGCTGTCATTACTTTGTGTGTGATGCATACTGGAAGAAGTACTATATTTTGGCATTCCTTTATCTTTACTAACTACGGTACACACTTATTACAGTAACACAGATTATTTACAATAATTATACACAAATTAAGAGATTAAACGAGTAATTAAAAGCCATCATCGCTAGCTGCGTAGTAGCTGCATTTCGAAAACAAAACAGTCTCTTTTGTTTAGTTGGCGGTTGCCGTTAACAATATGGCAACCGCGTTATTCCAGAAGTTCATGGTTACAGTTTATACACAACAATATTCAGAAACGAACTGAAGGATTTCTAGTTTTAGACGATGTGCAGCGCCATCTGGCAGCAAAAATCATCGGGGAATGCGGCGCAAGACAAAATCGTATTGGAGAGGTCAGTTAATGGAAGGTTTTGTTCAGAAGTATCGTCAAAAATAGTACATCTTTGTATACATGCATTCTCTCACGTAGGACGAAAGATGCATGTGTGTGAATCCGAGGCGTGTTCTAAATGTTTTTCTTGAAAGGGATATATATATATATATATATATAGACGACTAGAGTGAAAAAAAATATGCATTCATGCAATGACAAAGGTGAAAGTTCATACGTATGCAACGTATGTTCTAAAGGATTCTCTAAAAAAAGTCATCTAATTACTGATTTACGCATTCACACAGGAGAAAAGCCATATGTGTGTGAAATATGTTCTAAAGAATTCACTCTGAAAAGTAATCTAATTAGACATTTACGCATTCACACCGAAGAAAAGCCATATGTGTGTGAAATATGTTCTAAAGAATTCTCTACAAAGAGTGCTCTAAATAAACATTTACGTGTTCACACAAAAGAAAAGTCATATATGTGTGAAATATGTTCTAAGCAATTCTCTCATAAATGTAATCTAAATACACATTTACGCATTCACACGAAAGAAAAACCGTATGTGTGTGAAATTTGTTCTAAAAAATTTTCTGAGAAAGCTATTTTAAATAAGCATTTACGCATTCACACAGGAGAAAAGCCATATGTATGTGAACTATGTTCTAAAAAATTCCCCCACAAATGTAGTCTAAATAGCCATATATGCGTTCACACAGAAGAAAAACCATATATGTGTGAAATATGTTCTAAAGAATGCTCTGAAAAGAGTGCTCTAAATAAACATTTACTTATTCACACGGAAGAAAAGCAACCCACACAACACACTTCATCCCGATTAGGTTGATATTACGTAATCGCGATCAAATATTACGTCCCATTACGTTGAAATTTGCTATCTGCTTTGGTTGATTTTTGGTTGAAATGTCACAAGCAAAGTTGTAACATGGCCCCAAATGAGACTTAGTTGGTACGTAATATCAACCTACTTGTTATGTAAGACATCCAGAGTTTGTTCAATTCATGTAAAATCAACCAAATTTGGATGTAAATGCAACATTGTGTTTTCAGCCATTTCATGTAATATCAACTAGATTTGGATGTAAAATATACATCCAGATCTCATCTAAAACATGTAAAATCAACCAAAAAATTGAATATAGAATATACATCTAGATTTCATCCAGGTTTTATAGAAATTACGTAAAATCAACATAGCTGATGCATTTTTCTTTTCTTCTTTCTTTCTCTTTTAAGAATTTTAATGCACTTATTTTAAACAGGGGAACCAAAAGCATTGACCTTGTTTTTTATAATGCAGAGATTAATTTTAAACATAAATGTGATATTGATTTTCAACATCAGGATTTAAAAATATATGCTTAAAATCAATACCTGTATATTTTTGTCTAAAATTAATATTTGCATAATAAAAAGCAAGACCAATGCTTTTGGCTTCCCTGTTTAAAATAAGTGCATAAAAATGCTTAAAAGAGAAAGAAAAAAAAAAGAAAAACGCATCAGTTATGCTGATTTTACTAACTTCTATAAAACTTGGGGATGAAATCTAAATGTATATTCCACATCCAATTTTGGTAGATTTTAATGGAATTCATTACCCAGGCAGAAAATTTGGCAAGATAGCTTTTTTTTTTTTTTTTTTTTTTTTCAGATAAAACTTTGTATATCATCTTATTAGAATATGAGACATATTTTACTCATTGCAAAATAGTTTTTTTTTTTTTTTTTTTTTTTTTTTTTTTGTACAGGCGACAATTATTATTTTTTCAAATTCCTTGAAAATTTCTAGTTGGTTTCATAAAATTCTGCACCAATTTTTACTTCATACAAAATATAAGGAATTATAGTAATCCCATTTGCGAAATGGATTTTGTATTTCACATTGCTCGAAAACGAATGATCGCTGAATGTTGCCAATTTATATGTGTGACTGTCATGATGTCTAGTTGTACACCTGCAAGTGTCGTCTTAACACGAGCTCTCGTTTTAGCGATATAAGCGACTTTACACGATTTTTCGTGACGTCGTACGCATGTGTGTGTATGTCACATAACTCGAAAACGATTGGATATAGAAAGTTGCGAATTGGTACATAGGTTTGTTATAACATCCAGTTGTGCACCTCCCTTTTTGGACTTCGTATGATTTTCCGTTTTGGAGATATTTCAGAAAATTAGGTTATAAATGACCAAAAAGGTTTTGGCCATAATGTAACAAAAAACTTTAACTCAAAAACTGTTTGGACAAAAATTGCAATCGAATTTTAACTGACTTCCTGACTAGCTAGACATTTGAAATTTTCAGAAAAGCTCAGAACACGTTGACAATGCATTTTCTAAATATTTTTAGCCAACTGTTTTGGATACCTGCTGCCTTCAGCAGCTTTTATATGATTCAACAGAAAATTTATTTAACTACCCGACTAGCTAGACATTTGAAACTTTCAGAATAGTTCAGAACACAGTGAAAATGCATTTTTTTAAAATACTTTTAGCCAACTGCTTAAGATACCTGCTTCCTTAGGCAGCGTTACCTGTACAAATCTTGCAATCAATTTTTAACTAACTTCCCCACTAATTAGACATTTGAAACTTTCAGGATAGCTCAGAACACAGTGACAATGCATTTTTTAAATATTTTTAGCAAATAGTTCTAGGCCACTGCTGCCCTCGGCAGCGTTTGTATGGTTCCAACAGAAAATTTATTTAACTAACTTTTCGACTAGCTAGACATTTGAAACTTTCAGAATAGTTCAGAACAGTGCGAAAATGCATTTTTAAAATACTTTTAGCCAATTGTTTCGGATCCGTGATGCCTTCAGCAGCGTTACCAGTACACATCTTGCAATGATTTTTAACTGACTTCCCGACTAGCTAGACATTTGAAGCTTTCAGAAAAGCCCAGAACCGGTTGTAAATGCATTTTTAAAATTATTTTTAGCCAACAAGCCAACTGTTTCAGATACCTGCTGCTTTCAGCAGCATTTATATGATTCAACAGAAAATTTATTTAACTAACTTTTGAACCAGCTAGACATTTGAAACTTTCAGAATAGTTCAGAACACAGTGAAAATGCATTTTAAAAATACTTTTAGAGAACTGTTTCGGGTCCCTGCTGCCTTCGGCAGCGTTTATACTGTTTCAAAAGAAAATTTATTTAACTAACTTCTCGACTAGCTAGACATTTGAAACTTCCAGAATAGTTCAGAACATGGTGAAAATGCATTTTTTTAATACTTTTAGAGAACTGTTTCAAGTCCCTGCTGCCTTCGGCAGCGTTACAAGTACAAATCTTGCAATTGATTTTTAACTGACTTCTTGACTAGTTAGGCATTTGAAACTTTCAGAAAAGCTCAGAACACATTGACAATGCATTTTTAAAATATTTTTAGCCAACTGTCTCGGGTCTAATGATAATGCTTTTTAACATTATGTGTATATTTCTAAAGGTGTATAAGGAAGTCATGTGGTGTCCACATCAGTTTTTTTCTTTTGCAGAAGTACAAGATCAGTATTGGTGGAATAAAATCTGAAATTAATCTTGGGAACAGGAGATTGTATGCAAAGCCTAACTATCTATTTCTTGTTGACTTGTAATATCGTGCACTTTTAAAATGACATATTTTCTGAAAATCTGTTGATATTTTTGAAGATTACCTGCTATGAAAATTAACAGCATTTATTCTTAATATTAAAAAAGTGAAGATATTACAAAATCAAATGTCGTAAAGCAATAACAGAAGGTTTAATTGCAACATTAAATTTATATACATATATATATATATATATATATATATATATTTCAAAAGAAAAGAAAAAAAATCTGACATAAGAGTAGGTTCTAGTAGCAGAAATAGTACAGCATAGCAGAGAGCTCGGCAGATTAATTTAAAAACACACACACAAAAAAAAGCCAGACTTCAATAAAGTACTTAAATAATCTGGTGTATCACTCACACGACTTCGTCTTTCCCTGCATTTTAATATTATATAAGTAGATTGCTTAAGTCTTGAGATAAATAACGTAGGATAATAAAGTTCAATGTAATTCAAAAATAATTTAAAACTGGTTTAGGAATAGTTATTCGACATATAATTTTATGTAAGAGGGATACCAACCCCTCAAGCCCCGCTCAACAGTAGTGCTTAGAGTTATTTAAAAAAAAAAAAAAAAAAAAAGGGCTGTTATTAATTTGACTTCAAACTTACCAATTTTGATCAAACTGTTAAGTGGCAACTTAAAAAGTACTTCAAAATATCAAATTCGAATTTCATGCAGTTACTTTTTTGTACTTTCTCTTCCCACATAGGTAATGTATTGTTTATCAGTCAAATTTTTGAAAGTGTGTTTTTATCATATGTACACATTTTGAGGCCCCCTGAATCCAAAAACCATGTTTTTAGCGGTTAGTCTGAGTGTGTATCTGTTATCAACATATCTCAAGAACAAATAATAGCAGAAAGTTCAATTTTAGTATTCTAAATGCGTATCATATAGGGATGTTACAGTAAACTTTTCGTTGAGACCAAGCAAATGGATTGTGTACAGGAACATCCAAGTGAATTCAAATACATTGTCTAAGGGAAAATATCTGGCAAATACAGTGTAACATCTACAGGCTGACTTAACCAAAATGGAATATATATATATATATTTTTTTTAATTCTTAAAAGCATGTTTTGTGTAGATTGTGGTATGAAAATTATTCATCATTCATTTACAAGGCCAATTAAAGTATTTAGATGGGGCTATACTTGGAGGAATCATAATTCCTTTTGCGTTAAATGCTTTTCAAAGAAGACTAATTTTTAATATAAAGTATTCTTAATAGTGCATATTGATTATAGACAATATACAGGGATACTCAGAATTAAGCAAAATATTCTTTTCTATTGAATCTAATTAACAGAAGTGGTTTGTATATTTTACTGTAGTGCCGGACACTGCACAATTAATGTTTCATATGCATAGTGTAAATAAAGTAATTTTTGAAGTTTTATTTTCAACTTTTTTTTTTGTATTATATCATGTTTTGAAGTGGCCTGATTACGAAAGTCCAATTTTTAGCAGTTGATCTGTATGCTGTATGTGTATCTGTTATCGCATAACTTAATAGTAAATAACTGCAGGAAATTCAAATTTAGCACTTTGAATTTCATATTAGGTTACTGGCAAAAATTTTATAAAGACTGGCAAGTTTGAAGGTAAATTAATAATAGCCTAGTTTTTTTTTGTTTTGTTTTTTTTTTTTTGTTTTTTTTTAATAATCCTATGCACAAAACTGCATATCAAATAAAATTGTTTTTAAAACTATTTTAGAATGTTCTAAAAGTATATTGAATTTTATTATCTCATGCTATTGAACTTAAAATTTAATATGCAATCAATCATTATAATATTGAAATGCAGGGGAAGAGAAAGTGATGTGTGTGACACACCAGATTTTTTAAGATATGGTAATATAAATACATACAGATTAATCACTAAAAATTGGACTTTTGTGTAATCAGGTTACCTCAAAACATGATATTATACAAGAAAAAACAAATTTAAATTTCAAAAATTACTTTTTTTACAGTATGAATCTGAAAAACTAATTTTTCTTTCTGAGCAGTGTTCGTCGACACAGTAACGTGCATTGAAGCACTCTCATCAATTACACTGAATATAAAAGAACATTTAGCTCAATTTTTGGTAGCTCTGTTGTCATATTGTCTATAAACAATATTGTGTACTTAAATTTAGTCCCAATCAAAAAACACCTAACAAAAAATGAATTACTATTCCAGCAATTTTCAAGTATAGCTAGGCTGACCTGATCAAAATACCTTTATAATAGAGAAGCGTTAAAAATTGCTACAATTATCCAATTATGGGTGTATTTTTTCATTCCTAATACATAAGGACTAAAAATAAAGTATTACTGATTAATAATTTACTTTCTACAATTATTTAAAACTTAGAAAAATGCCTTCAAAAAAAAAAAAAAAAAAAAAAAGGAAGTCCCTATTTGTCCCCAGAAAATGGAGACGTTTGGTCAATATAAGTATAGCCCCAAATATCCAAATATTTTGGGTAGCCCTGTAAACAAAAGATGAATGATTTCCATATCACAATATACACAAAACATGTTTTTATGCATTATAAAAAAAAATGTTTAAGTCAGCTTAATGCTGTTACACTGTACTTACTCGAAATTTTTCCAAGGATAATATGTTTGAATTCTCTTGGATGCCCTTGTACACGAACTACTTGCTTGATCTCAAAGAAAAGTTTAGTGTAGCGTCCCTATATGATGCGCATTTTGTTCATTACAGTTTGGACTTTCTGCTACTATTTGTTCTAGAGATATGTTGATAACAGACAAATATACAGACTAACTGCTAAAAACATGATTTTCAGATTCAGGGGACCTCAAAACATTTAAATTCAACAAAAACTCAATTTCAGCTATTTGATTCAAAAAAAAAAAAAAACTTTCTCTACCATGTATACAGATAAGAAAAGTAATACAATTTACATCATGTCTCTAGATTACTGTTCTTTTGTACATTCTTTGTTTTCTTTTTATATGCAGATATTACTTAATTTATTAATTGCTAATAGCTTAATGTGATTTAAAACTTAGTTTAGCAGTTCTATACTGCAGTCTGCAAATCATTACAAAAAATTCTGTCTGTTGGGGAGTAACCCCCCCCCCAACACACAAATATAAAAAAGTATCCCTGCAGTTTTAAATTCATAAAATAGATAATCAGCCTTATCCCCTAGTAATAGCAATATTACTTATACTCTACAAATATAAATATGTAAAGAAAATATTGTAATCATGACAAAAATTTTACTTTGAGATTTTGGTATTTCGATAGGCTTTGAGGTCTCAAGAGTTCATTTTTGCTATTTTCACGATACTATATGCATGTGTGTGTAGTATATATGTGTGAGTGAACATGATAGCATCTGAATGCATTGATGAATTTACCTGAATGTTGGTATATATGCTATAGGTCACCGTAACACAAGACCTATTGATTTTGGAGTATCTAGTGCTTAGTTATTTTATAGTGACACAATGCGAAATTCTTTAACATTATGATCTACAGGCTCAAATTCTTTAAAGTACAATAATGTTAAAGAACACACTATATGGAGAAAATTACTCAAATGCCCTATTATAATTTTCTCTTCTCTTCATTTAACAACTTCGCTTACTTTAATTTATCAGAAAGTCAAACAGAGTCACTCCAGATTTTTTCATATAAAATTAATTTAGCATACATGGATCACCCACTGAGCATAACCTAATCTAAAAGAATCACATCTTTAATAGTAAAATTTATGTCTATAAATAACAAGTGTTTTCTTTAATTAACAACTAATGAACATTAATTATTATTCACCTAATTCCTTGTAAATAATTTTGAGCAATTTTTAAAATAACATTTTTTGAACCTTTCTCATGATTTTTGAATTGCTACAACTTTGTCTTAAAAGCTTATAATAAAAACATTACATTCTTCCAATTTACATTAAACTGATATGGATCACAAATATGTCAAATGGAGACACAGAATCCAAATTAGAAAAATGCATCAATTCCACATTTTACTATTACTAAAAAACATGAAACTTTTATACTGTAATTAAAGATAAAACTTAATAGCTTTATTCAGAGCTAATATATATAGCATTATTTCCAGATCCAGAACTTCCTCAGCACATGTTTTAGGTGATGTTGACAGTTGAAACTGATTTTTTGTCACTCTCCTTTTTTTATCTCAGTAAATGGCACCACTTTCAGTCTAGGACCAGAACTGGTTCATTATAGATGCAGCTACAAACCGGTTCCAGGCATAGACTGAATGTGACACCATCCACTGAGATCTGAAGTATTTTGGAGAACTTTCCGAACCAAAAATTTTTTTCAGTCTCCAGAAATTAGAGCAAAAATCGGTTCAAATGTTGTGCAAAAAGTTTTTATGTAATAGCAGCATAAGTGTACTGTATATACAATTTTCAAATATTTTAAATACCACCATATAAATTTTATCTTTATGAACATATCCATTCCCATTGTCTCTCTAAGTTGCATCCCCTTTTGATGCTCAAAGGACTTGACTCTTGGTGGTACATACAAATGAAACACTTCCAGTTGCAAAGCCATTTGCAGGCGTTACAAATGTATGACTGCAGTCGGCAGCAAAAGTATCCGAGAACTAGCAAAAATTCCTATGTGAAAAAAGCACACTTGACACTGTTTTGTTAAATAAATCTTTGTCGAATCATGTTCTTAGACTGACTAAGAACAGGATTCGACAAGGATTTATTTAACAAATCTGCATTAAGTGTACTTTTTTTACATAGGAATTTTCGCTAGTGCTCTGTTACTTTTGTTGCCGACTGTATTTGCAAAAAACTTGCAAAATTTACGTCATCGAAATTGCAAGCGTTCCGTTTGTATGTAACCCTTGACTTTTTTTTTTTTTTTTTTTTTTTTTTTAGCAGCATTTCATACCACCTGGCATTCAACAAAGTTGGATCACATTAATTACATGCAGTTAAATTCCTGATTACCTCCATGTTTTCTCATTGTGATGCATAATGGTGATCGTGAAGTAAAACTGTAAAGTTAATCACTAATTCAAATCACTGTAATTAATATGATCCAACTTTTTTGGACGACAGGTTGTATCAATGAAATGCAGCTAAAAAGAAGCCAAGAATCAAGTCTCAGTGAACGTCAATATTAGAAACAAAATTAAACTCAGTGCAATTATTAGATAAAATATAAAAACAAGAGAAAAAATTTAGAAAGTACTTACGTAGCTTAAAAACACACATATTTTTACCAAAACTGATTTGCTTTTTTTTTTTACATATGCTTTTCTTTTTTTTTTTTTTTTTACATATGCTTATATATATACATATACATACATACATATTTTCTATTTGATTAAACATATTAATTTTATTTGTGCTTTGTTCCATATGCTGAATTTGTTTTAATTACTACAAATTGTGGACTGTTCGGCAAGATACAACGAAGGACTGACTTCCAACCTACCTGTATTGGTTTGAGATTCAAATTTCAAAAAGAATCAAAAGAAACAATATGTATTTATGCATTTTTATTTAAAAAATTACATAAAATTTCTTTATTTGCATAGCGAAGCTAATTGAACATTACTAATTTAATTCAACATCTAATGTTTTTCTCTGTAATAGACAAGTTCTCGCAGCACCTGCAGAGAGAGAAAATAAAAAACATTTCAAAAGGAAAAATAAATAAATAAATAAAAACTGACAGTTATGTTCTCCCATAAACCAAAAATTATATTCAATAACAATATGCAAGTTGTGGTATTTATAAGAAACAATTTTGTATGATTATTTAATTGAAACCAATCAGTTTTGAATTTTCTCATCTACAATAAGTACTAGATTTTTCAATAATACGAGTAAATCTTCATATATAAAAAAGACAGTGTCTGGATGGGTGTCTCCAGACAGCATAACACTAAAATGGTAATAAGGACAGTCATGTGATTCAACACGAAGATACTTACTGAGATGTCCTAGTACATTATGAAGCCCAATTTTTCAAATTTTTCATCATTTTTTAATTAATTGAAACATGATAATAATAACCTTATATTAACTTTAAATTAGTTGACAAACATATTAAAATTAAACGTGAATAATAATAATAATTATAAGAGAACATCATTATAGCTTAAAAATTTTGAAACAATTATTGATAAACGTTAATATATATACTTCATGATGCTAAAAACAAACAGCTATTAAAGGTTAGTTCTATTATAATTAATTTTTTCTAATTATTTTTTATATTTTTACTGTGAAATTGTAGGTAATAAACTGTCAATGATATCACATTTGACTGAATAGCACTCTAAACTCTACGAATCAAATTTTATTTTATAAGCTTTATTTATCCTAGGCTTATTGCTTCCTAGGTGATTTTTTTTAACATGATTTATACAGATCACATAATGCAATGATCTCTATCCAAATGTATGGAAAAAAATATAAATTATTTTAAAAGCTACTAAAAAACAGAAAAAGAAAAGCAGTTCTGCAGACTATGGAATATATTTTCCTTTACATTTATTGTCCAGAGGGGACAAGTTTTCACCATGGGTATCTTTTAAAAGAGCTTATCAATACCTTTAGTGTGATAGTGCCACCACAAGACTTTCTTCTGTATATTTTAATTATACACCAAAATCATAAAATAGAAATTTATTAAATTATTTTCCATGTAAATGTAGACGATTTTTATGTGACAGAGTTACATCACTACAGGAAACGAAGTTCTCAGATGCACATTTCCCTCCCCCCCTAATTTATTACTACTATTATCAATAATTTATATTAATTTCACAATCATTGATTAACAATTATTAATTAACAATTAATTTTATAATTACATTGTTTAAAATAACTCATTTTGTAGAGTTATATGAAATTTTGTTTTGTTCATGTTAAAAATTTAGAAATAATGGGATTACAGCCCGACCTGTTGAACAATTGATCGCCAAATCTAATCTGTATCAGTTTATGTCAGGTTTCAACAAAATTCCAAGTATGGTTAAATTTCATTAATTGGTTAATGAGATGCAGTGTCTACTACATTAGTGATACACACATACACAGAGAGAGAGAAAGACTGACTGACAGACAGACATTTTCTAAAATCAGTTCAATCGTGATCAGAGCATCCTCAAACGTGTAAATCCATCAAAACTGGAGTTTGAAACTTTTTACTAATTCAATACTTTCTCTTTATATGCATACGAAAAAGAAAAAAAAAAAAAAAAAAAAAAAGAAGAAGAAATGGCTGAACCACTGATCTGCGTTAATTTAAAACAACATTATCGATTTTTTCTTTCATTTTTGCCATAAAAAACTTAGCAAAAAAAAAAAATCTTATTTTTACTGTCTTCTATGTTTGAAGGAAGTATTGGCTTTGTGAAAATTTTTAAACACTTTTTGATGTATTTACATGTTTTGAGATGTCCTGATCACAATTTGACTGCTTTTAGAAAATGTGTGTCTGTGTGTGTGTTACAAATTTTGTAGGTACTGTATCTCAAAACCCTTGAACGAAATTTGACGTTTGGAATTCGTTAATTTTCAATATGGGTATCTTCGAAAGAACTCGTCAACACCTTTAAAATGAATTATCAAACCATAGATCAGTGATAATTTATACTATGTTATTGATTTTTTCCATTTTTAATGAAAAAATAAATAAATGAAATAATGGGAAGAAAATTCATTTCTTCTCATGTCTGAACAAAACTGATTTTCTTTTGGCATTTAATATTAAACTACTTTCAGATAAAAATCGTCTGCATTCATCATGGAAAATAATTTTAATAAATTATAATTTAACAAATAATTTATATTAGGTAAATTTGTACAGGATTATATAGAAGAAAGACTTGTGATGGCCACAGCATACTAGTTAATATGATAAAAACGATGTTTTAAGAACTTTTGAATAGTAGCAATATAAAATTATACAATGCAAATAAATACCCTAATATGTATTACTAAAATTATAAATACTTTAAAAAAGTTATATACTTTTAAAAAGTTACAACCAAAGTAAACAATGAAATTTATAATAAAGTTTCTGTGCTTAAATAAAAAGTAATTTCAAAGAATTCAAATTTGCAGTCTCTGGTCCCAAGTGCTATGGATTTCTGGGAGTGGATTTCCTACTGCATACACATGATATAGCTAAAATTAATCAACTGAGGGAAACAAACATTTTTTTTTTTTTGTGTGTGTGTGTGTGTGTGAAAATTGCAGCAGGTAGCCAAACAGTGGCCATTGTGGTGACTACCCGCAGCAAATTTATTAGTGGCTAATTCTTCAGTAGTAACTGACCATGCGGCCAGAGCTAATTTTGCCTTGTAAAGCTAATGAATAAAAACTTTGTATGCAAACGCTATTAATTGAGAATCTTGCAACAGGGTTGTAGTGATTTTAATCAATTGATTTAAAAAGTAAAAAAATAAAAACTATCACTGATTTAAATCACTTTTTTTACATATTAAAGTTAATGGCTTTAGTGGAATGAAACTGTACATCCAGCTTTTAAAAAATGTGGTTTTTAAATATTTCTTATAGAAATTTAAAAATATAATTTGTAAAATATAACAAAATATTATTAAACAAGCTAATATTTATATTGGATACCTTGACTTTAGATTCGTCTCTACTAAGCAACATTGATAAATAAAAAAATAAATTATACCTTAATTTTCTTAATTATTTATACATTTTAACCATTTATTATATTTTAATTATTTATACAAGCACAACCTTATGACTGATGTATGAATTATAAATATTTAGTTAGTGTAGAATTAATTGATTAACCCTCGCTTTCCCAAGATCATGGCATTACTGCAAAAAAATTGCTTTCAGGTGCCGCTTGGCACACTTGGCGAAAATCACCAGCACAACACCTTTTTATATCGTTTAGAAGTTGCAAAATTCCACTGGTTATGTTTGCTATCTGTGGCGAATTAGCACACTTTTTGAATGAGGCGTGCTTAACTAGATTTCGACTTCAAAATGACCCCATCTTGGGAAAGCGAGGATTAATATATATATAATATGATAGTTTGTCTCTGCCAGCCTTGCAGTTGATATTTACAAAAGAAAACATTTTCTTGCTTATTTATAGTTCTCATATCAGTTTATATCTTTTAATATTGGCACACATATTTTAAAAATAATGGCATATTTTACATTGTAGTGTTTAAAAAGCCCTGAAGCCCAGCACCTGACTTATGGCAGAGCATTCAGGGCACATGCCTTGGGCCTTCAAGAAATTCCACCATACATTTAAAAAAATAGTTAGAATGAAAATTTTCTGTAATGATCGATAATTTTCATTTTTTCGTGAACAAATGGAAATAGTATTGTGCTGTGTGCCTCTTATTTGTCCTACCATATTTGGAAAAAAAAAAAAAAATCAATACAAATAAAGTGATGTTAAAAGGGTAGGTATTTACAATCCTCTGGAATAAATTAAACTGTTGGCATGTTTGCAATGCTGTCTAATTTAGTGCATGAATCAGTTTACAGATAGTACATTGGCTTCATCATAAGTTACACTTTTTTGTTTATTGATTTTTTATCCTATAATATATAAAATACATTTTTTTTTTAACTAATTGTGAATATTTCCATTGTGTGCGCTATGGAAATTGATCATTGTTTGTATTATTTCGAACAATATATACTTTGCCGTAAAATGATAGTATGTTAAGTTATCAGTTATTTAAATATAGATAATCAGTGTTTAATCATTTGGTAAACTGTATAATCATGTGCAGAAAAAAATATTTACCTTTAAAATATCTTCTCTGTATAGATTAATAGAATAGAGGATTATAAATATTAAAGTTTCAGAAGAAAGGGCCCATTAAACATGAGTGCCCTAGGCCTCCGCAGGAATAAATCGGTCCCTGCTGAAGCCTCCAAATTTTTTTAAAAAACTCCATAACCATTAAATTTAATTATATATAATCAGTTACATACAGTTCAAGGCAGCTGTCACTGCTTGTTTAATGAATTGTCCCGACTCAATATAGAAAAGTTATAAGAATAAGTGAAAGTATTAAGATGGTAATGAAAATGTGAATTTTGTTAATGGGTATAGTGTGAAAAAATTTTCTTGATTCAAATTATATTAGTTTAGCCTAAATATAAGTTTTTTAAGATATCCTACTTTTTTTTTTCTTAACTCCTTATTCTCTTTATTTTGTTTGGGAAGTGTGAGTAAAAGTTTCCTCTTAATACATTGTTTCAGTTATGATGTCATTTTCCCTAATAAATTACCCTTTTCCAAAATTATTTTATCCGTTCCATAGCATGGATAAGATTTTAGTGTGGGCGAGGGTAATTCCCGATCAAAAAACACAAACATCTAAATAACTCTAAAAATATCACAATTGATGTCAACCAAATTTAGCATGGTTAAAGCTTTATCATGTGTTTATTCAATAAAATATAGACTTTGATTAAAATGTTTTAAAAGTTTGTTTAATTGAAAAAATTCATTGATCAGTAATTGCCCCAGCAACCGGGTAAATATCGATCGCACCCCGACTCAGGGCAATTACAGATCAGGACATTTTTTGTTCAAATGATAGCTATATTGATTAATTTGGACTACAAATAATGTCATTTTTAACATAAACCTGATTTTAATTACATATTATCAGGAGCAGGGTTTAAACTGCCATTCATTTTTTTAGCATTTTGCTAAAAGGTATCATATTTTGCTAAAACAAGTCGGTCTTCTGACCGACTAAAATGCTAAAACTGGATAACTGTATAAAATATCTCTATATAATAATTCAGAATTTTATTTTATTTTTATTTTTTTGTAATATTTGCAGGCAAAAACTACGAAAGGACTGAAATTATTGGGAATCCTTATTTATATAGTAATTTGGATTTATTTTTAATTTTCAATGATTGAATTTAAATGCAAAAATATTTAAAAGTATGTTAGAATTCAGAATTTGCTTCATAGAAGCATTTTTAGCACTAGTATTTCACGATTATCTACCACTACACTTTACTTGATTTTTAATTTGCTTTTTCATTTTACACATATGATATGAATACCTCTTTTTCCATTGATAAAATCAAAACATAGTTTCCCTGATTCATATTTTTAAAGTCACAAATATGGATGCTTGGTTAAAATCATCAATGAACAAAAGGAATAGAAAACAAAACTGAGGATAACAAAGCTAAGTAAAAGAAATCAATGGTATCCAAAGAATTAACTTTCGAAAAAACTAAAATAGTGCTTGCATATTTTCGCTAAAATGCTAAAGTAATTTTTTTGCCAGGTTAAACCCTGATCAGGAGTCAATCCATGTTTTAATTTTTGGGTCCCTTTTTTGTGAAAAACAAAATATTTTTGTGAAATATAAAATATTTTTGTGAAAAAGTAAAATATTGTGTAAAATCTTCAGTTTTTACAATCACTTTATGTAATGTTTAATATCAAGTTAATAGAGTTTCGTTGAGCCAAATTAAGGCATAAATTAAAAATAATACTGAAAATATGAAAACATTTAATAAAAGGATCCTTTTTATAAAACAAAAAATCTTGTGAAGGGACTCATTTTATAAATTTGAATTTTGTGAAGGGTCCCTTTGTATGGATTTGAATTTTGTGAAGGGTACCTTTTTATGAATTTGAATTTTCTGAAGGGCCCCTTTTTACTGTGTGGAATTTTGTGAAGGAGCCGCAAAAGGGACCCAAATTTTGCCTGGATCGACCCCTGATTATAAATGTTTTTTTTTTTTTTTTTTTTTTTTTTTTTTTTTAATAAGCATAGTAGTTAATTTACTATTTTTATTTGTTTTGAAATTACATCCATACTTATTGGCAAAACACTTTATAACATTTAAAAGCATAATGTATATAGCATTACTGTCCTAATTTTATTATATATTTTATTTCAACCATGCATTTTTATTATATCCTTAATAAATAAAACCATTTATTATTATTACAGTTTATTTTTTACTATGAAATAAAGATAAACTACTACGTTTTTGATATGAACTTTTCTTTGATTTATAGTTAAGTATTGCAATTACCCATTAAAAATATTTCAGTTTTATTATATATTTTAATTTAAACATTTAGTTATAAAAAAAACCATTTACTGTTATTACAGTTTTTTTTTACTATGAAATAAAGATAAAATAGTTGGCTTTCATTTGAACTTTTCTTTGATTTAATGTATTGAAGTTAACAGTTAAAAATAAATAACTTTTTATGTAACTGTATAATTTAAATCACAAGTGTGTACAATAAAATACAATTTAAATTATTAGCAATCAGTACAATACTTAGTAATCTTGATCTTAATTAGTCATTAGTCATGCTTACTACAAAATTTTGAAATAGCTTGAAAGATAATTTTGATTTTGATATGAAACCTATAACAAAACCGGTTTTAATTTTAAGCAAAATACATATTATGATTTTTTGATGTGCATTAATGAATATATATTATAGATGCACACTACATATATGTACATTGATAAATATGTCTAAAATAATTTTAAACATAGGTAAAAAAAGAATCTGTTGTATAAATCAATATAGTTGTATAACCAGTATACTAAATTACAGAAACATTATTAACGTAATTTAAAAGCTTATATTATATCTGTACTGATAAGTATAAAGGATTTAAGTGCATATTCTTGATTTTTCAGGAGACGAAAAATAAAGTTAAACTAACTAAAAACTAATGAGCAGAATCGATTAGGAAAAAGGGATTATGTTGATTTATACACTATATACCGTTAAGTGATTGTCAATCTTCATTTAATAAAGGGAAAAATTGAATTAAATATTTTATACTAAAGATTAATGCTAAATTTCTAACTTGAATCTTTTTTTACCAATGGATTTTCTCAAAGACTAAAGGACACGGATTTAAATCCTTTATACCAATTGATAGAGAATTTTTTTCTGAGTCTGACTATGTACTTAACTCAAAATCGACATTTTTGGACTTAAATCCTTTATACTTATCAGTACAGATATATAGTTGTAAAATAACATAAAAAAAAAAAAATAAATAAATAAATAAAAAAAAAATAGAAATGTTGTGCCACTAAGAATCTAAGTAAAATGTGTGATTTTCAGAAACAATCTTTTTTCAAGATGCTTTTGTAGCAGTTTAATATATATTTTTATTTATTAATTTTCAGCAAAGATGGCGACTTTTTTTTATTTTGTACATTAAACTACAATGTTCTTGAATTGTTAACAATACTTTCTAATTTTTGTTTAAGCATACTATTATAAGCTGGGTGAACATTAATTAACCTAGAAACACATTGATCGAGAATTACCGCAGTCCACCAGACTTTCTTTATTTCAATACATTATAGTACTACAAATTCTCAGGTTGAGTGGCTCGTACTACAGCATTTGTGACTCTTATAAGATTATTTCTTATATTATAATGATACTAATTTGAATAGAAATATTGGTAATAAATGCCTACATGGATTTTTTCTATCGGAATAGAATATTATTTATAATTTAAGTAAAATGATTGATAGTGTAAATATTTACATATATATACATAAAAATACACAGAATAAAATACAAGTGTTGCACAATAATGTATGAATAGTTTTAAAAAATCATTAAAATCAAATAAATCTTGATTTAAAAAAAAAAAGAACAGTCTTGCAATGATTAGTACTGAGTTATATGCAGAAAGTCTTACTTATTAACTTGCAATTTAAACTGAAGGGCTGCTAGGAGACTGCAGGCCAAAGCTAGATTCCTTACATATTCATTAACATCTTAAATAAATAATCTGGGAAGAAAAATACAAAAGGCCAAAATTAAAAAAAAAAAAAAAAAATAGCTTATAAATATTGTATACAGGATGAAAAAGAAAAAAAAAAAAAAAAAAAAAACATTTCAGAGTTTACATTCCAACTGTAGGAGGAAAAAACATATCATGAGTAATAGTTTACATTTAATAATTACCTCCAAGAAAAATCTAATTTTTAAAAACAAAATTTAAGCCTAATCAAAAAATACCATCAACACGAAGTTACAATTTTCATAGTTTACATAATGTTAACTGTAATTTTGAACTTTATATAAATATACGTATACACATGTGCACAGGAAGAATTTTTTTATCTATCTACAATAAAACAAAATTCTGCAATCAGAGAATCAGGTCTGGTATAATCAGAGATCAGGTCTGGTATAATAAAAAGAAATAATATAATTCATAAAATGTGCAAAATTTACATTTACAAAGGAGAAAGTATAACTCTTTAGCTACGGCATTGATTTATTATTAAGTGTATCCCATTTATGGATTGTTAAATTAACAGTGTTGGCTCAACTGTTTCTGCTATTGGTATTAACACATAAATAGCAGAAGACTAAAAATACCAATTTAAAATCATTAAATAAAAAGTGAGAGAATGAGAAATTAATGGTTTGGCTTCTCTTCTAATTGTAACTTGCACATATATATTTAATATATGTGCAATAAATATAATATTTACAACATTTAGAAAAAAAATTACTCTTGAGAAAACATAACTAAATTTAATAAATTAAAGAGTATACATATTGTAGATAAGAGATTCAAAACAGAGAAAGAGAAATTAATGGTTTGGCTTTTAATTGTAAATTGCACATATATAATATTTAATATATATAAATATATAATATTTACAATATTTAGGAAAAAAATTACTCGTGAAAAATAAGTTAAAGAGTATACATATTCTAGATAAGAAAATCCAAATCAGTACAAGCAGTTCATTAGAAATCTTTGTTTATTCTCATTTTCTATGGTTCGTTCGAAAATTTTACTGTTGTTATTGACATAAATTAACTTCAGAATTACTGAATTTCTCATACTTAAATAACAACTTTCATTAATGAAATCAATCTTAATTTTTTTTTTTTTTTATAATTTGAGAGAGTTAAATAAAACTACAACAGTTTTAAAATAAATTTAAGCTTTCATGAACACATTTTTGCATTGTTTATCAAAGTTAATCAACTGATAAAGGCATGCTTGAATGGTTAAAAAGCAATGGAAATTCCGATTAAGTTTACAAGAAAATACTTCTACAGATATTTCCATTCCTGCTTAAAATAAAAGAAAGGTCCATTAGGCCATGTAATAATATTTATGGATCGATAAATCAATGGATAAGAAATGATACACAACAAACAAAAACTAAAACCACCCATGAAATTAAATTTTACAAATAATAAACCTTTTCAGGTATAATAAGCATTATTACATTAAAGTCAAATATCAGAAATGAAAATAAAATAAAATTATTTTAGATACTTACATATGACAATTATTTTCAGATCGCATTCACATTCTGTATAGAACAAGAATGTAAAATCGTTGTCACAAGCTTGGCGACGGTGGACAATACAGCATATATGACGATATCTTCGAAATCTACAATCATAACATTAATTATACGACGCAATTATTTCTTCTTTCGCATTTTCACATAATCAAAATGACAACATGGCGGCGGGCGAAAGCGAAGCCACGGACGAGAGGAAAAGTGGAATAGTTGGTTGAATGCGCATGCCCAGTTGCTCGTTCCGTTTTAGTAAAAAGTACGCTGCATGCTTGTTGAATTCAACGTAAAAGGACACTTCATTGTGGCTCAATTGTGGAACACATTACTTCCAAGATATTTTTCTAATAATGTATGTCCAAATTTGGTTACTCACGACACATACTTTCAACATGATGGTTGAATTTATGTGAGCATGTGACAAAAATGGGATGTCAGTTCTCTGGAGAGACGTGTTTTCAACGTACGAGACGAGAAATGAACAAAATTTGGACGTATGTGCTGTGTGGGCAATATGTGTGTGAAATATGTTCTAAAAAATTCCTTTAGAAAGGTCATCTAAATAGGCATTTACGCATTCACACCGAAGAAAAGCCATATGTGTGTGAAATATGTTCTAAAGAATTCTCTGAAAAGAGTGATCTAAATAAACATTTACGTGTTCTCACAAAAGAAAAGTCATATATGTGTGAAATATGTTCTAAGCAATTCTCTCATAAATGTAATCTAAATACACATTTACGCATTCACACGAAAGAAAAACCGTATGTGTGTGAAATTTGTTCTAAAAAATTTTCTGAGAAAGCTACTTTAAATAAGCATTTACGCATTCACACAGGAGAAAAGCCATATGTATGTGAACTATGTTCTAAAAAATTCTCCCAGAAATTTAGTCTAATTAGCCATTTACGCATTCACACAGAAGAAAAGCCGTATGTGTGTGAAATATGTTCTAAAAAATTCACTCAGAAAGTTACTCTAAATAACCATTTACGCATTCACACCAGAAGAAAAGCGAAAGAAGTTCTAAAAAGTTTTCTGAAAGTAGTGCTATGAATGCATATTTACGCATTCACACAAAAGAAGAACCTCTAAAACAGATTTTAGGCACATGCCTAAAATCTGTTCTAGAGGTTTTTCTAGACAAGGACACCTACACATTCACACAACAGAAAACCTTTATGTGCGCGAAATATGTTGAAAAGGACTCCTAGAAAAGAGTGCATTATATGTGGATTCACGGACTCATACAATCGAAAAGTCATATGTGTGTATAATATATTCAAAAAGTTTCGCCCAAATGGGTAAATTGAATTGGCATTCCGGCATTATTAGAGATAAAAAAGCCATATGTGTGAAATTTGTTGTACAATATTTTTTTTCAAGGGCCATCCATAACATAAATGTCAGTATTATTTTACAACTTGCATTATGAGACTCCGGAACATGTAAAGAAGTAAAGCCTTTTAAAATTTCTTATTCATGCAATTACCCCCCCCCCCCCATCCCGAGTCTTTTTTTATCTTCAGACAGCGATCGACGATCAAATTCTTTGCGAAACTTTTTTGTTTCCCAATATTCGTTTTAAATTTTCTGTATTAGATTCTAGAGTCTATAAAGAAGTAGAAATCTAATTCTTTAATACTTCACACTCATATGATTATTTTTTGGCCTCTTGTTCCCTATATCCTATAACTAAAGAAATGTCTTTCAATAATCAAGGTTTCTCAATTTAGACACTCAATTTTTAGAACCATTGGAGCAATAGAAGTATACTTCTATGCTACTCTCAATTCTTTTATCATACTTAATTTTTTTTTTTTAATTTATTATTGGACTTGTTGAATCTATTTGCTTTTTCTGAATAAGTTTAAAATAATCTCCAAACAAAAATTATATTAGGATTTTTTATTTAGAAAAAAAAATGACATGTATTGAATAAAGTAGATTTTTTTTTTTTTTTTTTTTCACTTTTCTGTACAAAACTAAATCTCACAAATCTATTTGCTTTTCCTGAATAAGTTTAAAATAATCTCCAAACAAAATTATATAGGATTTTTTATTTAGAAAAAAATGACATGTATTGAATAAAGTAGATTTTTTTTTTTTTTTTCACTTTTCTGTACAAAACTAAATCTCACTTTTCTTCCCTTAAAATTATGTAAAATAAGTTTTTTTCTTCACTCTGGTTGCCAAGTATATTTTTCATATTTAAATATGGATTGCATTAAACAATACTAACTTTTTTTTTTTTTTTTTTCTTCAAGAGAATAAACTATAAAAAATATGTCAATGGAGTTTTAGTATCGCAATTTTTAAATAATATATTTAATGCCAAAATTTATTAGAAATCCTACGCCCTTTAAATTTAAGTTAGCAAGGTGAATGAAGAAACAAAATTATAATATTCTAATTTTAAAGCTTTTAAAATCGTTTTTTAAATACATTTATTTATTTTACCTTCTCTTACCAATATATATGGTAAAAAAGTATTATTTTTGGGTCAAATTTTCGAAACTGAGTTTTTGTTATATTTACATGCTTTGAGGTTTCTTGAATCAGAACTGTTAAAGTGTGTCAATGGAATCTTATTATCGTTAATTTTAAATATTACATTTAATGTCTAAATTTATTAGAAAACCTCCATTCTTTAAATGTAATTTATTATGATTAATGAAGAAATAAAATTTTAATTGTCTAATATTAAAGCTTTTAAAATTGACCTTGAAATGCGTTTATTTTATTTATTTATTTATTTTACTTTCTCTTACTGATATATGTGGTAGAGAATGTATTGTTTTGGGGTCAAATTTTCGAAAATGAGTTATTGTGATATTTACTCGTTTTGAGGTTCCCTGAATCAGAACTGTTAAAAATGTGTCAATGGAGTCTTAGTATCGTTATTTTTAAATAATATAAACTGCTGTTTGTAAAAAATGCAACACCATGAAGGAATGTGAATATCATAATGATATTTATTGGGCTCATACATTATAGTAAGAAGAACAATTGATTAAAATTTCAGGAAATTTGAAGTAATATGTACTGAGAAATCAGTACATAAAGCAGCGACCTAGTGAGCAATAACTCCACTTATCTGCCTAGGCATTGAATAAGACAGCGATTGGATGACATGTACGGGTAAAGCACTTCATGAAGTTTCAACACGATGCCATAATTCATCGATCGTAGTTACTGGTGAATGGTGGGGACCAGTCACTTTTCAACGATTAAACAGTCATTTTGATTGGTGCAAGATCAGGAGAACGCACTGGCCAGAGCAACAGTCCAACATATCCTGCATCAAGGATGATCCGGATAATATTTACAACTTGCGGTCGTGCATTGTCCTGCTTATGTATTGCGTTAAGTAGGCCTTGAATTGAGGGCGCAGCGAAGGGCCTTAACTCGTCAGAAATGTAATGGCTGGTATTCAGAGTGGCGGGAATCAAAACAAGAGGTAATCGAGACGTGTATCCAATGGTACCACATACCATCACTTTAGGTGGTGTCCCAGTGTGCAGCTACAAAAATTTTGATTACCCTCGAAACTGCATCACTGATGCGGGCCTTTAATGTGTGATTAATGACGAACCTGGACGCAGGGATGGCATGAAGTCGCCTTTCAGACAAATCACAATCCTGTTTACAGCATCAAGATTGCCTTATCCGTATTTAACGGCATTGTCAATAATGCACAATGCCAGCTGGGATTTGACATCGTCACATTGTCCACCACATGCAGTGATGGTATGGGGTCCCATTGGATACACGTCTCCATTACTTCTTGTTCGCATTCCCGGCACTCTGAAATGCTGTCATTAAATTTCTGGTGAGTTAACGCCCGCACCTCCTCTCTATATTCAAGGCCTCCACAGCGCCACATTTAAACAGGATAATATTGACCGCAAGTTTTCAGTATAGTCCGGACCTTCCTTAATACATAATGAGTTCAACCGTTGCTCTAGTCAGCACATTCTCCTGATCTCGCACCAATGAAAGTGACTGTTTAATCGTTGAAAAGCGACTGCCCCCCCCCACTCACTAATAACTACGATCGATGAATTGTGGCATCGTGTTGGAAGTGCTTTACACGTACATGTCATCCAATCGCTGTTTGATTCAATGCCTAGACAGATAAGTGCTGTTATTGCTGACAGAAGTTGCTGCTTTATGTACTGTTTTCTCAGTACACGTTACTCCAAATTTTCTGAAATTTTAATCAATTGTTCTTCTTACTATAATGTATGTGCCCAATAAATATCATCATGATATTCTCATTCCTTCTTGGTGTTGCATTTTTTACTAAGAGCAGTTTATTTAATGTTTAAGTTTATTAGAAAACCTCCACCCATTAAAGTTATTTTACCAAGATTAATGAAGAAATAAAATTGCAATATTATAGTTTTAAAGCTTTTAAGATTATCCTTGAAATACATTTATTTTATTTTATTTATTATTATTATTATATTTATTTTATTTTATTTTATTACTTTCTCTTACCATTATATGTGGTAACTGCAAGAAACTTAAAATTGGCATTTTGGATTTCGTATTAGGTTTCCACTTAAAAATTTGATCAAGACTGGCAAGTTCAAATGTAAATTAATAACAGCCTTTTTTTTTTTTTTTTTTTTTTAATATGCACTGTACATGAACACGGAGTTCAGGGGGCAGTAGCCTTCCTCACACACGATTGCATGTCAAATAAAACTGTTCCTAAACATATTTTGATTACTTTAACCCTTTCACTACCAATATATTTTTTTCTGAGAAAAATAAAATAAGTATTAAATAATTTATCTGAAGTGGTCCATTTAATAGACAGTGAATTTTTTCAACTGACATTTCTATCCACCTATTCATTGTAGTTACAGGTCTAAAAAACAAGAACAGAAAACATTCAGAAAAAAAAATTCATATTATATTTTAATTTAATCTTGGGACATATAAGTCCCAGTGGTAGCGAAAGGGTTAAAAGTACGTTAAACTTTATTATCTTACGCTGTTGATCTTAAGAGTTAATGTGCAATCTATTATTATAGTATTGAAATGCTGGTAAGAAAGAAAGTCCTGTGAGTGACACACCAGATTATTATTATTATTATCATCATTATTTAGTTTCTTTTACCCATATATTGTAAGGAGAGTTTTATTTTTGATTCAATTTTTTTTCGAAATTGAGTTTTTGTACATTTACATGTTTAAGTATCCTGAAACTAAAAATTATGTTTTTAACGGTTGCCTGAATGTGTCTGTGTGTTTGTTATCACCGTAACTGAAGAATAGATAATAGCTAGAAGTCCAAATGAAAGATTAAGTAATTCGTGTGCAGTGGCTACGAAAATAATTTAAATTCATTAAGTCTATGTGCGAATTTTCTGGTAGATACAATTTAATATCTTTAGATGGAACAAAACAAAATAAATTGAACTTATATTTTTATGTGCATGAAAGCATGTTCTGTATACAATGTGGAATGTAAATCTTCCGTTAGAAGTTTACACAGGACTCCACAAAAGAATTCAGATGTATATTCTAACAATGAAATTGCAGAAAGGGCATTTCAAGTCGTGCTATGTGTTTTAAATTCTGTGCTAAATTAGTACACTATATTGTGTTTGTATAATGTATAGTAAATATACAAGGATACCCCCCCCCCAAATTAAATAAAAGCATTTTTTTTTTAAATAAATAAAAATCAATGTAATAAATGCAATTAAAATTTAATTAATTTAAAATTATTCTCTTTTTACCGAGGAACAAATATAATAGCATTAATAAAACGTTTAATGTTTTATTTTTTAAATTTGTATGCTGGGGGGGGGGGGGTAAAAAATGATAAATGGACATGTCTGATGAAGAAATTATAGTAGGAAATTTTATGGATTTCAACAATAAAATTTGAAACAAAATATCGATCTTTATTACGATTAAGAGGTTCTTTAAAAATACGTAATAGTTAAATATAAGATGAATATTTAGTGAAAATTCAAGCACTGCATCATAAGAGAAATATCTTATAAAGTCGTATATTTTAAAAATTTGAATACTAAAAGATAATAAAAATAGTTGATATGTAATATGGCGTGCTATCGATTTGGTTCGTTTTGCGATTTAAATCTTACATTAATCATTAAAAAAAAAAAAAAAAAAGAAGAAGAAGAAGGATGCTTATTTACACAAGTTTCCCTTTGCACTTTCAGATGTGGCGAAAATCGCACTGTCTGGTGAAAAATTGTGAATTTGTGCTGTACGCGCCAACATAATGGAGATACGCTACCCGATCGACCATAAAATAATAGCAACTCCATATTACAAAATTTAATTTGGTGTCAAAAAGAAAAACAAAACATTTTTAGGCACACTATCGGATTTTAAAACAAAATATTTTTGATGTATTGAATGAAGAAACCTAGACCCAGAAGAAATAGCAAAATCCGAGTGGAGTACAATCGGTTACAAAAGTGTCTGAATACTAGCAAAAATTCCTATGTAAAAAAAGCAGAGTTAATACTGTTTTGTTAAATAAATCCTTGTCGAATCCTGTTTTTAGACTGACTAAAAACAGGATTCGACAAGGATTTATTTAACAAAACAGTATTAACTCTACCTTAAGTGGCGTCAAATGGTGGCCACTAACGTTAGGTCGCGTCAAATCGTTTGACTAAGGCCAGAGCCGTCCTTAGCAAGACCGAGGCCCAGTGCGAATACTTTTGCGAGGGTTTTCCTCCGAAAGTAATTGCTCACTCCGCATTTATCCCATAATCATTAGACTTAAAAATGATGTGTGTGTGTGTGTGTGTTAGGTATGAAGTTTTAAGTGTTGAAATATTTGCGTAATAGACAGCTCCCGCTCGATGGTCAGAGGAATTATATAGAAAGACCCTGTATACCTCATTTTTCCTTTCTTTTTTTGGTTCAGAATTATTTAGGCAGTTCACACACTCCTTTTCCATCTGATTCCTTGCGTTTTAAATTTACGTTTATCTTTACTTTTTCTATGCTGCAAAACATGTAAACTGCCATGTTCAAAGTGAAAACTTCATTCGGGCAAACTACAAATCGCACCCCGGCAAGAAAAGTGATACAAATAAAAAATGCAGTATTTGAAAAAAATCAACTCAAAGTCAAAGATAAAGCATTGACATAAAACTGACACAAATGCCTCTCAGATTGATAATTGTCGACAGGGCCTGACTATCGCACGGGCACCCGGGGCTCATGCCCTGGGCACGAAATTTTACTAATGGTTAAAATTTATAGTCTAAATCTTCCTCTTTTTCTCTCCTAATTTAACTGTGTTTCACTCACATGAATAACATTTTAAAATAAAATATGTTATTAGGCTAACTGGGGATGATTTTTTTTTTTTTTTTTTTTTTGGGGGGGGGGGGAGGGGTCTTTAGAGCTTAAAACAGTTACAGATTAATTATTTACCAAATATGTATAAATTTTCGGTCTGCTTTTTCGTTTGCTAAAATTGTAAAATTGTTTTTTTTTTTTTTTTTTTTTTTGGGGGGGGGGGGGGGGATACAGGGATGAAATCCAGTGGCGGCTCGTGAACCGAAAATAGGTGAAGAGGTCAAAAATAATGTTTAAGTATTTTTAATCATAATTTTTATTAAGCATGGTCTTAACTAAAATTAACTAAAAATATTTATTTTAATGTAAATTTATATTCTATAAACGAATATAGCGTAAAATACTGTGTGCCTCTGCAACAATTTTCTTTGCACGAGCCGCCACTGATGAAATCTGGCTCTTCTTAGGGGGCACTAAAAACTTAAAGTGCCCTGGGCACAAACATTTCTTAGTCGGGCCCTGATTGTCGAGATAGAGAAGTGACTTTTTTGTGTGCATTGAGCAGCTTCATGCACTATTCCATAAAATAAACTCAAATTTGCCATTTTTGACATGTATCACTTTCCTTGCAGTAATGCAATATGTATCTTTCTTCATTCTGAATGCGGCTGATCCGTTTCTAAAATAATTTTACATTTAGCGTCAAATTTATTTATGCAACAAACACCGTGAACAATTTTTTTTTCTTCGTGGGTAATAAAATTAAAATAAAACTTTATAAAAAATTAAACTGGATCCTGTAATAAAAATGCTGATAAAACTGACATAATCTTTTTTAAAATAGCTTAATAGTTTTTAATACAACCATATATATGTATACACTAATGCTCAAAAGTTTAGCAAGATTTGCAAAAGATCAGTTTTTTTCAAATTAAAAACTGTTCTCTCGATAAAATGTTTCCAAACATTGGGTATTTAAAGAACTAGGTCTTCCTCATGTTTTTCAACGAAGATTCGTTTAAGACAACATTTAGGGGGCTAATAACAAATTCAGCAAAATGAGTAATGTTTGTGATCAATAATCACCCTTTATCGTTTAATGAACAAAAGGAACTGTAAATTTAGAATATGTTGATACAGACCCAGTTCAGTTTGTGGATGCATTTGTGTGACGATAGCGTATTAAAAAACGGAGATTTTAGCTTTTTTTTTTTTTTTTTTTTTATTAACAGAAAATAAAACAGGTTTTTTTTCAAAAGTGTTTTACAATATACAGAGTTTTTAACGAAAAATATTCCCACTTTCAGATAAGTTGTAAAAACACTTTTAAATCAATATACTGGAATCAGACTATAAATATCCCATTAAATATGATCATTTTTATGAAAAACCTTTTTACTGCGCATGTGCGAAAGATAGAAAAAATTTTATTTTATATATTGAAAGCTAGATATATTGGGCAACTTTTAACAAAAGTGCATTTGAATAGAGTAAAATTTAAGCAAGTTATCCGAAAACGAACGGGCTAGATTTTAGGTATTTTCCAAGAGATAAAATTTCATAACAAGTTTTGCACATGCCACATAATTTAAAGATCCAATTATTTTAACCACTTAGCAAAGTCCTTTTTTGTGAAAAACCCTTTGTGATCTCGCAAATCTTAGTACATAAACAGAAATATGTTAGAGTTATAAGATTATAAGGGATTTTTCACAAAAAAGTACTTTTGGAGTGTAGTTGAAATAATTGGACTTTCAAATTAATTACTCGGCATGTGAAAAATGCGTTAGGAAATTTCAACTCTTGGAAAATACCTAAAATTTTTCTCGTTCTTTTTCGGATAATTTGCTTAATTTTTACTCTGCTCAAATGCACGTTTGACAAAAGTTGCCCAATATATCTAGCTTCCAACCTATGGAATATTTTTTTTTTTTTTTATCTTTCGCACATGGGCAGTGAAAACATTTTTCATAAAAATGCTCATATTTCATGATATATTTAAGTTATTTGTATTCTGACTGCATTATATTGTTTCAAAAGTGTTTTTCCAATTTATTTGTAAGTGGGAATTATTTTCTCTTAAAACTCTGTATACTATTAAAAAAAAAAAAAAAAAAAAAAATGCTGATTTTTTTATTATTTTTTTATTTTTTAGTTTTAAAATAAATTCTTATATCTCCGTTATTTAATATGCTATCGTCACACAAATTCATCCACATATTGTACTGAGTGTTTTTTAACATATCCTAAAGTTACAGATCATTTCGTTCACTTAATTATACAGGGTGGGTGATCCAAAACATTATTAATTTTGCTCAATTTGTTACCGCCCCCCTAAATGTTGTCTTAAACCAATTTTTACTGAAAAGCACGAAGAAGACCCAGTTCTTTAACCTGTGACAGCATCTGTCACGCTTTACCATAGGATTTCGGAAGGGGAAGAGCCCCTCTCAAAAGGTTTTAAAAGCAAATGTTTGAAAACGTTTCATCCAGAGATAAGTGTTTAAATTGAAAAAAAAAAACTGATCGTATACAAATCTTGCTAAACTTTTCAGCAAGAGTATGCATATACACACACACACACACATATATATATATATATATATACATATATACGTATTAGCATAAGATTTTATTAGCATTTTTAGTTAATTATTAGTTGACAAATAGTGACCTATAATTGTATTACTTGAAGAATATGTTTAAAAGCATAGTAACAATCTTTGGAGTGAAATATTGTTAAGGTGCAATGAACGCATTTCTTCCTTCAGAGTGAATTAAGATCTGACCTTTTGCTAAAAGGATTTTACGCGATTTCGCTTTCCGTTTATTTATTTATTTATTTATTTATTAAATGACTTTTTTAGGCAAACAATTTTCTAACATACAAAAAAAGTCTCCAAAATCTACAAAAAAAAAAATAAAAATATATATATATATATATATATATATACAGGATCTCAAAAGAATTGAAATATATTACATTCTATCAGTAAAAATGCTTGAAAGTGTGTTGAAGATTGTATCATGCGCTTCTTTTATTTTCTGTGTCGTAATGCATTGTATGTCTCATATACTACACATAAGAAATATACAAGAGCAGTCTAAATCATTGCTTTCTGTTGCATATACCACATACCTTATACATTATACTACACACATCAATATAGAAATTTTCACTTCGGTAGTGCGATCTTAAATATGCACTTTTTTTCTTTTTAACTTCATAAGCGAACACAGAGAGTTCTGCGAATTAGAATCATTTTTTTTATTTTGTAATTAACATTTCTGTACTTTCTTTTCGGTGTGAAACTTAATTAATGATGTTTATTGTGTGATAGTTCAAGATTTTTTTTTCTAAATGTATAGACGGACCCCTAACACATTTTCATGTGTAACTCTAATTATAATTGATTTAAAGTGTATAAATAGGTATGTTTTTCGAATCGCCTTGATCTCAGAAATCTGAATATGAGGTCAAAAATAGGAGTTGCTATTGAAGTTTATGCCTGTTTTAATATGTAGATGACCCCTTAAGCAAAATCTATTTAATACCACTAAAAACTAGACGTTATTACAGATCGATAGGTACCAGCCACATGTTTCTACGATAATTTACGGCGAAATTAAGTGGGGAGTAGCTTTTTTTTTTTTTTTTTCCCTGACTGTACAATAGTATTCCAGACTATTGAAACGTAAACAGAATCGCTTTCTATAATAGCTAAAATCTTCTTATTTTTTAAGTAAAAACAGGTGTGGGAATACCTTCATCGGAACTGTGGATCCCTTTCTTTTCCTAATCTGCGAAACGAAATGTCCAGTAATAACTTTAGAAACCGGACAGTTGTCATTGTATATAATGCTATTAGTACCTACCCCTCGCAATGCGTTTTTGACGCTTGATTCTGAATGTTTTTTTTTTTTTTTTTTTTTTTTTTTTTGTACGAAAGATCGTATCATTTTCTAAAAAGTTTCGGCACTTTCTTTTTCTGTTCACCAAAATATGGGTGGTCGATTCGATTCCTACAGATGCAAAAGGAGATAATCTAGGCGTCAACGTCATGAAGGTCAACGTGGTAATAAAAAGACAGCATTCCCATGTTTATAAAAAAAAAAAAAAAAAAAAGTCGCTATACCATATAGCGACAGTTATTCAGAGTGCTTTGTTATAGAGAGAGATGGAATATAAATATACTAAACTGTTTTACACTCTTGTTATATTTATCTACACTGATGGAAAAAAAAAAATCCCAACACTAAGAAAAAATTATTGTACAGTAATGAAATTTCAGCAATACATTGGTCTAGGTAACATATTTAATTGATTAAAGTTTCAAGATCACAGGTAGAGGCATTGGTGAGAAGAGCCATTTCAAATGTGAAATGTTGGTACATTAGTAACCGGTGTAACCGCCAGAATTTTGAATGCAAGCATGCAAACGTGCATGCATTGTGTCGGATATCAGTTTGTGGGATGGAGTTCCATGTCTGTTGCACTTGGGCGGTCAATGCAGGGACGGTTAATGCTGGTTGTGGATGACGCTGGAGTTGTCGTCCAATGATGTCCCATATGTGCTCGATTGGAGAAAGATCTGGTGATCTAGTTGGCCAAGGCAACATGTCGACACTCTGTAGAGCATGTTGGGTTACAACAGCGGTATGAGGGAGAGCGTTATCCTGTTGGAAAACACCCCCTTGAATGCTGTTCATGAATGGCAGCACAACAGGATGTATTAATAGACTGACGTACAAATTTGCAGTCAGGGTGCGTGGGAAAACCACGAGAGTGCTCCTGCTGTCATACGAAATTGCACCTCAAACCATAACTCCAGGTGTAGGCCCTGTGTGTCTAGGCCGCAGACAGGTCGTTAGCAGGCGTTCACCTGGCCTCCTTCTAACCAACACACGGCTATCACTGCGACCAAGGCAGAACCGGCTTTCATCAGTAAACACAACAGTTCTCCACTCCGTCCTCCAATGAGCTATAGCTTGACACCACTCACGTCGCAAACGGCAGTGGTTTGGAGTCAGTGGAATGCACGCTATAGGGCGTCTGGCTCGGAGCTGTCCTTGAAGTAACCGATTTGTAACAGTTCGTTGTGTCACTGTGGTGCCATGGGGGTTCCTGGCCCCGGGCTGCCACTCAGGTAGCTGGGAGCTAGTTGCGGCGGCTGACCTCACCTCCGAGTTGGTGCCCCTGGATAGCCAGCATGACTGGTGAACTAACGAGGCAGCGCGGCCGAGAAGCATGTCGGGTGGACAGGTGGTCACCCGCGTTGAACTGTGCTCTATGCCTTTTTGGCCTGGGGGGCCACAACCACTCGTCGCTCGTAAAGTAATAGGTTGTTGTTTGATGGGGATCAGACTCGATGGCACGAGGCATCTGAGTGCGTCCCTCGACCACTGCAGCCTTCTCTTCACCGCCAGGCCTTGTTCCTCTAATAGGCTCAAGTGGATTTTCCTGGCACCCGGCCTAGCACATCCGCCGGAGAGCATTCTAGTTCAGGTGGGCGAGGGGAGTTCTTCCTTCCCCGCGGGCGGTTCTTTGCCCGTGGTCCCGCTGGTTAAGAGATGGTTTACTTTTATAGTTTTTTCTGATGAAGCCGTAAACTCAAAACCTAACGGTGAGTTGGCCCACTAGTAATTCGCATCTGTCACTGTGGTGCCAACTGCAGCTCGAATTACAGCTGCAGACGCAGTACGATTAGCCACAGCCATACACCGAACACGGCGGTCTTCCCTCTCAGTAGTGCCACGTGGCCGTCCGGAACCCGGTCTTCTTGAGTCAGTACCTTTCCTTGACCACTGCTGCCAACACTCATACACAGTGGATACATTTCTGCCAAGTCTTTCTGCAATATCGCGGAAAGAAAACCCACCTTCTCGTAGCCCTACTACAGGACCTCGTTCAAACTCAGTGAACTGTTGATCATAGCTTCTTCGTCTTCTTAGAGGCATCCGTGACTAACATTAACCTACTACGTCAAATCTCAACTGTAAATAACGATCACGAACCTTACAGCGCTTATTTAAAGCAAACCTCATTTGCATGTTTATTGTGTCGCTACTAGCGCCACACTTTTGCGCGTAGCTCGAAATTTGAATCGACGTCATCTTTTAGATGTATAAACAAGCCTACCAAATTTCGTTTATCTAGCACAGCTCCTTCCTGGTGTTGGGATTTTTTTTTCCCCATCAGTGTAGCTTTTTCTTCCTTTCTCGTAAGATTTATTGTTATTATTCGATTAAAAAAACGTAAAGGATATTTTCTCTCTTTTTTTTTATTATTATTTATTTATTTATTTATTTTTATTTTTAAAAATTTTACTTAATAAATTGTTTCAAAGTGTATGTTTTAATAATATATACGTGTAGCAAGAATTTCTTTTTAGTAATTTCCTATGCCAATTAAAAGATTAAATAACGCTATTTTAAACCATTTCCATACTTTTGCCGAAAAACAAAAAAAGATTTTTGGTAAACATCTTCATATACTTGAATTTAAGTAAATGAACAATTATAACATAGATTGTATTATGTACAATTTAAGAATAATTGTCAGGAGTATGTAGTTATTTGAATGTTCTGCAAATGAGGAATACTATAAATTGCTTATTGTTAATAAAATGTGTTTTTTTTTCACAAACTTTCAAATTCAACTCTCAGAAAAACAAACAAAAAAAAAAAAATCATTTTTTGAGATTATTGATAGAATATTTGTGTTTCCTTCGTGACTTTTATTCGTTTCATTCATGTGTTTCACATTTTCATATTGCCATACTTTTAGTGAGAAATATGGGAAATACCTTTTAAACTTCATAAATTTTTGTTTCAAATTTAATACGTTTTTTAATAATACTTTTTGCTCTGAAAAAAAAAAAAAAAAAAAGAAATGTCGCATGGAATTTCAAGGAGATTAGGAAAAATTCTGTTATTAAGTTAACGTATAATTAAGATATGTATAAAAAGAAGAGAGTACTATGCATTCTTAAAGTAAGTGTGTGGTATGGCACGTGGTCTTTATTGCCGATTGTCTAGTCTAAGGATATTGGCCAGGTAATGGGATATCCTCCGTGGAAGCAATCGGTCTTTCAAAGGAATCCTAGACCGTATTCACGTGAGTTTCTGAGAAAACCTTGGAAAACTTCGAATAACTAAAACGATGACGCCCAAATGCTCTCAAACCCGGTACTCCCAAATAAAATCTCTAGAACGCTGGGGGAGCTTCTAAAATGCGGAAAAACTTATGTTAGAAAAGGAATTTTTGACTGACTTGAGAGAGACTCTGGCTGACAAGATTACCATAATTGGATGTCCGTGCCTGCCACTTCACTTGCACTTTATTGCGAGATACATTGGCTCAGCTCAGCAATTCCACTCTGCCGTATGAATATAACAGCATTTTGCCCAACCCCACCCCTCCTGCTAATTTTGAAGTTCGGTCTATTTTAAATTAGTAAATATTACGACAGAAAACTTTTGTTTCGTGAAAGTATTAAAATGTCAACCTCATATAATTGGGAGCAGTAGTTCCTGAGATTCTGTTGGAATAAACTTTTTGTCACATACGCAGACAGACGTTTTTTAAGAAGAGTCAAATCATGTTCTGAATCTTCCAAACATGCAAATCCATCGAAAACCAGAAGTCGAAAATTTTTAAGAATCCAATACTTCCTTCTATTGACTACAGAAGAAACTAAAAAAATAGTAAAATATTTAAAGACTACAGCTTCAAATTTTAATTGTTGGAGAAAAAGAAAGAAAAAACGAAAAAACTATACTTTTCCATTCCACGGTACTTGGTATGTTCCTTTATTATTAGAGAGACCCAACGACAGTGGTGTCCTCCAAATAAATTTTTGATACAATTAAGTTGATTTAACAAATTAAATTAAGAATAACCTTCATGGTAATTAAAAACTAGTATGTTGTGGCCATCGCAGGACTTTCTTCTTAATTTTTCTATACAAATTCACTCAGTACAAATAATTTATTAAAACTATTATCTCTATGTATTTAAAAAAAAAGTTTCTGTCACTGGCGTCAAATTTTTTTTGTCTGCGACAGCATCTTCTAACGGAGGGCAGGGTCCTTCGCGTCTTGAGAGGTATCAATGTGTTCCGAATACTCTAAGGTAGACATTTCAGCAGCTTAGAAATTTCTATCATTTTAATTGAAGAAGTTATTAACTAAAACGAAAATTTATGAAGGTACTCGATTTGCCATTTTGAAAAATGTTTCTGCCAGTGACGTTGTTCTTCTGTCATGAAGTCATTTTACACGAGAAAATTAAAATTTGATCCATGGTTGTAGGTAGGTAGATTGGTTGGACTTAACGTCGCATCAATACTGCGCTATGGGTAATAGACGACGGTCTGGGTTGCACATCTAGAGATGTTCCGGAGACATGTCATCACAATTTTAAACCTTCATGGAGGGGATCCCCCTCCGCTTTGGTGATCTCCAGAGGTATAGTAAGGATGGGGTCATAGAAGACTTTGCAACCGCGAGAGATTTTATGTGTAACAGCCAACATTAGTGTACACGACGGTCTTTAGCCGGCTCAAGTATCGATTCGGAAATCTTCCAATTATGTGCTCAGTGCTTTACCGACTAGGGTACCGCTGCCCGAAACAATAGATGTAAAAACAAAGAAAATAAATGTCAACTTTTTCTCTACTTTTAGAAAATTAATATTTTTACACTTGAAAATTAAAATATGATCCATGATTGTAGGTAGGTAGATAATTAGGTAGGTTGTGATTGACGTCGCAAAATTACTGCGCTATGGATAATTGGCGACGGTCTGGGACGCACCCCTACGGATGTTCCGGAGACATGCCACCACAGTTTTGGTCCTACACGAAGGGGATAGCTTCCCAGCTTCGGTGGCCACCAGCGGTATAATTTTGATGGGAACACGGAGGATATTGCGGCTACGATATATTTTACGTGTACCAGCCACCATTAGCGTACACGACGGTCTTTGGTCGGCTCGAGAACCGAACCCACAATCTTCCAATTACGAGCTCGGCGCTCTACTGACTGCGGTACCGTGGTGCGGATTTAAGGTTGTAAAAAAGAAATAAAAATGGTCATATACTAAAGCTGTAATGCAAAATGGTCTAGATATTATGATTATCTTTCTATTAAAAATATGTAAATATAAATACTATATATTTCAATCTGACATTGAATATGAGGATTTCCATAATAATTTTCTGCTTTTATCTTGTAATATGCACTATTATTATTCCTTTCCAATGAAAGAAAGCAACGAATAGGCGGACATAGTTCTTCATGTGTTAATAAGTAAAGTGAGTCGGGGAGGAGGCGAAGCCTCCTACGGGGGTTGGTGAGCGGAGCGAGCAGGGGCAGAGCCCCCTAGTTTATTAAAATTATCTACCTCTACCATGATGAATGCAGACAATTTTCCTCTAGAAGAAAACTAACTCTAAACACCCAAAGAAAGATAGTTTTACTCTCTAAAATTAACATCTTTAAAAGTGCGTTTTCCTACTGGTTTTCTCACATATCAAACTTTGTGCAGTTTATGACATAGAAGTTGAGATATAGCCTTCCTATTCTCAAGAAAATTTGCTGTATAGTAGTGCTACCCATTGGCTGATATGAATCTACATTGAAACAGCATAATGTCTCAAAATGATTTTCTCATATATCATCGTTCGTTTAATTATATGCAATCGAATCTGTGATACAGCCTTCCCTTAAATAATGGAAATCACTCTCTCATATTCAGCACCATCTGTTCCGCGATTGGTCAGGTATTTTCATTGGAATTATAGATGTTTAAGCTGACTCAGACGATTGATAGGTCGTTGGGTGAAAATATAAATTTTAGAATAATTAGGTCTTCAATACAGATAATAAAATGCAATAAACTCACAACAATAGTTTCAGGTCAAAAGAACACACGACCCTTCGTCAGGCAAACAAAGTAGGCACAAACACTGCGTTGCCGCTTTGATTTCAATATTTTTTTTTTGCAAATAATATAACATATTTTATTATAGTCCACACTGTTAAAAATTTCTGTAAATTTAATGTAAATATTTATCCAGAGTCTCCGTAAATTTATAGTAATTCTTAATTAAAAGTGAATAATTGAGATTCTCAATCTTTATTCTGTATATTTAAGTAATTTTATTAATTAATTTTTTAATTAAAATTAAAAATGGCTGTCTCTACTTAAAAAGCATTACAAGTTCGAAATATATTCTCAACAATAATTAATTAAATTAATATTAGTTATTAAAATTAATGTATAAAATAAGTTTTTTAACATCTCTGTTTATTTTTCTCTGTAATTTTACGTGAGACTTAAGATAATAGATTACACAGAGTTTTCTGTTGAAATTTTTGACAGTGCATGTTTATAATATTATGGACCGTAATTTATGGATCATAATTTAATACCATAATTTATTGTCCATGATATTTAATACCGTATTTTATTAACTCCGACGATAATATGTGATCAAGAGTAATGGACTTAGGTATTAGACCCTGGATATTTGGGACCCCGAACTCGAGTTTAAAATTTGTATTCAAATTTTAAGAGGGCTAGATGCTTTGAAATTAAATATTTTTGTTTTAGATTGTACCGCGTCTCAAATCATATATTGTTATGAAATCTACCATTTTTTAAGCATATAGTATATATTAAAGGATAAAAAGTTATTTTAGATTTGGAATATTTAGTAACTTTAGAGAGAGAGAGAGAGGCCTCTTTTAAAGGGAAAACAGTACAAAATAATGTCTAGTTTCAAAATGCCCTATGCGAGTTCTAAATTACTTTAAATTTCTCTCTTTTTTTTTTTTTTTTTTTTTTTTTATGCGTTACTTATATGTCACTGAACACATCTGGGTATTTAATTTTTTATGTCTCAGCGTTTAAAAAAAAAAAAAAAAAATGTTTAAAATTTGCCGACGAACAAAAAAAAAAAATCAAATTTGCAACGACAAACAAAAAAGTTTAAAAGTGTCGGATAGACTTGCTAGTTTACGATTTATTATTTACAATTCTTTTACTACTTATCTATAACATTGCACTCCAAATTAAATACAGAGCAAGAATTTGCTTTATATTTTAAACTTCATTCATTTTCAGTTCGCCATATTTTATTTATTTAAATAAACATTTCAACTCGTATTTTTATTTTTTTTTGTTACGAATATTTGATAATTTGAATATTTACATTGATTACTTAATATTTCATTTCATTTTCCTCTGATATATTATTTATCTATTTATAATTTTTTTCGTTAATTGTATTCAACTTATGCATAAAGATTCTTTTTAGCCTCAAATTAATCAGATGTGAAAAATTTCCAATTTGATATAATTTATATCATAACTTTTGTCGGATAATCGACAGAAAATTGAATCAGTATTAAGCTACTTAAGCCTTTTGATAAATCAAGACAAATGAGTTGCTCCTTATCTGTATTCTGTGAGCGTCTGATAAAGTCTGTTAAGGTATTTGTATTATCTGCATGATATTAGGTATCAAAATCAATATATAAATGATCGTTCATATCGTACAATTATTATTATTATTATTATTTTAATCAAGCAATGTATATTAAGCACGCATTATTTCAAGATGAATTAACCCTTTACTCGCCCTAACGTTCTACCTTTAAAAAACAAAACAGATGGTATTGTTTTCACATATATTTTCTTTAAAAACTTACAGGAAAGATAAAAACACAACAGATAGTATTGTTTTCATGTATTTTCTCTTTAACAATTTACACTAAACATAGAAACAGAATTAGGTATTTAAATTATTTTAAGTATTTTTTTTCTCCATTTAAAAAAAAAAAAAAAAAAAAAAAAAAAAGGTAAAAATGTAAAAATGTAAAAATACATTTTTTAACAGTAGAAGCTTTTTCTTGTGGGGCCCTAAAAATTATAAAATAAAAAATTATTTTTTCTAAGATATGCTATAAAGAAATGATAACTTTAACACTAAGAGAATTCTAGAAAAAAATACACATATTTCTCTCATACAAGAAATGAAATTTTTTAAATATTCAAAATATTTTTAAAAGCATTAGAGACCAATAATTTTAATTATTGGTTTCTGTATAAATATTCGTAAGTCATAAATTTGAAAAGTCTCGGAAACTTTTTAAAATATTTTGAATAATTTAAAAATATGGTATTAAGTTATAGATAAATATAAATTTATGGTCTCAAAAAAAAATAAAATATTGTGAATTTCGTTAAATTCTTGTCCTATATTAAATTTGGAGCGCAATGTTAGATAAGTATAAAGACAACTGAAAATAATAAATTGTAAACTTGCTAGTCTACCCGGCACTTTTAAACTTTTTTGTTTGTCCTTAAAAATTTTATTTTATTTATTTATTTATTTTATTTTATTTTATTTATTTATTTTATTTTATTTTTATTTATTTATTTATTTATTTATTTATTTATTGTTAATTTATTTTTTGTCAAATTATAATTTATTTTTTTCTTTGGTTAATGCTGCTGCTGAGATATAAAAAATTAAATACCCAGTTGTGTTCAGTTACATTTAAGTAACGCATAAAATAAAAATAAAAAAAAAAAAAGGAAAAAGAAAAGATAGGAGATTTATATAATTTAGAATTCATATGGGTCACTTTAAAACTAGGCATTGTTTTGTACTGTTTTCCCCTTAAAAGAGGCTTTTTTCTCTCTCTAACATTATTTTCAGTATCTAAAATTACTTTTCATCCTTTAAAATATACTCTATGGATAAAAAATGATAGATTTCATAACAATATATGATTTAAGACCAGGTAGAGTCAAAAATATTTAATTTCAAAGCTCTCTGGCCTCTTAAAATTCGAATACAAATTTTAAACTCGAATTCGGATCCCAAGCTCCACAGGGTTCAATACCTAAGTCCATTACTTTTGATAACATATTACCGTCGGAATTATACATCTGTGCACAAATTCAGCTCAATCGAGTGATAAGTTGTTGGTGAAAATTTAATGCTCAGATCTGTCCTAGAAACATAAACAACCTTACTGAGTATGTAAATAATAATAATAACAATAACAATAATAATAATAATAATAATGTAAAGTTATTATTGATGGTGATGTTTTGAATATATTATCTGAGCATGTCGGTTTAGCAACCTTGGACAACACCCTACATCTTCCAAACGGATCATGCAAGGGCCGCGATAATGAGAAAACGTAAATAACCATCCTCATAATTCAATGTTGTGTAAGAGGGATGGAGAAAAAGATGTAGTTATTAGAACTTATCTGTCTTTAAAGGGTCGGCGACGCAATCTATTTCTACAACACCACTATTTTTGTAAAGCCAACTTCGCATTGATAAATCAACGATATTTAAAGTCATAGATGCCATATTTATAATTTATTTCTTAACGTTGTTAAAACCTGCCCTTTTTACTCACCACATTCTTTGTAGAGTAATTTTCTTCAATATACAATTTCGAATTAATAAGATGAAAATTACCGAGCGAAATAAAGCGAAAATGAACTGAAACGCGCAATTATTTAAGGAAACTGCCTTCTCTACAAAATTTTCTCTTTTAAAAAGAAGGTTTGTTCAAAAAATTCCAGACATGAAATTTTTTTTTCAACCATCTTAAATATATTTTTTTTATTTTTTTTAATTATCTCAAGAATTTTTATTTACATTTTAAAATATAATCAAAATTTAGAGAATAACAAAGGGAAAAAAAATTATCCGTTATAAAACTTAAAAAATTATTAACATTTTCTTCTTTCTTTTAAAAGTTCCTTTAATAATAAATGTTTTACAAATATACTTCGCAGTAAAAATAAGTTAAACGGAGAGCAAACAAAACAAAAATAATCATATTTTTTTATAAATCTCCTACGCTTACTCTGGGATAAAAGGTTTGTTTTCTGTTTAGTTTAGAATTTCTACAGCATCAAATCTTTTAAACCGATGTTCTATGAAAACTTATTGCTTAAATTTATTAACTTTTAAAAATAAACAGTTAATGCTTTTTTTCCTACATTCTCTCATAGGAAAAGTAATGTGTAATTTCATTAATTAACTCAAGGTTTTTTTTTTTTTTTTTTTTTTCTTAACTTTTTAAAATACACGCAAAATATGGGGGAGAGAAGACCAAAATTTCATTTATGTAATTTTATAATTTAAAAAATAATAATAGCATACTTTTCTATTTAAAATTTCATCGCAAAAAGTCGTCAAATTTTTAAATTTTCTCTTGCATTTCTGGAGAGGCAAAAAATTTCGTTTGAAAAAGAAAAAAGAAATGTAGTATGCAAAATACTTAATTTTTATAAAACTATTTTTTGATCTATATTCTATAAAAAAGAAGAAAAAAAATGTGCTTCCATATTTTCGAAATCACAAAATATCTGAACTTCATTAACATTACTATACGTCTATTCATGAAAATTATAATTTTTTTGAAAGAATAATTTTATATACACACAGCGTATACACACATCATCATTATATACACACATCAGCGGCGTATCGTGAATGACGGTTTGAGTACGCTCCAGTCGAGTACATACAAACAATACATTAAAAAAGATATCCAACCATCTTATTGGTTTATTCGCTTATATTCAGAAACAACGTAGGCATGACGACATTTCAACAGTTAATCAGAAGAATGAGTTAATCATGAAACGAGCTGTTGCTAACCCCCTGTATGTAGCATACACAAAACATCATTCACGATACACCATATGTATACATTGAAAACCTTTTCAAGCATTTCATTATATAACACTAAGTATCACAAGAAAAACTGTAAAAAATGAATAAAGTTGACGAAAAGAAAAATATAAGCAATTTGATATTGAAACATACAAAGTTATAGATACAAATGTACTTACATAGAAACATACAAATGTACTTACGTTAAACAACATGGATCTGACAAGGAAACATTAAAAAGGTGTCGTCATCAAAAAATATTGAAGAAAAAATATATATATATGTGATTCTGCTCTTCATAAAACACCAGGAAGTGAAAAAATTATCGGCTGAAATGAATTACAGCGAACACAAAAAATTATCAAAATTAAGCATATTTGGCGATTTAGCGCTGTTAGGCGTTCAGTTCGCTAGCACCGAGGTTGCCGTGTACGAACAGAACCGTGTTTTGTTTCTTCCCGCCAAGTACTCAAAATCAATCGCCTAATGTGAAATCGCCAAATATGCTTAATTTTGATAATTTTTTGTGTTCGCTGTAATTCATTTAAGTCGATAATTTTTTCACTTTCTGTTGTTTTAGGAAGAGTAGAAACACATATTTTTTTTTTTTTTCAATATTTTTTGAAGACGACACCTTTTGAATGTTTCTTTGTGAGTACAATTTCATATCGGCACGGGTGATATGAATTATAATTATCTACATAAAAAATAATAAATTCATTCATGAAAAATTGTTTTCGGATAAAAACAAGGTAAAAGAGTAACGAATAATAGTTACACTTTTGCAAATACTGATAGATTTATTCAAGAAAAATGTAGCTTTTTTTTTTTTTCGATATAACTACAACCATTTACCGGTTGATTTCAAATTTTATTTATTAAAAATAAAAACTCATGCATTTAAGGGTTAAACGGTTTAAAAAGATACTACACATCTATACGAAAAAATATATCATATAATCACCAGCTTCCATGCATTAGGAAACCACTATTCTTATTTAAAAAAAAAAAAAAAAAATTGTTTCATTTAATGACTAAAAATCTATAAATTAAACAGAAAAATAAAAAGGTATTTTTACCTTTTAACGCTAACTCTGCACTGTCTTTGAAAAATTGATAAACTAATTAAAAAAAATTCGCTATTAGGCACATAGCTCGTTAAAAATAGGTTATATATATATATAAAAAAAAAAGGCAATCTTATTATTATTTTTTAGAAAGTTTTGGTTTGAGACTGCATTTTAGGGGCATACTTGCCAACCATTTTATTATGAACCGTACAATTTTTAGTACTCGCCTTCTTTTTCACACCGGTCACTTCTTAGAGTAATTTTATTCCTATGTAATCGTAACAACATTTGGAGAGAATTACTCTAAAATAAAACGGTGTGAAAAAAGGGGCGTTTTTTCAAGGGCGTTAATAATTGTACTGTTATTAATGCGATGGTTGGCAAGTATGCAGGGGTCATTACTCTCCGCCCTTTCGTCAGGACCTCTTCAAGGTAAGAACTTTCTGCCTTTTTCACCACCACAAATTTTATGCAGAAATACAGTGCGATGCATGAATATAAACGCACTTTAGCTTTAAGAATTAGAATGGTATAGAAGTGTAATAAAAAAATATGAATAGGTGACACTTGATGCAAACTGTATGTGTATGGTTCAAGAAATGAAATTACGATTCAAAACAATGAAAGACCAATATGATTTTTTAGAAAATAATTTTATTGAATTTATGATGAAAATACATGTTGCATGAATTTAAACGCACATGTAAAAAATAAACAACTGAGTAAAAAATACTGTATCTAATACTTTGTAAAGCAAATATTTCGTAGTGGTTTTCTAGAACAGCCAGTGAAAGCTTTGGCATTGACTGATATAGTGGCATGTGGTCATCCAAGCTGATTGTCTTCCAAGTTAATAGAATGGCCGATTTTAGTTCATCTTTCGTGTTAAACTGCCTTCCGTTTACATAAACATGGCGAACCAGAATACCCCATGCATTCTCCATTACGTTTAAATCGGGGCTTTTTGAGAGCCAATCCAGAACTTTAATTTTATTGTCACGGAACCATTTTTTTCACGATATGTGTTGTATGTACAGATGCACAATCTTGCTGAAAAATATAATTTCTTCCAGATTTCTTGACTATTTAACCGCGGAGGTTCCTTGTGAGCATCTGGACATAATCTACAGAGTTCATAGTATTCTCCACGAACTCTAATTCGAAAGTCCCTTTAAAACCTATGACTGTCCACATAATGGCAGACCCACCTCCAGATTGACATTTTGAACATTACATTTCTTCGGTTCTCAAATCGTGCCACTAGCCATAAAATCCGTCCGGGCCATCGAGATTAAACTTTTTTTCATCTGAGAAGTTGACTTTTTCCTAATTTAGTCGATCTAAAATACATTTTCTTGCCCATTCCAACCGCATATCTTTGTGCTTTTGGGTGAGGGGTGGTTTCGCCTTCATTTTCTTAAATTTAATGAATGTTATAGCTTTGATAATTCTCCATATGGTTGCCCGATGAATACCCAGCTTATATTGAGCCTTTATCTTCGCACAGGAAATATTCTTATTTTTTGCAGCGTTGCATATTCGACATTTGTCGTAACTGATGAGCTTTCCTGTTTGCTTCTTATACACTTTTTTCCCATAATTTGCTCCTTTCTTTATATAATTTCGCACAACACTCTCACTTCTTCCGATTCGGCGCCCAATTTCCCGATTGCTAAAGCCTTTACCACGCATAAAGTCGACTTTTATCTTCTCGTCTACTGTCAAAGTTTTCCCTCTTGTCATCCTGAATAAACTCCGTAAATTTAGCACTCAAGCATTAAAACTGTTTTTAGAGAACTTTAGAAACACGACTATCTGCGTTTTATTTCAATTCCGGTGACTCTTTTAAATTTTAAACGAAAAATAGAGAGTGCGTTTAATTTCGCGCAACAAACGAAAAACAGTGAAAAATAAGAAAATGCTTAAGCACTCATTTACATAAGCTTGCATGAGCCTAAACATACGTGCTCAAAGCACCTTATCCAGTTGTTAGTCATATGCATTAACATTAAGTCACAGTCCTTCTTTTAAAATATTAAAAATTCTATTTCTGATTATTAGAAAAGGTGCGTTTATATTCATGCAAAGCACTGTAGTTCTGGACATATTCCTTGTAATGTGCTATAATTACATAGTGTAGAGATTTTTTCAAAAAAAAAAAAAAATAGCGGTAACACAATAAATTTAAAAATATTTCATTTCAAAGAGTGTCCTGAAAAAAGGGCGGAGAGTACGACCCTTTCCATTTTCATACTTGCCAACCATCTCATTATGAACCGTATAATTTTTAGTATCCGTCTTTTTTTCACACCAGTTATTTTTAGAGTAATTTTAATCTTATTTAATCGTAACAACATTTGGAGAGAATTACATTAAAAATAAAGTGGTGTGAAAAAAAAAGAGCGTTTTTTTTTTAAGGGGCGTTAATAAGTGTACGGTTATTAATGAGATGGTTTGCAAGTATGCATTTTTTATTAACCTGATTATTTTCAAATGATATTTTGATAAAAAGGTAACTTTGTTAATAAACACCGTAAATTGAAAAATAAATAAATAAATAAATAAATTTTTAACAGTTGCATAAGGCCAATAAAATAGGACGATCCATCAACAAGTGAAAAGACTGAGCAAGGGTGCATCCTCGAAGCAGCACTTGCGCACTCCCGTCTTCTAAAAAATGTTAACTGACTACTGCATTTGGTTTCCTCTATAACATCACTAGTTAAATTTCGAAGTAATGCTGCTATCTACCAAATAGAGAATAATTAGAAGTTTAACCCTTTCAAGGTCGAGGGAATACATTATATCTCATCTAATTGTAATTTAAAACCGCAAATTTTTATCAAAATTTTACTTTAATGGTACATCCTTGCCAACCATCTCATTAATAACTGTACAATTGTTAACGCCCCCTGAAAAAACGCCCCTTTTCTCACACCGCTATATTTTTAGAGTTATTCTCTCCAAATGTTGTTACAATTAAATAAGACTAATATTACTCTAAAAAATTATTGGTGTGAAAAAAAAGGTGGGTACTAAAAATCGTACGGTTTATAATGAGATGGTTGGCAAGGATGATAGTATAAAGGGAAAATACCACTTATTTCCTTATTTTTATACTTGTTCGCAAATTATAGTAACAGTTGATCTTAAATGAAACAAATTACTTTACCCCTTAAAAATTTAAAAACAATTACAATAAGGAGAAATTATTGCAAAAATTGCTATGAAAAAAAATATTAAAAGGCCTAGTTTAAAATAATTTTATTGAAAATGTACTAAAGTTGGCAACCATGATATCGTAAATCATGAGTAAATATAGATTTCAGAATACAAAAGGATTTTAATCTAAGTTTATAATTTAACTGGAATTAAATTTACTTCGCGCATTATTCCCTCTGTAAAGATGAATTATTACAGCTCTCACAACAATTTGTAGAGGAGGCTGCTTACATAATGCTCGGTATGGATTAATTCATTTCATAATTCATTTTAAGCGGATATTTTTGCTCTTAAACAAGTCGTTCCGGAGCTCTATTTTGAAAATCTGTTCTCCAAATCCTATAAAGTGGTTTATCTTTAAATAATCTATCTGCATTACACGTATAGAGCTGTTTATTTAAGCCAGTTTACGCGTAAAACAGTTTAATTGAATATTCTATTTCTATCGATGACATTTTAGTAGTGTAAGATCTCCAGGGATTATAGCCGTCAATTTCTATACTATATTCTCTAGAAATTTCCAGCACATTATGCATGGATATGATATTTTGAATTAGAGATTTAATTACTTAAGGGGACAATGGACGTTTGAATTAATTATTTTTGTTATATATATATATATATATATACATACATACATACATATAATTCATACACACACACGCACAGACACACGTGTATATATATATATATATATATATATATATATATATATATATATATATATATATATATCTTTCACTGAGAAAAAAATTCTATTACTGACATCTAGAATCTAAACTATGGCTCTAGAAAAAACAGTTCCATGTCATCCTTATAAATTCTAGTCCCCTTTAAAAGTGAGTTCTTAAAAACCTTATTAAAACTCTAGAGAATTCGCCTATATTATAGAGGTCAAACTTACTTAAAAATCTCTGCAAATAAATGCGATTACAAGAAGCGAGTTTTAGCAACTGTAATCTTGGAATTAATTATCGGACGTTGGAATTAATTATTTTATATATATATATTCATATATACATACACACGCACACACACACAGAGATATATAGGGGAGAGCCAGGAGGGATGGGACACCTAAAATTATTCTAAAAGTAGACATTGTTTTTAATTTTTGACACTTCCACCAGGTGAAGTAACTACAGCCCCATATTTGTTGCTATGTATCATTTTAGTTGGAGAACTCTGTAAATTTATGTAACAAAAAAAAAAACTATTTTATTACACTAAAAGTAAAAAACTGCTTAATTTTCATGGCTAGTTTTCAACGTCACTCACTGATGTTAGCATAATTACCTTTCATATTTTATATACCTAATAATAAAGATTTTATGAATTAGTAGCTAAAATAAGCTTAAAAAAAGCATGTATCCAATAATAAATTATTTTTTGAAAAATAATGAAAACGGAAGGAGGGGACAGAGCAGCTCAGAGTGGGATGGGACATGCAAGAAAAGGAAGAAGAATGAAGATTCTAATACTCCATAAACAGAAAATATCAAGAGGCAAATGAATGAATAGGTGGAAGAAAAAATGTACGAAAGAAATTCAAAATCATGGAAAATAATTGGTATGACACTCATACGACTTTTGTTCACCCTTTTAACTTTTAAAATTATTTTATTTACCATATATGTATAAGTAATTCATTTTCATTCCTGAGTAGTTTTCCTGAATATAGTGAAATATTCAGAAGAAATTACACTCACAATTACAGTTAGGATTTCTTGGTAATATTTGTTCTTCTGATATGCTGATAACATACACAGAGATGAGTCACTAAAAACCTTATTAATATTCAGGGAATCACAAAAAATGTAAATATAACAAAAACATAATTTCAAATATTTCAACTAAAAAACAGTACTTTCTCTGCTAGAAGTTAAAAAAAAAAAAAAAAAAAAAAAAAAAAAGGTGAACCGATTGAACATTTGAAAATTTTTATTTATGTGGTACATTATACTTTAACGTTGGATAAAATAGATGTTATTAGTAATCAAGTAACCTTACATACATCGTGCCCACTGTTTTTGTCATTTTTCATAGTATGCCTGTACATTACGTATTTATTTTAACTATTTAAACATGTTCCATCCCCTCCCTCATATAAGGGAGAGATGAGACATTTTTATGACTATGTTAATTGGCCTATTAAATTAATATTTTAATAATTACCATAAAATTTATATTTTTAAAAGACGTTTTCAATTTTTCAATTTCTTTCTCTGAAACTTACAGTATTCTGCCAGTAAAAGTAAATTTGTAAAAAATATTTTTGTCAAAATTGTCCAATCCCTCCCTACTCTCCCCTATATAACTTCTCTCTCTCTACACACACACATATATGTATATATATATATATATATATGCAGCTCTGATGCATCACATATTTCATGTTTAAATCATAATATATATATGATTAATTTAGTTTATATAAAGTTTTTTTTATAAATATCAATAACTAAAATTTTTTTTCACCTAATAATATAAAACTTTCCATCTTAACTTTTTTACTTTCCGAACACTATAGTGAGGAAAGTATTGTAATCATGTCAAAAATCCGAATTTGAGATTTTGATGTTTCTATTCGTTTCGAGGTCCCCTGAGTCCGTTTCCACTATTTTTACGGTGATGTATGTATGTGTGTGTGTATGTATGTGTGTACGTATGTGTGTATGTCTGTGAGTAAACACGCTAGTGTCCAAACGTTTGTTCGAATAAGCTGAAAGTTGCTACGTATATTGTAAGTCACCATAGAACGAACCCTACAGATTTTGGTGAATCTAGCACTTACAGTTTTTTTACATGGGCACAAAGAAATTTTTTTTATCATTATGGCCTATGTGGCCAAATTTTTAAAAGTGTGATAGCATCTAAACGCTTTATTAATCTGAGCAAAAAATTTGTACACATGTTATAGGTCACAGTTGCCCCAACTGTAGAGATTTTGGTGAATCTAGCACTTACAGTTTTTTTACAGGGACACAGTAAAAAATTCTGTATCATTATGGCCTATGGGACCCAATTCTTAAAAGTGCGATAGCATCTAAAAGCTTTATTCAACTGAGCTGAAAATTTATATGAATATTTTAAATCACTGTTGCACTAAGTATAAGTATTTTGGAGAATCTAGCATTTATATTTTTTTACAGGGACACAACGAAAAATTCTTTATCATTATGATCTCTGGGCTCAAAGTTCAGTAGAGTTTAAAAAACAGCGTGTAATATACGGAGAAAAATACTTAAACACTCTATTAAAGTTTTTCTCTCTTTCTCCTCTTTCTTTACTTTATCGACAAAACTGTTAATTACTCAATGTTCGGAAAGTCGAGTGGAGTCACTCCAGATTTTTCTTTCTTATCGTATTGTCTTGCAGAGGTTTTGGGGAACGTTAGGCACCCGTAAAAAACGTGTTTGACCTGCTCCACCTGCCTTAAGCCGTGGTGGCCTCTGCTCCAGCTTATTGTTACTTCAATTTCATTAGTTTGGATAATTTTACAATTTAACAGGCATCTGATGAAGGAAATTTAAGCTAATTTGCTGATAAATCTTTGTAACCTAAAAAAAATCCCATTTCTTTCCGTGCATTTTAGTGAAAAGTGCACAGTGATACGTTTAATACTTTTTGAATAATACATTTGTTATTTTTTCTCTGACTTTTGGATCACCCGGTATATAACATTGTTTTTTTCTGACTCTTTCTATGTATATAGATCTAATACATTACATATTTCATGTTCAAATGGCGAAAGCTAGACGAATCTTTGTGTGTCAACAAACAGACTTGTAATTTTACAAAAGGACATATGAATATGTAATGAAGTTTAATCGAGTAAACTAATTTAATTCAGTCCTGCCGTGGAGAATAAGTAGTTTTATGTTTATTATGTACGTTTCTTCCGGTGTTTTGCGAAACAATACTTTTACAAAACTTTATGCAAATGTTTTTCTTTTGCGTTGTTTCAAATACAACAAAAACTGAAAAAATTCTGAGTTTTATGTTGGATTTATTCATAAACACCCATCGCTGGCTCTTTGTGTGAGCAAAAAGAATACTGAAACTTCAGTTTATGTAAATGTTTAATAACTCATCTAAGAATAAATTAAGAAAGCTAACGTTACATCTCACAGTCACTTTGGAGAAATTTTGAATTTATAACGAAAGTTGTTTGTGAAGTGAGCACAAATTGCGTTACTTTGACTGCCATTAGTTTTGCTTTTGAATTTTGAGATTTAAAATTTAAAATTTAATATGGAAGTTTTTAAATAACTTTCCTTGTTCAATCACATTTAGAATGTTGTAAAATTTTAAATTTTAAAATTTGAATTCGTAGTTTTAAATTTTCCTTTCTGTATATATATTTATCACATATATATATATTAATAAATTAAACACTTAAATAAAGCAATTAGAATCTGAAATTGAAATCTGTTTTCTACTGACTTTAGTAGTTTCGACAGCAATAATTAACTGTTCTGCAATTTATGAGGGATGCATAATTTTACTTACTGCTTGCTTTTTATGAAATAATAAAAATAATAATACATGAAAATATTCACAAAAGCTGTAAATATGTTTTCAGCCCTCAATCACCAAAATTAGTGTTTTTCTCAAATGTGCTGTAATTTGTTGCGCCATCTCTTAACTATGGAATATTATAGATTATAATATATGCCAAAAATCACTTAAAACATACTAGCAGGCTTCGCCCGCTTTGCTGGGCAAAATATTTATTTATTTATTTATTTATTTATTTTTAAATAGAATAATTGAAACCTTTAAATAAATATATTTCGATTGGAGACTATTTTCTTCACAGTTTTAGTACGGGATCACCTTGACAATATCAAACATTTTTTGAACTCGAATCTGTGCAACAAAATATTATTAAAACGAATATTCTCGAAAACAGTGAAATAGAGATGTTAATTCTTCGAATATTCTGGAAACAGTTGAAGCTGTTATTAGTACAGTAAAATTCACTATTCGATGAATGGTCGAATCAGAGAACACACGTAACTCGTTTCCGCAGCAATCACTCTAAAGCACATATGTACGCTTCACGCTAGTGGAAAATATATATATATATATATATATATATATATATATATATATCAATGGACAGCCCTACACTGCTGTGCATGAATCTCAGAACATACGAAACTCGTTTCCGCGGCATTCACTATCACACATGTTAAAACCCAAAAAACATCACTGGATACCTCTACCCCGCTGTGCATGAATCTCAGAACACACGAAACTCGGTTCCGCGGCAAATATTATCACGCATGTTAAAACAAAAAAACATCACTGGACATCCCTACCTCGCTGTGCATGAATCTCAGAACACACGAAACTCGGTTCCGCGGCAATCACTGTCACGCATGTTTAAACCAAGAAATTATCATTAGACACCCCCATCTCACTGTGCATGAATTTGAAAACTCACGAAATTCGTTTTCACAGCAATCACTGTCAAGCATGTTAAAACCAAAAAACATCACTGTACACCCCTACCTCAAATCAATAAATACCAAATAAACCAATCAAATCTCTCGTAATTCCTTAAAGAGTAGCTCTAGTTCAACTTAAAATACACCCAAGAGAATTAAAAATCAAATAAACCAATCAAATCTCTTGTAATTCCTCATAACGTAGCTCTAGTTCAACGTACAAATCAATGAAAATCAAATAAACTAAACGAGTCTTTCGTAATTCCTCATAAAGTAGCTATAGTTCAATGTAAAATACACTCAAAGCAATGAAAATCAAATAAACCAATCAAATCTTTCTTAAGATTCTCCATTGTGCGTCATTATAGAAATGGGAAGCTTTATTTTCATAGTTTTATTAATTAAAAGAAAACTAATCAAAAATTCGAAATTCTGACTTGCACAATGACCCTTCGGAGGGCACCTTTGTGTTAAATCACGTGACTGTCCGAGCTACCGTTTTCGAGAACAGTAAAATATACATATATATATACAAATATTGCTCACTTAATAGTATAAGATAATTATCAGTCTATACTCATTTAGCTACAACTTATTTAATCGTGGGGTCGTGGCGCGGTCGGTAAAGCACACAGCAGTTATGGAATAAATTCGATTTTTGTTGCAGTCAAATCGTACTTTCTTTTTTCTATTTTGAGTCGTAGAAAGTTTACAGCAATGTCAGAAATTTAAAGTTCGAACAATACACAAAAGTTTTATGTAGTTCAGCGAAAGTGCCGGTGATAAAAATGCCAGTTCTCCTCATTGCAAACATACATAAGCTTTTATTTATGTTTTTTTTTTTTAAAGTAGCACAGTAACATTATTACTGACAAAACATTATTCAATAAATAACACTTCCATGTTTCCTTTCAGCACTGGAAAAGCCCCATCTCTGTCAATATGCCAACCAGAGTTCCCAACTGTTATAATTTATTCACGAGAATTTTTAGCCCCGCCTTCTTTTCCGCACCAGGAATTTTGTAGATTATTTGTTTTTAATATATGACAAAGATTAAATAAGAAGAAAATCATTTTTCAGAATTTCTGGTATGAAAAAGAGGCGGAGCTAAAAATGCTCATTTACTGAAGAAGTGATCCTTAGGGTGATCTGTTCATGTCTGTTCGCTTCTTAGTGAAGTGATTTTAAGGTGCCTGCCTACCGTCGGAGGTGATTCTTCTTATTAATTGAAAAACTGCCTATTTATGTGGATTATATGATAGAATATAGTAAAAAACAATGTATAACCTGAAAAAAAAAAATATGCAAATTTTAAAGTATTTTTATATTTATGCTCAAAATATGCATAAAATTTGCGAAAAAAGGCACTTTTACATAACATCATAAGTCAAATTTAAATAAAGGTATTTTTATTCTGTGAATTTTATTTAGATTATTATAAGGTCCTAAAGGGAGTGAACTACTCTCAAAACTATAACCATGTTGTTTAATATTTTAGAGAAGATAACATTTTTACATGCTGTAAAAATCATGATTATACATGCAGTTCATAATTTCTACCGACAAAAAACAAAAAATAATTTAGCTAGGTCCATCGTCGTAGTTCAATCTCTAAAATAACTCCTCTAGAGTATTTTGTGAAAGTTTCATAACGTTTCAATTATAACTTTTGTAGTTGTGATGTTTTGGGATAAAACAAAATGCTAAAAATCTCATTATAATAATACGACTCGCCTCGTATTAATCCTGGACGATAGGACCCATGCCCCAGCCCACCCGGTTCCCGCTGTTCAATGTATTTTTCTAGTCAAATTTGTCCCCTTATTACGTCCGGTGTGAATTTTTCTTTTCTTTTTTTTTTTTTTTTTTAACACACTTGACATTGTGAGTTTTTTCGCTTTTCTTCCCATGCTATTCCTATGGCGTTTTTAGCCTTTTTTCCCCCTCTTTTTCTACATTCTAAAGTGACGGTGAAAGAAATAGATAAAATATTTGGGAATAAATTCGAATAATATATATTTCATAATCTGTTTTATATTTTACCATATTAGAGATTTCATTGAAAATTTTCTTTTATAGGTAATTGCATCCCATAGCTACTGTTCTTACAAGCACATATATATATATATATATATATATATATATATATATACATATATTTTTATATATATATATATATATATATACATATATTTATATATATATATATATATATACATATATATATATATATATAAGATAAAATTTAAATATAGGAGGGAGTAAAACCTGTATTATTAAATAAATAGAACTAGAACAAAGTTTTTATAAACCAATGCGCAAAAGCAGCAAAAGGAAATATAAAACTATAATAAATAAACAAAATAATCAAAACCAGATGAAAATTTAATCCCAAAACACATGAAGGCCTTCATCAGGGGAGCTCCCCCATGTAGGGAAAGGAAAATGAGAAGTTTCTGACGAAACGCTGGTATTAACCACAAAACACGTTTCTAGCCCCCAACTTCTCACAGATGGATTCACGACCGTACAGCAAACGAATTTCAATTACTACATAGCATAAAAAGCAATTAAATTCAGAAATAAAGCACAAAATATATTACATCAAATATAAAATTCAAGAAATATAATACATCAAATATAAAGTACAAGAAAGTAAATAAAATAAGAATATATAAATACATACGAGAACAAACTGAAATAGCCAGAAAATGGAAAAATGAAAACCACCCCCCTTTATAAACATAGAACCTTTTCAGCTAGTAGGGCCACTTACCAGCACTTAAATGTCGCCCAAAATGGAACATCAAACCTTAAGTGGGATTGTCATCAAGAATACTGAAATGTTTATTGTTTAAAATAACAGGATAGCGGTTAACAGTTAATATATTTTTGAGATTTTTCATAGCCAGATTCAGGTCTAAATTGTTATTGCAAATCATTTTAATTCTATTTATTTGGGTGAACATAATATTTTTTAAAACTTTATGACTAATACAGGAGAACCAATTTGTTAAGTTACAAACGTTAAAGTTAAAATCTTGTCTTTTATCATAAATCCCAATTAATCAGTCATTATCTATTTTTTTCAATTTTTAAATCTAGAAAAGAAGTTTGGTCTTCATAGTCAGTACGGTTTAAAACAAGATCGGAGGGATAAATTTCAGCTGCATATTTCGCAAAATCTGAACAGTTTATTGTAATTACGTCATCGATGTATCTATAAAACTTAATATCTTTGAATTTTCTTTCAAATGTAAACAAAAAAATATTGGCGAAGGCACTCGAGTAACTTGTTCACATCGGGATACCGAGAATTTGTAAAAAATAATTAACACCGTTAAACAAAATATTTTCGAAGATGCAAAATTTAATAAGGTTAATCCAGTAAACTTTATCGCATTTTATTACATGACAAAACCTCTCGTATATCTTTTCAAAAATCTCAAGAACCAAGTAATGGGGGATGCTACCAAACAGGTTTTCAAAATCATAAGTATTAATAGTAAAAATATTTTCTGAATTTTCTTTAAAATACTTTAAAATTGGGTAATTACTTTTAATGATACTGCAATTATCATCTGACTCTAAAACGTTTAAGATATTATTGAGTAAATAAAAAAGTTTTTTTACTGGCTTTGTAATTATAAACAAAATTACCACAAGTGACGTAACAAAATTTAATGGGATTTTTATGAAATTTAACATTGATAAATAGGTATGGAAAATTAAAACTGTTTCTAGTAATATTGAGTTTTTTATCAAAAGCCAAAATCCTTTTTCTTATAATAGAGGGGGAGTCATTTAATTTTTTGTATGAACAATTACCGGAATATTCTTTGGTAAGTAACATCTTGTAAAAAACTTTACAAAAAATAGCAAAATTATTTCCAGCTTTATCAACGGTAGCAATAATAAATTTTTTCTTTAAGTTTTCAATGTTTTCTTTTAAGTCTGTATCGAAATCCTTGTGAATTTTATTTCCAAAGTAACCCCTATAAAATGCCAAATCCCTTTCAAAATAATCCAAAATTATCTTTTTCCATAATTTAAAATCTTCTATAGGCCAATAATATTTGTAAGAGAGTTTTAAAATAAAAATATCCATGTCTTTTGCAATAGTATCAATTATTTTTCGGTTAGTATAATTGAAATTTAATCTGAAATTGGCACCTAAATTCATAAGATTTCTTAGTTTAGTATTTTCTATAATATCTAAATTATCTGTAATTATATGTTCATGATGGGAATCCTTAAAATCTTTATAGAAATCTTGATTACAATAACACTCATTATCTTTAATAAGATCAACATTTTTACTAACTTTATTATAATTGCAAATTAACTTTTTAAAATTTATATTATAGCTGTAAGCAATTCTGATATTACAAGAGTCTTTAAGTGGAAAAATTCATTACATAGTCCTATGATTTTATTAATTTTAATATAGTCAAAAATTTTATCTTTTAAATTAAAACCAAGTTTTCAATAGGAGCTTCTTTCGTCGATAACCTTATTTCCGTTAAATCTGAAACTTTAATTTTATAGTTAAAAATATCGATAACAATATCTCTAAAAAGATCATTTTTGAAGGCATAATTATCCATTTTATATTTAATAAACCATTTTATTGCTTTATTTTTTAGAGAAAAAATCCTGTTTTTAATTAAACTAATATCTTTATTTTCTATGGTAACTTGGTTTAAAACATCCAGAGTTTTTATAATGTCAATTTTTTTATTGGTTTTTCCAGCCCCTCTACAACCTCTAATTTTATTATATGTATCCTTAGTTTCAAAAAGTTTAAATTTACTGAAAATACAGCAACATTTTTTATTTAAAATTTTTATTCGCATTAAATTCAGCATTTAGACCGTAGGGATAGATGGTTTTTAGTTTAATCATATAAAAATTTTCCGAAACTAATCTATCCTTTTTTAGGAATTATATCCAAAATATAAATTTTAATTTTATCAAAACTGTGAGATTCAAAATTTTTAATTTCAACGTCAATTTGACGTTGAAAATTTGAATATTTTTAATTACAAAAGGAGTTTTAATAATAAAATATATATACACAAAAATCTAATTTATAGTTTTTATTATAGATGCACAAGAATACTTTTTTTTTATGAATTCTTATTTCGATGCATAATAAAAGATAAAGATTTATGAAAGATTTATGTTGAAATATTTTTAAGAATATCTATTAGTTATGATAGCAAGAAATGAAATAAGTATCTGACCTAGTATTTATTAATGTAGTAATATTACTTTAAATCTTTAAGGTAATAAAGTCTGAATTAAAAGTTTAATCATTTATTATTTTATTTAATGCATTTAGATTTAATATAATTACAATGCATAATTTATTCTAACTAATTTAAAATCAAAGTATTGTAAAGTTAATTATATTAGTATTTCAATAGACATTTATAAGTTTAATTGTAATACCAATATAAATAAAACTAATATAAAAACTTATTTTCTTTTCCGATCCCATTTACAATCTTAATATTCAAAATAATGTTAATAATTAAATTTTTAATACATAATATATTACTACATATAAAAAAGATACTGAAATTTTCATGTTTAAAAAATTAAATTTAGAATGATTTGTTTGTAAAATAAAATTTGTATTAACAACTTAATGTAAAATTAAATATTAATAATGAAGAATAATATAAAATATATAATCCTAAAATTAAATAATGTATGTAATCCTTTTATTCTCAGCTGCTGTCAAAGTCAAACATGAAATTAAATTCACGTTTTCGCGGACAATACGGTTTCGCTTCTTTTCTCCGAACTCATGCGTTAATCTTGCAAACAGCCAATCAGAATTCAAGAAACGTATGACGCTCCTACAGTGATTTTTAACCAGGGTTGATAGTTTGAACAGCCTAAATTTTGACTCTGTAAAACCCCGCTTTTCAAATTCCCGGGTCGTTTTGACACGGGTTGAAGTTGCTTCCTGTGAACGGAGCTTATGTAAAGGGGATGAAAATCGCTTGGATTTTCCCGTATGGAGAGCAGTTAGTCAGGAATTCACACCCCGTTTTTTAAAGGTTAAGTATATTCAGAAGCAAGACCTCCTTCCATTACATGACCTACTCAATAACGCCTCGCCTATGGGAAAAGTTGTCGGCGCTGTGCGCCGGCCGAAAAACATAGATGGCGCTAGTAATCGTCTATACATACGATACGAACTAATAATATGATTGATATATCGTAAAAATAATATTTAGAATCCAAAAGATAATTTTAAAGAGCAAAAATATCCATATTATGTTTAAATATACATTTTAAAAACATTTCTTTTAATACTCAAATTAAGTCGAATTGATGTTAACATTACGGTACAAGGGAAACATTTGTAAAAAAGAAAAAAAAAGTATGAGTAATTTTAATTTAAAAGAGAATTAATACATGTAAACCACTCAATATGTATAGAATGAGATAAATTCCTTGCATATTAAGTAAATTGATTTTTTCCTTCGAAATTAAAATTCGACAGGAAATCATATAATGGAGCAAAAGAAAAATATTAAATCAAAATAATATATTTATAATCAACAACACAACATACCCTGTTAATACAATAGAATTTTACTGAATTAAATATACATTACAGGCTGTTTTAAAAAAGTTTGCTGAAAACATATATAAACATTACAATTCGGTATGTTAGAGTTTTTTGTTTACATTAACAAAATTATGTAAACAAACGCTATTACATAGGACTGTAATGAATTTACCTAAAACAAATATATTTAAAGTTTGGGGTAAATACAAGTATATGTCTATTCATCATAATTGAAACCCACTATTTACTTTTTCTGATACGTTTAGTATATATGAAAATCATTCTATGATATCTAATTGTAATATTATCTTTATTATATCTTTGCAAGTAGAAATGAGATACTATTTGATTTTGTAAATAAAACTATAACAATATGATTTCACAGATTCTACTTTTAAAACATTTAGGTTCAATCAGTAAAATCCTTAGCTATAAATAAAAGCTGTATACAACTATTATGAGATTAAATTAATATATTAAAAAAAAGTAATTATAGAATTGCAGTCATACAGTAAAGAGAGTTTGAATATAAATAATCCAAGACCTTCAAATAAACACAACAAACTACTGAATTAATAAGTTCAAGATCAACAGTACAATATTTTGTATACATAAATAAACCTTCTCATGACTGAACTATTGTATAATGTACGGGGGAAAATTCATTTAAAATATTTTTTAAAATGGCTTATAAATAAAAAGTAATTTCAAATCTGCATTCGTTTACAAAAATCTCAAACTAAACCTTATGATTTGAACAAAAACTAAAAGTACTTAATTTTATGTGTATAATTTTAGTTACAAGATAGTAGTGTAAAAACAAAATACATTAATTGTCTTACCTTCTGAATGCTTAGAAACTGCCTGTTGAATCCATGCAAGAATTTTTGTGCTTCTTAAATATTAAAATTCAAAATTATTTTTTTTTCCTAAAGCAATGTTTTGCATAGAATATGTAGTTAACCTTCAGAATTACAGAGCTAAGTTAAAATATTTGTCATTACTTTGTGTGTGATGCATACTGGAAGAAGTACTATATTTTGGCATTCCTTTATCTTTACTAACTACGGTACACACTTATTACAGTAACACAGATTATTTACAATAATTATACACAAATTCAGAGATTAAACAAGTAATTAAAAGCCATCATCGCTAGCTGCGTAGTAGATGCATTTCGAAAACAAAACAGTCTCTTTTGTTTAGTTGGCGGTTGCCGTTAACAATATGGCAACCGCGTTATTCCAGAAGTTCATGGTTACAGTTTATACACAACACCTCCTCTCCCCTTAGAGATCAAGTCTTTGGGGGGGTCTACGAATCCTTCCAGAACGCCGTAGCGTGGCTCCTGGATTTTGTGGCACTTTTGGTGAACTCACACTCGTCGTAGTAAGCTCACTGTCTTTTACTGCTGGTGTTTCAACTGATGAGTCTCCAGCCGGAACATTTTCAGTGGGTGCAGATGATCTGGTTGAAGTTTCCATAGGTGTTTCTTGAATATTGGATTCATCATTTAGAATCGTCGTAGTAGAATCCTCAGCAACCGGGAAACTCTGAGATGGAGTCCAATGATGACTACGCACTGAATAATCAACGTTTTGTACCTGATCACCAACTGGACGGATTTGATCTACATGTCTTCGTACTAATGTCCCTTGAACATCAATAGTATAATGTAGCGCACCATCTTGGCTGATTACTTGACCAAATTTCCATTTGGAATTTGCTGCTCTATAATCTCGAACAGCCACTTTGTCACCCACATTAAATTTTCTGTCCCTGAACTCATAAACACCTTTTCTAATATTTTCTTGCACTCTGGATTTCAAATCAGGCAACAACAAATTAATTCGGGTTCTTATGTCCCGTTTCAGGAATAGCATGGCTTGACTATGCATTGTGGTGACGTTAGGTGCCTTTCGATAATGAAGCAAGAACGTGCTTAATTTTTGATTTATGCTTCCAGCATAGTGTTGCATTGCACGTAATGATTGTTTCAAAGTGTATACGTAACGCTCAGCTTGACCATTGCTCGATGGCTTAAATGGTGCAGATGTTTTGTGCTTAATGCCATTGTTTAACATGAACATTTCAAATTCGTGTGAAGTGAACTGAGGTCCGTTATAGCTTACAAGTACTACAGGTAAGCCAAATCGGCTAAAACAATCTCGAAGGCAATCTATGGTCTTATGGGCGGTAGTTGTTTTCATTGGATAAATTTCTAACCACTTAGAATGTGCATCGACAATAAGAAGGAACATGTATTCAAAGATAGGCCCAGCGAAATCTATATGAACCCTTTCCCATGGCGAACTAGGGTACTCCCAGTGATGGACTTTTACCCTAGATGGATCAGCTATATATTTGGCACACTCTGTACAATTATTCGCAGCATCCTCGATATCTCTATTAATATTCTTCCAGTATACGAATGATCTGGCGATAGCCTTCATCTTTACAATACCAAGGTGCCCCTCATGTAGTTCTGCTAACACTTGTTTTTGATATACCTTCGGGATGCATGCCCTTTGACCATACATAATACACCCATCTTCAATTGTGTATTTTGCTTCCCTACCTGCAAATCCTTGCCCTCTCTAAGAGCATTTAGAAGCGGCCCCAGCTTTTGGTCTTTCGACGTAGCTTGTCGTAATTCTCTGGATGTTATAGGTAAGGTTTCTATTTGCCCCATCTGATTAAATATCATCTTTGACATCATATTCTTCAGACTTCTTCGGTAAGCGCGAAAGTCTGCATTTCCATGATTTTTAGTATCCCTATACTTGATGTCAAATTCAAAAGATTGCAAAATTACGGCATAATGGAAAAGCCTAGTAGCTGCTAAAACAGGTAATCCCCGTTTAGAACCAAAGATAGCTACTAGAGGTTTGTGGTCTGTAATCAAAGTGAATCTGCGACATTTTTAATATATAGATAAAATTTCTGTACGGCCCATACGATGGCTAGGGCCTCTTTATCGATTTGGGAGTATTTTTGTTCAGTTCGTGACAAAGTTCTTGAAGCGAATGCTATGGGTCGTTCAGTTCCGTCAGGGTACAGATGAGACAATACACTACCTACACCAACTGGTGAAGCATCAGTAGCTATAGTTATCGGTAGGTGTGGATCATAATGCACTAAAACTCTGGGAGAGCAAATCTCCTTTTTGATTTTCTCGAAAGCTTCCTGACAATTCCTCGACCATTTCAATTTTACATCTTTTTTTGTAAGGTCATTAAGGGGATTTGACATGGTGGCTAAGTTTTTACAAAATTTCCCGTAGAAATTTACCAGCCCCAAAAAACTCTTTACCTCCTGTACATCTTTCGGAACAGGGGCATTTAAAATTGCTGAAATCTTATCATCAGTTTTGTGCAACCCATTTGCATCTATTGTGTGTCCCAAAAAATTTATCTCTTTTTGAAAAAAATTACTTTTATTTAAATTCAATTTCAAACCATGTTCTTTACATTTTTTGAAAATTTCCTCCAAGGCCCTTAAGTGTGACATTTCGTCAGACCCCGTAATCCGTGCATCATCCATAAACACCTTAACACCTTCCATTCCCTGGAAGAGCCCGTCTATATAGCGTTGCCAAATTGCAGGTGCTCCGTTTAAGCCGTACATTGGTCTTTTGCAAATATACAGCCCCTTATGCGTGTTAATGGTTAAAAGATTTTGGCTTTCGGGGTGTACCTTCATTTGTAAGTATGCCTGTTTGAAATCAAGTTTTGAAAACTGTTTACCCCGTTTAAGCTTGAAAAAATTTCTTCCAGTTTCGGTAAGGGGTGCTGCGGAACGACCAAATTAGGGTTAAGCGTTACAGAAAAATCAGCAGATAATCTAATATTGCCGTCTGATTTAACTACCGGAACCACGGGCATAGCCCACTCTGAACTCTCCACCCTTTCAATGATTCCTTCCTTCTCCAACCTATCAATTTCTTTTTCAACTCTTTCTTTTAGAGCAAACGGTACCGTTCTGAATCTGCGAAATATTGGTTTAACCCCCTGCTTCAGTTCCAGCTTAACCTCATAATTGTTGATCTCTCCTAATTTGTCATCAAATAATTCCTTATATTGTGTTAAAAGTTTGTTTAAATTTATGTTACTTACTGCTCTGACAGTTTTTATAGCGTTCCAATCTAGTTTTATTTTATGGAGCCATTCACGGCCAAGGATCGTATCCAAATTCTCTTTCACTATGTATAAATTTAACAGCAAACATTGATATTTATATTCAACCTTCACGGTGACATACCCCATTGGCATTAATGAGTCCCCCTTATACGTCTTGAAGACAATATTAGTAGGCCGAATTTCCTTATTAGAGATTTTCCTAAAATTCCTAATGCTCATAACACTCACGGCCCCACCAGTATCCAATTCCATTTGGCAGTTTTTATTCTCAATTTTTAGATTTACCATTATCGGGGGTTGCCTTGGCTCTTCCTCCCGTAGTGTATATCCCTCAGCCTGTAGTTCAAATAAAGGTACTTGATTTTTGTTCTCAATAACATTATTCAAATTTACCTGTTTTTGTTTGACTGGTTTAGCAGCCGCTTTCTTTGCAGCAAAACACGCTCTTTGGATATGGCCGATTTTAGAACAATAATTGCATTTACTTGCAATAAATTTACAATTATTGCTATTATGGTCCGTGCCAGAGCTAGAGATGTAAAAAACCCGGGAATTTTGCTTCAGGGGAATAAACATGGGAATTTTCGGGTTTAAACCGGGAATTTTGGGAACTTTGGAAACTTTGAGGGGAAGAAACTAATATTCAGTGTTTCGATTTAATTTCACTTCTTTTAAGTATACAAACAACTTGTTTCAATATCAATTTTATTCTGTTTGCTTAAATAAAAGTGATATAAAAAATTATGTGATTATTTTACAAAAAATTGTAAAAAATTAAACATTTACGTTATTGACAATAATAAATTATGAAGTTTTGTCTGCCCATTTAAATAACTTTAGAACTTTTTTTTTTTTTTTTTAATGAATAACTACCATAATAAAATATGTTATATAAAAATTAATACATAAAATTAAATTATGGTTAGAATACTTTAAAATTATTAAATTTTATCATAATTCGTCGAACAAAATTTCACAATAGTTCATGAAATTTTGTTATAGTCAGTTAAAGAGCACTGGCAACAAAATCGAACGCGAGTTCTTCGGTTATTAAGAATTAGAGCAATAATTTTTTAGTGCATCAAATCAATACATAAAATATTCAATAGCTAATAAATAATTTGGCTGTTATTTCTTTCTTTCTTAATTTTTTGCATATTAATATTGTTGGAATTTTAATTGAAATAATATTTTCCATTGTAATATTATTGATTGTTTTAGTAAATGCAGAATATTTTGAAGCATTTTTGTTTTATTTTTGAAATAAAATGTTAAAGATATACAACTGAAAAATGATATTGCGATTAAAAAAAAAAAGAAGTGTTACATTGAACTTAGTGTGTATACAGTCAGAACTAAGATATAAATATACTGCAATAACAGAAAATAAGTCTGTTAATTAATGAAATTTGAAATTTGCACTTTTTAAATTTATAGATGTTAAAAGCACTATTTAAAAATTGACAGATCATTAAAATGCCTTAGAACATATCTGAGTAAAAAAAAAAAAAAAAGATAAATTCGTAACTTTTGAAAACTTTCAAAATTCCCTTGTTTTGGAAACTTTCAAAATTCCCTTTCCAAAAAACCGGGTTTATTCCCTGGTTTAAACCCGGGTTTTTTCCCCGCTCACATCTCTAGCCAGAGTATCTCGTACATTCCGATTTTTTCTGCCTTTCCGCAAAAGTTTGTTTCTGATACTTCTGTTTACCCTTCTTCCCAGCATGCAAAGCATTTATTCCCCTGCCCATAATATCATTTGTCCCTTTACAAGCCTTCTCCATCGCTAACGCTATCTGTAATGTTTTGTCGAGATCTATATTATCCTCTTCGAACAATCTATCGAGAATAGTTTTATCCCGCAATCCACTCACAAAAACGTCTCTCAGCATAATATTTAACATATTAGTATCATAATCACAATGCAAGGTAAGGGCTCTTAATTTAGCCTATAATTATTTATAGTTTCCCCCTCATGTTGTTTACGGTTAAGAAACTTATGGCGTGAAGGGATTATTAAGGGTTTCGGATTTAGATGCGTTTTTAAAACATCTTTCAACTTATTCAAGGTCTGGTCGGAAGGAATGTCAGGAGCTAACAGATTTTTCAATAACTGGTATAATTTTGGGCTTAAAGATGAAATAAAAACTTTAGCTCTTAATTCTTCTGGAACCTGTTGGACATCAAGATATGTCTCGAAGCGTTCCAGGAAGCAATCGAAATTTTCCGTTTCATCATTAAATTTCTCAAACTGTACCGCTACTTTCTGTTGCACCGAAGAATCTTTCTTCTGCAGTGCCTTTAATAGTTCTTGATTTTGTTCAAGCAACGCTTTAATTTGCTCCTCCATTACTTCCGATCAAAGAAAAATAATAATCTCTTTTACCTTGAGATGACTTCGGCTTAGCCCATGCCCTAATCCATTATTAGCATCGTCGCCAGCTGTCATTACTTTGTGTGTGATGCATACTGGAAGAAGTACTATATTTTGGCATTCCTTTATCTTTACTAACTACGGTACACACTTATTACAGTAACACAGATTATTTACAATAATTATACACAAATTAAGAGATTAAACAAGTAATTAAAAGCCATCATCGCTAGCTGCGTAGTAGCTGCATTTCGAAAACAAAACAGTCTCTTTTGTTTAGTTGGCGGTTGCCGTTAACAATATGGCAACCGCGTTATTCCAGAAGTTCACGGTTACAGTTTATACACAACAATATTCAGAAACGTTAAATGCTGCATTTTCTTTTGCAAGTTTAATGCTTTCCAACAATGTTTAAAAGTGATTAGGAATACAATCAGTGTATTTGTATGCCTTTCATTTCTTCTCTCTATCCATTGTGTAGGCAAAGAACATTGAAAGTTATACAAATATGTACAGTTGGAAAGTGTTAATATTCAATGCATACTGTATGATTTTTCGTTATTGCTTTTTTTATACATTTGTTACTACTAAAAGGTTTTTGAAAATGCGAACTTTTTTTTAATAAACACAATTTAACAAGAAAAAATAAAGACTGTAAAAAGTTGAAAAATATTATTTTGCTGCAAACTTATACTATCTATTTATTATAATTTTAGCATTTTTCTTGATAGTGGTTTCTCTTTAATATACGATTTAAAGCATTGCTCCTTATTAGTTTGATTTTTACAAAAATTAGTTATATATGGCTTTAAAAATTTATACAAAATCAATCGACAAAATTCTTCGATGTGATCAGTTGAGCTTTCCTTACTTTCGCACATAAAAATCTTATTTTTTGCCATGTGAGGCAGAAATATTTTTGACAAAGTTTTAAGATTATTACAATCAGAAGAAATCAGTTTTGATAGAGACTTATGTACTAAAGGTTCTAATACGCAAAGAAAGCCAACAAATTGAGGCTTCGGGTAGATAAGTGCCCCTCTATCTAAATTTTTAATTATTGATAATGTGGGTGATGATGCTGCACATTTGGGAGCAATAAACAACTGTTTACATAATGAGCAAGAAATGTTATCTTCTGTAGACTTCACTAGAAATCCTGCAATAATAACTAAAGTTGCAGCTTTTAAACCACGTGTGGGAACAAAATTGAAAATTTCAAGATATTTTAATTTTTCTTCAAAATCTGTATCATCTGTAATCTGTGTTATTTCAATTTTTGGATTATCATCATCTTCAAAATTTGTATTTTGTTTCAAAATTGTTTTTAATGATAATGTGTCATTTTCAAATACAGGTTGTTTAACTGATGCATAGTCTGATGATGTTATTAATCCAGTAATTAATATTTTATGCAAGGCTGAAATACAACTGATTGAATTTGTCATGTCATTGGATCCACTTAATTGTCGAACACAACTAAATAAGGCTTCAACATCATCAGAAGAAAATTTTCTTGTCAATACATAATGAAATCCTTTATTCAGGAGATATTTAATACTAAGTGCAGTTGACTTGGTTGTTAATACAAGTGCTTCATATGTTTCATCAGTTAGAAACTGTAATGAATCAGAAGTGCTATCTTTCCACTCTTTAAGATAAAGTAAAAAGTCATTTTCTAGCCAGGAGAGTCGATCATCATCAACACTAAAGAAATGTTGAATTAAATTGTTGTTGGTATACAAATGCAATGTATTATCTTTTACAATGTGTATATTAAACCACTTATAAATGTTTTCCATAAATTCAATTGTACCGCTGCAGTCTTCAAAGTCTTTAAGACCATACATTTTTCCATATCTATGCAAATATTTCAATACTGAAATAGTTTCTGTGGAGAAAAGTTGTACAGCTAATTTTACACTCATCTTCTCCATGTTGTTTGGCATTAAATGTTTTTTGGTTAATTTTCTAACCGGTTTTATAACCCAATCTTCCTGCATTTTATTAATGGTATCCAAAGGAAAACTGGAAATTCTATGCCCTTTGTTAGTCAGCAATCTTCTGCGGGATACAAATTGATTCCTTAAGTTTTTTAGCACATGGCAATAGTCGTATGATAAAAATATTACTCTTTGAGGATTTAAAGGATGCGGCACTTGTGGTCTTAAATCATTATTTGATAGATGCTTAAACAGCTTCACATTAACTTTGGCATTGTCTGCCACTATACGCAGTACTATGAAACCACTCTCTTCAACAAGTTTTATAACATGTTTCGTTAGTTCATGTAGCTGTTCATCATTTAACGTAGAAGTAAAGAAATATCCTACTGGAATCTTGTAATGTGAAGAAAGGCCACTAAAAAGGAAGCATAACAATTTTGTGGCTAATTTATTTTTCAATTCTAGCTCTTTTTCTATGCCATTCATTGAAGTATATCCAATTATTTTATCAGAAAATGCCAAATAACTGGCAAGTGGCTTGATCTTCATTTCATCGATAATTAGTGATCCAAAGGCTTCTTTTCCACTGATTCTTTTGAATTCCTCATTTAGTCGTAGCTTTATTAATTTTTGCATGGATGACGGGTCAGAATTGCCTACATATCTGGTGATTGTTGACTTTGATGGTAAAGAAAGAACATTCATTTTTCGCAGGAAACGATAAGATGTTGGGGATTTATGTTCTAATAGTATTGCATGTCGTAGGGTGCAATCTGACCAGATGATTTTCTTTTTGTCATATGCCTTCATTTGATCTTTTAAAAATATTGCTTTGGAATCATTAGCTTTTAACCCATCATCAATTTTTTTAACATTATATATATCAATTAAGGTTTGATTATGTTTTGCAGATCGCTTTAATTGAGAATTTTCTTCTTGGAGTTTAGAAATTTTAGATTTTAATCTTAGGATAGCACGTAATTTAGTGGCATATTTTCTTTTCATATCAATATAGGACTGTGTATGTTCATGTTGTTTAGTGGCATATTTTCTTTTTATATCTTTATACGATTGCTGTAATGAGGTAGTTTTAACACTGATTTCATTACTTACAGTAGTATTTCCTTGATAATCACACAAGGAGCTAGCTTCGGCTAAGAGCAGTAAATTGCTACAAGATAAATTTTCAGCAGAGCAGGATTGTATTTGTTCATCATTTTCTTTGAGTTCAGAGTTTCTCTCTATGCAACGTCTTTTTTTTGGAGGCTCTTTCTGCATGTAACTAGGATATCCTGGAAATATAGTTGGAATGCTGTCTTCTAGCAGAATTTTCCGTTTCATGCATGGTTTGTACCAATCACTGGAAAAGTGTAAACTGCAAATAACTGATCGGTTACTTGGAATCCAAAGATGCCCAGTCAAGTTACATGAAAAAAAAAAATATATATATATATATATATATAGATCTATCTATCTATATGTGTGTGTGTGTGTACACACAGTTTACATTTAAATAATAGCATAACACTAAATTTGATAAATTTAAAATTCTTTTATAGACATTTCAGGAGGGGGGGGGGGTAAAGAAGCTTTAACCATGATTTCAAGAGACACAAAAAGAATATTTTATGTATTTATGTATCTGTTTTTAAATAAATACAAATACATAAGTCTCTTTAAACTTTAAAATATCAATATCATCTGGAAATACTTCCAATCTTCAATACATTTAATAATAAGTTATTAACAAAATTTTAATTTATAAACTGTATGTAATTAGGCTATTTTATACCTGAGAATTATATGTTTACATTTGTACTAATAAGTAACTTATATTTTTAATATATATATATATATATATATATATATATATTTGCTTGAAGGATTAATAATATATTAATAATAAATTTGGTATTGAAATATATGTAAGAATATCTAAGATTTTTTAAAAACCATTATAAAACTGGAAAAGTGCCTTTACACATATTAAAATTTTATGAATATTTAGATCGATTATTAATCCCATTAATACACTTTTATTATTAAAAATTAAATTCTTAGTTCAAAATTACATTATAATTACCAGCATTTAAATTAAAATATGATATCAAAATGTGTTTTTCAGCTAAATGAATAGGGAGTTAACAATGAATATTTGTATTTCGTATTCTTTTACTCATATTTCAAAACTCTGTCATTTAAAATAACTATACTTTACTAACTGTCAGGGATGTAGCAATTCAAAAGTCATGGGAGATGTTCAAACTCTTTCATTTAAAAAGTGACTCAAAATTATTCCCAAGAAAATCAAATTAAATATGAATTACTATTCACAAATTATTAGAATTAATTGCAGAATATCACTAGTTACGAACATTTATAAGACTTAAATATTGGTTTGTTTTTAAATGGGGGGACCTTTAATTTGACATTTAATTTGGCGATTTCATAATAACCAATAAGGGGCTTGAGCCCCTCCGACCTATCCTACGTGCCTGCTGTCAATTATTTACAATTATTTAAAAAAAAAAGTGAAGTAACATACCTTTTTTAGATATAGCTTTAATCCATTTTGTTCTTCGTTCAGTATCACTTGGGAATTCGTGAAATGAAATCCCATTTTCAGCTGATTGTATTTTATTTTTATTACTTGTACAGTATGGAACTGCTGAACTGCACAGTAACTCATTTTTTATGCTAGCTTTCTTGAAAAAAGAAATTAAAAAAGTATAATAAACAAATAACTTAAAAGGAAAATGCGCAAGAAAATGATTCAGAATGCTATAAATACGTTATAAAAAACCCGCTTGTTTTAGATAGGGACCCTATATAGAGAGAGACTGGACATTGGCGCGCCGGCTTTTTGACGAAATTCTCCATTTTAGTGCCAGTTGCTCCATTACTTATCATTACGCTGAGAAGAAATTTCGATTAGTTTACGTCATAATCGAAAAAGAACTTATTTATTACATTTTTACTTTGTTGGAAGATAAATTGCTTTGATTTTAGAATACTTTTAAAAGATAAAAATGCATAATTATTTATTTTATATCATGCTTTAAATACTTTGAATTCTCATATTGTATGCTGTTTTACGTATTTATTTCCTAAATATGAGATTAATTACATTATTTATTTTCTAGCTATTAGTTTTTAAGTACTGTTTTGCAATATATTTAATATGTTAGATCTCAATGTATTTTTGTGATATATTTTAAAATACATATTTAAAATAACTATATAAAAGATATTTTTTAATTATTTGCTAGTACACAAAATGTATCAGATTTCTTAAAATAAATTGATAAAAATAAAGAAAATAAGGTGTATATTATTTGTTAGCATATGAAATATAAATTTCTTTTAAATAATAATTGCCATAATAAATTTTATCTTCTATCTATCTATCTATAATAATAAAAGAAGATGTCTGTCTGTCTGAGCATCTATACGTTCAGCCCCTACTGAACGCAGAAGTATAAAATTTGACATAGAAGTATAAAATTTGACATAGTATAAAATTTGACATAGATAAAATTTGACATTTGCCCAGAAGCCTCCCCGAGTTGATAGTGAAAACAGAATTTAAAAATTTTAATTAGTTGCGGAGATATTAATTAAAATGTCGACCCATGTCGATGGAAAAATGACCGAGAAAAAGAAACTTTCTATCAGCAGACAATTTTCTAAACTGTCTCGATCGGAAACAAAACACATGGAGACAACGGTCTGCGATAAAAAAAGGAAATGAATGTAACCAATTAAGATATCACGTGCTTCATAGTGGGGATAAAAATTTCAATTTTCAACCTTTTTCAAATTTTCATTCACGTTACATTTGAATTAATATTTGGCCTAGACAGCATATTATAAAGCTACTGTTCAATTTTCATGAAAATATATGAATAAATAAAAAAAATGACGTATTTATTGGAAAAAGATTAAGTTTTCTTTTATACTTTGCAGTATTTTAAATTGAGATATGCTGTTGAAATTTCGTAGTATTTGGTTTTAATGCCCGATAATTCGATTGTGAATATTTAAGGTAAATCGAATGCGAATATTTTCGAGTGTAAAATTATTATTATTGGCGGAAAGGGGGGGGGGAGCGAAGGGGCAAAGATGTAGAAAAGGAACGAGAGTTTCGGAGAAAACAACGGAATACCCAGAACACCTTTATTCTTTAATATTTTGCAGAGTTTCGAATTCGAATTTCTGCAGCCCGGAATTATGCAAGTTTCGGGGATTACTGAAAGAAATTTCGCAGAATAAAAGAAAAAAAAAAACATTTTAATTTACATTTAATAACAAATAAAATTTTATTCTAATATACGTGTATTTCAAATTCTAATTATGATTAAATTATTTTTAATACTTCATTCGAAAGACATTTTGAAATACTTTTATATTATCAAATCGAAAGTGGAATTCGAGATTTCACCTGATTTACACGTTTTAAGGTCTCCTGATTAGGTTTTCTTTTGTATCTCAGCTACTAATTAAAATAATTTCATAAGTAATACATCATTTGAAAGCTTTGTTGATTTGGAATTGAACATTATATTAAAAAAATTTATACCGCCACATGGCGCTGTAATATTTTAAAGTTTCAATATTTCAAATTCTAATGAGCGAGGAAGGTGTTGTAAGTTCTAAAACGGGGATAAGGCGCCGCAGGCGTCACCGAGCGGGACTCAGCTAAAGTCAGAAATTTGAAAGATCATAACATGGTGAGCGAACAGGCTGTTTCAGATATTGAAAAGGGAAGAGGGCGCCGAAGGCGCTACCGAGCGGGAATTTACTGCGATTTCAATAAGCTATTTTCACGATATATCAATAAGCTGTTATTAGACCTGAAACGTGAAAAAGGCGCCGCAGGCGCCACCGAGCGGGAGTTTCGTAAAGTCGGATTTTTTAGGGATCGCGAACCAGCTGGTCGCCGAAGGCGGCTAGTAAATAATATTTAAATAAGTTATTATTTTTATTTACATATTATTTTTAAAAACTAAAATAAATAAATAAATAAATAAATAAAAATCAGTGAAATAAGCAAATGTAAATAAAATAAATAAAAACATTTTTTTAATTTCTAAAGACATTAGTTAATATTTTTACAAATTATTATTAATTAAATTTTTATTTTTAATATTTAATTAAGTCATTATTATTAATAATGCGTAATTGAAATAAATGAAATATGTATTTTTTTAGCTTGTAAAAATATTACTTAAATATTTTTATAAAATAATAAAAAATAATTTCTGTTCTAGTTTCTAGTTTTACATTTACTCATGAATTCCTTGACAAAAACTAAGATTACCCATATATTTGTTAAAAAAAATTCTAACTTTTTATATATAGAATGTATGTCCTCAGAAAAAATAAGGTTAGAATTACTTTCACTAAGGTAGAATTACTTTCACAATCAACGTATTTTGCTTAATATAGAAATATACAACAAAAATTCCTCTGTTTTCCGATCGGAGTTGAAAAAGTAATCATGTCGAAGGTTAAAACAAAATTCGTTTTTCTTAAAATTCTTTTTTTCTAAGACGAAAAAATTACATATTTATATTCTGCATTACTTTCTGCACAAATTTAGTACAGTTTTCTTTCATTTATGTTGTATAGTAAAGCGTCAATCGCGAAGAAAAAAGCATTACGTTCTACGGTGATCGCTCCGAATTGGCACTAAGATGGCCGACTTTCGGTCAATGTCCAGTCCACGGATTAGGATAGATGAAAATTACTACCTTTCCGTAACATTAGTAATACATCCTTCTCTATTAATCCGTGGTCCAGTCTCTCTCTATATAGGGTTCCTAGTTTTAGACGATGTGCAGCGCCATCTGGCAGCAAAAATCATCGGGGAATGCGGCGCAAGACAAAATCGTATTGGAGAGGTCAGTTAATGGAAGAAGGTCTTGTTCAGAAGTATCGTCAAAAATAGTACATCTTTGTATACATGCATTTTCTCACGTAGGACGAAAGATGCATGTGTGTGAATCCGAGGCGTGTTCTAAATGTTTTTCTTGAAAGGGATATATATATATATATATAGACGACTAGAGTCAAAAAAAAATATGCATTCATGCAATGACAAATGTGAAAGTTCATACGTATGCAACGTATGATCTAAAGGATTCTCTAAAAAAAGTCATCTAATTACACATTTACGCATTCACACCGAAGAAAAGCCATATGTGTGCGAAATATGTTATAAAAAATTCTCTAAGAAATGTCATTTAAATACGCATTTACGCATTCACACAGGAGAAAAGCCATATGTGTGTGAAATATGTTCTAAAGAATTCACTCTGAAAAGTAATCTAATTAGACATTTACGCATTCACACCGAAGAAAAGCCATATGTGTGTGAAATATGTTCTAAAGAATTCTCTGAAAAGAGTGCTTGCTCTAAATAAACATTTACGTGTTCACACAAAAGAAAAGTCATATATGTGTGAAATATGTTCTAAGCAATTCTCTCATAAATGTAATCTAAATACACATTTACGCATTCACACGGAAGAAAAACCATATGTGTGTGAAATTTGTTCTAAAAAATTTTCTGAGAAAGCTACTTTAAATAAGCATTTACGCATTCACACAGGAGAAAAGCCATATGTATGTGAACTATGTTCTAAAAAATTCTCCCACAAATGTAGTCTAAATAGCCATATATGCGTTCACACAGAAGAAAAACCATATATGTGTGAAATATGTTCTAAAGAATGCTCTGAAAAGAGTGCTCTAAATAAACATTTACTTATTCACACGGAAGAAAAGCAATATGTGTGTGAAATATGTTCTAAAAAATTCCGTCAGAAAGGTCATCTAAATAGGCATTTACGCATTCACACCGAAGAAAAGCCATATGTGTGTGAAATTTGTTCTAAAAAATTTTCTGAGAAAGCTACTTTAAATAAGCATTTACGCATTCACACAGGAGAAAAGCCATATGTGTGTGAAATATGTTCTAAAAAATTCACTCAGAAAGCTACTCTAAATAACCATTTACGCATTCACACCAGAAGAAAAGCGAAAGAAGTTCTAAAAAGTTTTCTGAAAGTAGTGCTATGAATGCATATTTACGCATTCACACAAAAGAAAAACCTCTAAAACAGATTTTAGGCACATGCCTGAAATCTGTTCTAGAGGTTTTTCTAGACAAGGACACCTACACATTCACACAACAGAAAACCTTTATGTGCGCGAAATATGTTGAAAAGGACTCCTAGAAAAGAGTGCATTATATGTGGATTCACGGACTCATACAGTTGAAAACCCATATGTGTGTATAATATATTCAAAAAGTTTCGCCCAAATGGGTAAATTGAATTGGCATTCCGGCATCATTAGAGATAAAAAAGCCATATGTGTGAAATTTGTTGTACAATATTTTCTTTCAAGGGCCATCCATAACATAAATGTCAGTATTATTTTACAACTTGCATTATGAGACTCCGGAACATGTAAAGAAGTAAAGCCTTTTAAAATTTCTTATTCATGCAATTAGCTCCCCCCCCATCCCGAGTCTTTTTTTACCTTCAGACAGCGATCGACGATCAAATTCTTTGCGAAACTTTTTTGTTTCCCAATATTCGTTTTAAATTTTCTGTATTAGATTCTAGAGTCTATAAAGAAGTAGAAATCTAATTCTTTAATACTTCACACTCATATGATTATTTTTTGGCCTCTTGTTCCCTATATCCTATAACTAAAGAAATGTCTTTCAATAATCAAGGTTTCAATTTAGACACTCAATTTTTAGAACCATTGGAGCAATAGAAGTATACTTCTATGCTACTCTCAATTCTTTTATCATACCTAATTTTTTTTTTTTTTTAATTTATTATTGGACTTGTTGAATCTATTTGCTTTTTCTGAATAAGTTTAAAATAATCTCCAAACAAAAATTATATTAGGATTTTTTATTTAGAAAAAAAAAATGACATGTATTGAATAAAGTAGATTTTTTTTTTTTTTTTTTCACTTTTCTGTACAAAACTAAATCTCACAAATCTATTTGCTTTTCCTGAATAAGTTTAAAATAATCTCCAAACAAAATTATACAAGATTTTTTATTTAGAAAAAAATGACATGTATTGAATAAAGTAGATTTTTTTTTTTTTTTTTCACTTTTCTGTACAAAACTAAATCTCACTTTTCTTCCCTTAAAATTATGTAAAATAAGTTTTTTTCTTCACTCTGGTTGCCAAGTATTTTTTTCATATTTAAATATGGATTGCATTAAACAATACTAACTTTTTTTTTTTTTTTTCCTTCAAGAGAATAAACTATAAAAAATATGTCAATGGAGTTTTAGTATCGCAATTTTTAAATAATATATTTAATGCCAAAATTTATTAGAAATCCTACGCCCTTTAAATTTAAGTTAGCAAGGTGAATGAAGAAACAAAATTATAATATTCTAATTTTAAAGCTTTTAAAATCGTTTTTTAAATACATTTATTTATTTTACCTTCTCTTACCAATATATATGGTAAAAAAGTATTATTTTTTGGTCAAATTTTCGAAACTGAGTTTTTGTTATATTTACATGCTTCGAGGTTTCTTGAATCAGAACTGTTAAAGTGTGTCAATGGAATCTTATTATCGTTAATTTTAAATATTACATTTAATGTCTAAATTTATTAGAAAACCTCCATTCTTTAAATGTAATTTATTATGATTAATGAAGAAATAAAATTTTAATTGTCTAATATTAAAGCTTTTAAAATTGACCTTGAAATGCGTTTATTTTATTTATTTATTTATTTTACTTTCTCTTACTGATATATGTGGTAGAGAATGTATTGTTTTGGGGTCAAATTTTCGAAAATGAGTTATTGTGATATTTACTCGTTTTGAGGTTCCCTGAATCAGAACTGTTAAAAATGTGTCAATGGAGTCTTAGTATCGTTATTTTTAAATAATATAAACTGCTGTTTGTAAAAAATGCAACACCGTGAAGGAATGTGAATATCATAATGATATTTATTGGGCTCATACATTATCCGCGATTGTAATGAAATGCTCGCCCTCTGGTGGGCTAAGGTGAAATTATCCTACCACTGATAGCTTTCACGCTGAAACAATGATAGAACAACAAGAAAGCACAATAATAATACACGTGGCAATTATTACACGTGGCAATATTTACTAACAACTGCAGTTGTGAGGAGCGCCATCTATCGATCATTACAAACGCGGATAGTAAGAAGAACAATTGATTAAAATTTCAGGAAATTTGGAGTAATATGTACTGAGAAATCAGTACATAAAGCAGCGACCTAGTGAGCAATAACTCCACTTATCTGCCTAGGCATTGAATAAGACAGCGATTGGATGACATGTACGGGTAAAGCACTTCATGAAGTTTCAACACGATGCCATAATTCATCGATCGTAGTTACTGGTGAATGGTGGGGACCAGTCACTTTTCAATGATTAAACAGTCATTTTGATTGGTGCAAGATCAGGAGAACGCACTGGCCAGAGCAACAGTCCAACATATCCTGCATCAAGGATGATCCGGACAATATTTACAACTTGCGGTCGTGCATTGTCCTGCTTATGTATTGCGTTAAGTAGGCCTTGAATTGAGGGCGCAGCGAAGGGCCTTAACTCGTCAGAAATGTAATGGCTGGTATTCAGAGTGGCGGGAATCAAAACAAGAGGTAATCGAGACGTGTATCCAATGGTACCACATACCATCACTCTAGGTGGTGTCCCAGTGTGCAGCTACAAAAATTTTGATTACCCTCGAAACTGCATCACTGATGCGGGCCTTTAATGTGTGATTAATGACGAACCTGGACGCAGGGATGGCATGAAGTCGCCTTTCAGACAAATCACAATCCTGTTTACAGCATCAAGATTGCCTTATCCGTATTTAACGGCATTGTCAATAATGCACAATGCCAGCTGGGATTTGACATCGTCACATTGTCCACCACATGCAGTGATGTTATGGGGTCCCATTGGATACACGTCTCCATTACTTCTTGTTCGCATTCCCGGCTCTCTGAAATGCTGTCATTAAATTTCTGGTGAGTTAACGCCCGCACCTCCTCTCTATATTCAAGGCCTCCACAGCGCCACATTTAAACAGGATAATATTGACCGCAAGTTTTCAGTATAGTCCGGACCTTCCTTAATACATAATGAGTTCAACCGTTGCTCTAGTCAGCACATTCTCCTGATCTCGCACCAATGAAAGTGACTGTTTAATTGTTGGAAAGCGACTGCCTCCCCCACTCACTAATAACTACGATCGATGAATTGTGGCATCGTGTTGGAAGTGCTTTACACGTACATGTCATCCAATCGCTGTTTGATTCAATGCCTAGACAGATAAGTGCTGTTATTGCTGACAGAAGTTGCTGCTTTATGTACTGTTTTCTCAGTACACGTTACTCCAAATTTTCTGAAATTTTAATCAATTGTTCTTCTTACTATAATGTATGTGCCCAATAAATATCATCATGATATTCTCATTCCTTCTTGGTGTTGCATTTTTTACTAACAGCAGTTTATTTAATGTTTAAGTTCATTAGAAAACCTCCACCCATTCAAGTTATTTTACCAAGATTAATGAAGAAATAAAATTGCAATATTATAGTTTTAAAGCTTTTAAGATTATCCTTGAAATACATTTATTTTATTTTATTTATTATTATTTTTATTTTATTTTATTTCATTACTTTCTCTTACTATTATATGTGGTAACTGCAAGAAACTTAAAATTGGCATTTTGGATTTCGTATTAGGTTTCCACTTAAAAATTTGATCAAGACTGGCAAGTTCAAATGTAAATTAATAACAGCCTTTTTTTTTTTTTTTTTTTTTTTTTTTTTTTTAATATGCACTGTACATGAACACGGAGTTCAGGGGGCAGTAGCCTTCCTCACACACGATTGCATGTCAAATAAAACTGTTCCTAAACATATTTTGATTACTTTAAAAGTACGTTAAACTTTATTATCTTACGCTGTTGATCTTAAGAGTTAATGTGCAATCTATTATTATAGTATTGAAATGCAGGTAAGAAAGAAAGTCCTGTGAGTGACACACCAGATTATTATTATTATTATCATCATTTAGTTTCTTTTACCCATATATTGTAAGGAGAGTTTTATTTTTGATTCAATTTTTTTTCGAAATTGAGTTTTTGTACATTTACATGTTTAAGTATCCTGAAACTAAAAATTATGTTTTTAACGGTTGCCTGAATGTGTCTGTGTGTTTGTTATCACCGTAACTGAAGAATAGATAATAGCTAGAAGTCCAAATGAAAGATTAAGTAATTCGTGTGCAGTGGCTACGAAAATAATTTAAATTCATTAAGTCTATGTGCGAATTTTCTGGTAGATACAATATAATATCTTTAGATGGAACAAAACAAAATAAATTGAACTTATATTTTTATGTGCATGAAAGCATGTTCTGTATACAATGTGGAATGTAAATCTTCCGTTAGAAGTTTACACAGGACTCCACAAAAGAATTCAGATGTATATTCTAACAATGAAATTGCAGAAAGGGCATTTCAAGTCGTGCTATGTGTTTTAAATTCTGTGCTAAATTAGTACACTATATTGTGTTTGTATAATGTATAGTAAATATACAAGGATACCCCCCCCCCAAATTAAATAAAAGCATTTTTTTTTTTTTTTTTAATAAATAAAAATCAATGTAATAAATGCAATTAAAATTTAATTAATTTAAAATTATTCTCTTTTTACCGAGGAACAAATATAATAGCATTAATAAAACGTTTAATGTTTTATTTTTTAAATTTGTATGCTGTGGGGGGGGGGGGTAAAAAATGATAAATGGACATGTCTGAGGAAGAAATTATAGTAGCAAATTTTATGGATTTCAACAATAAAATTTGAAACAAAATATCGATCTTTATTACGATTAAGGGGTTCTTTAAAAATACGTAATAGTTAAATATAAGATGAATATTTAGTGAAAATTCAAGCACTGCATCATAAGAGAAATATCTTATAAAGTCGTATATTTTAAAAACTTGAATACTAAAAGATAATAAAAATAGTTGATATGTAATATGGCGTGCTATCGATTTGGTTCGTTATGCGATTTAAATCTTACATTAATCATTAAAAAAAAAAAAAAAAGAAGAAGAAGAAGAAGGATGCTTATTTACACAAGTTTTCCTTTGCACTTTCAGATGTGGCGAAAATCGCACTGTCTGGTGAAAAATTGTGAATTTGTGCTGTACGCGCCAACATAATGGAGATACGCTACCCGATCGACCATAAAATAATAGCAACTCCATATTACAAAATTTAATTTGGTGTCAAAAAGAAAAACAAAACATTTTTAGGCACACGATCGGATTTTAAAACAAAATATTTTTGATGTACTGAATGAAGAAACCTAGACCCAGAAGAAATAGCAAAATCCGAGTGGAGTACATTCGGTTACAAAAGTGTCTGAATACTAGCAAAAATTCCTATGTAAAAAAAGCAGAGTTAATACTGTTTTGTTAAATAAATCCTTGTCGAATCCTGTTTTTAGACTGACTAAAAACAGGATTCGACAAGGATTTATTTAACAAAACAGTATTAACTCTACCTTAAGTGGCGTCAAATGGTGGCCACTAACGTTAGGTCGCGTCAAATCGTTTGACTAAGGCCAGAGCCGTCCTTAGCAAGACCGAGGCCCAGTGCGAATACTTTTGCGAGGGTTTTCCTCCGAAAGTAATTGCTCACTCCGCATTTATCCCATAATCATTACACTTAAAAATGATGTGTGTGTGTGTGTGTTAGGTATGAAGTTTTAAGTGTTGAAATATTTGCGTAATAGACAGCTCCCGCTCGATGGTCAGAGGAATTATATAGAAAGACCCTGTATACCTCATTTTTCCTTTCTTTTTTTGGTTCAGAATTATTTAGGCAGTTCACACACTCCTTTTCCATCTGATTCCTTGCGTTTTAAATTTACGTTTATCTTTACTTTTTCTATGCTGCAAAACATGTAAACTGCCATGTTCAAAGTGAAAACTTCATTCGGGCAAACTACAAATCGCACCCCGGCAAGAAAAGTGATACAAATAAAAAATGCAGTATTTGAAAAAAAATCAACTCAAAGTCAAAGATAAAGCATTGACATAAAACTGACACAAATGCCTCTCAGATTGATAATTGTCGACAGGGCCTGACTATCGCACGGGCACCCGGGGCTCATGCCCTGGGCACGAAATTTCTGAGGGGCACAAAATTTTACTAATGGTTAAAATTTATAGTCTAAATCTTCCTCTTTTTCTCTCCTAATTTAACTGTGTTTCACTCACATGAATAACATTTTAAAATAAAATATGTTATTAGGCTAACTGGGGATGATTTTTTTTTTTTTTCGGGGGGGGGGGGGAGGGGTCTTTAGAGCTTAAAACAGTTACAGATTAATTATTTACCAAATATGTATAAATTTTCGGTCTGCTTTTTCGTTTGCTAAAATTGTAATTTTTTTTTTTTTTTTTTTTTTTTGGTGGGGGGGGGGATACAGGGATGAAATCCAGTGGCGGCTCGTGAACCGAAAATAGGTGAAGAGCTCAAAAATAATATTTAAGTATTTTTAATCATAATTTTTATTAAGCATGGTCTTAACTAAAATTAACTAAAAATATTTATTTTAATGTAAATTTATATTCTATAAATGAATATAGCGTAAAATACAGTGTGCCTCTGCAACAATTTTCTTTGCACGAGCCGCCACTGATGAAATCTGGCTCTTCTTAGGGGGCACTAAAAACTTAAAGTGCCCTGGGCACAAACATTTCTTAGTCGGGCCCTGATTGTCGAGATAGAGAAGTGACTTTTTTGTGTGCATTGAGCAGCTTCATATGCACTATTCCATAAAATAAACTCAAATTTGCCATTTTTGACATGTATCCCTTTCCTTGCAGTAATGCGATATGTATCTTTCTTCACTCTGAATGCGGCTGATCCGTTTCTAAAATAATTTTACATTTGGCGTCAAATTTATTTATGCAACAAACACCGTGAACAATTTTTTTTCTTTTTCTTCGTGGGTAATAAAATTAAAATAAAACTTTATAAAAAAATTAAACTTGATCCTGTAATAAAAATGCTGATAAAACTGACATAATCTTTTTTAAAATAGCTTAATAATTTTTAATACAACCATATATATGTATACACTAATGTTCAAAATTTTAGCAAGATTTGCAAAAGATCAGTTTTTTTCAAACTAAAAACTGTTCTCTCGATAAAATGTTTCCAAACATTGGGTATTTAAAGAACTAGGTCTTCCTCATGTTATTCAACGAAGATTCGTTTAAGACAACATTTAGGGGGCTAATAACAAATTCAGCAAAATGAGTAATGTTTGTGATCAATAATCACCCTTTATCGTTTAATGAACAAAAGGAACTGTAAATTTAGAATATGTTGATACAGACCCAGTTCAGTTTGTGGATGCATTTGTGTGACGATAGCGTATTAAAAAACGGAGATTTTAGCTTTTTTTTTTTTTTTTTTTTTTTTATTAACAGAAAATAAAACAGGTTTTTTTTTCAAAAGTGTTTTACAATATACAGAGTTTTTAACGAAAAATATTCCCACTTTCAGATAACTTGTAAAAACACTTTTAAATCAATATACTGGAATCAGACTATAAATATCCCATTAAATATGATCATTTTTATGAAAAACCTTTTTACTGCGCATGTGCGAAAGATAGAAAAAATTTTATTGCATAGATTGAAAGCTAGATATATTGGGCAACTTTCAACAAAAGTGCATTTGAATAGAGTAAAATTTAAGCAAATTATCCGAAAACGAACGGGCTAGATTTTAGGTATTTTCCAAGAGATAAATTTCATAACAAGTTTTGCACATGCCACATAATTTAAAGATCCAATTATTTTAACCACTTAGCAAAGTTCTTTTTTGTGAAAAACCCTTTGTGATCTCGCAAATCTTAGTACATAAACAGAAATATGTTAGAGTTATAAGATTATAAGGGATTTTTCACAAAAAAGTACTTTTGGAGTGTAGTTGAAATAATTGGACTTTCAAATTAATTACTCGGCATGTGAAAAATGCGTTAGGAAATTTCAACTCTTGGAAAATACCTAAAATTTTTCTCGTTCTTTTTCGGATAATTTGCTTAATTTTTACTCTGCTCAAATGCACGTTTGACAAAAGTTGCCCAATATATCTAGCTTCCAACCGATGGAATATTTTTTTTTTATCTTTCGCACATGGGCAGTGAAAACATTTTTCATAAAAATGCTCATATTTCATGATATATTTAAGTTATTTGTATTCTGACTGCATTATATTGTTTCAAAAGTGTTTTTCCAATTTATTTGTAAGTGGGAATTATTTTCTCTTAAAACTCTGTATACTATTGAAAAAAAAAAAAAAAAAAAAAAAAAAAAACATGCTGATTTTTTTATTATTTTTTAGTTTTTAGTTTTAAAATAAATTCTTATATCTCCGTTATTTAATTTGCTGTCGTCACACAAATTCATCCACATATTGTACTGAGTGTTTTTTAACATATCCTAAAGTTACAGATCATTTCGTTCACTTAACGATACAGGGTGGGTGATCCAAAACATTATTAATTTTGCTCAATTTGTTACCGCCCCCCTAAATGTTGTCTTAAACCAATTTTTACTGAAAAGCACGAAGAAGACCCAGTTCTTTAACCTGTGACAGCATCTGTCACGCTTTACCATAGGATTTCGGAAGGGGAAGAGCCCCTCTCAAAAGGTTTTAAAAGCAAATGTTTGAAAACGTTTCATCCAGAGATAAGTGTTTAAATTGAAAAAAAAAACTGATCGTATACAAATCTTGCTAAACTTTTCAGCAAGAGTATGCATATACACACATATATATATATATACAATTTTCCTTATGAATTGTTTCACATTAATTAATTTTCTCTTAAGTTTTCCTTTAGTTATTTTTGTTACTTATTTACAACTATCTTGACTAAAAACATATATTATATTTTCATATATATATATATAGATATATACATATATATATATATATATATATATATATATATACATATATATACATATATATATATATATATATATATATATATATATATATATATATATATATATACATATATATATATACATATATATATATATATATATATATGTATATATATATATATATACATATATATACGTATAAGCATAAGATTTTATTAGCAATTTTAGTTAATTATTAGTTGACAAATAGTGACCTATAATTGTATTACTTGAAGAATATGTTTAAAAGCATAGTAACAATCTTTGAAGTGAAATATTGTTAAGGTGCACTGAACGCATTTCTTCCTTCAGAGTGAATTAAGATCTGACCTTTTGCTAAAAGGATTTTACGCGATTTCGCTTTCCGTTTATTTATTTATTTATTTATTTTTTAAATGACTTTTGTAGGCAAACAATTTTCTAACATACAAAAAAAGTCTCCAAAATCTACGAAAAAAAAAAAAAAAATATATATATATATATATATATATATATACAGGATCTCAAAAGAATTGAAATATATTACATTCTATCAGTAAAAATGCTTGAAAGTGTGTTGAAGATTGTATCATGCGCTTTTTTTATTTTCTGTGTCGTAATGCATTGTATGTCTCATATACTACACATAAGAAATATACAAGAGCAGTCTAAATCATTGCTTTCTGTTGCATATAATTCCACATACCTTATACATTATACTACACACATCAATATAGAAATTTTCACTTTGGTAGTGCGATCTTAAATATGCACTTTTTTTCTTTTTAACTTCATAAGCGAACACAGAGAGTTCTGCGAATTAGAATCATTTTTTTAATTTGTAATTAACATTTCTGTACTTTCTTTTCGGTGTGAAACTTAATTAATGATTTTTTTAATTTAGAAATTTATTCATCAACCATGAAAATTCATTTCATACGTTTGTTATGTGAGAAATGCCTAGCTGGTAATCAGCCAGGGTAGCTCAATGGTTTGAGCATCCGCGCGTAAAGCGGAAGGCCCGGGTTCGATTCCCGGCTCTGGTATTTTTTCACATAGTTGGTATAAAATATATCAGCCTTCCACTCCAAAATTTTTTTCTGAAATTAATTAATGATGTTTATTGTGTGATAGTTCAAGATTTTTTTTTCTAAATGTATAGACGGACCCCTAACACATTTTCATGTGTAACTCTAATTATAATTGATTTAAAGTGTATAAATAGGAATGTTTTTCGAATCGCCTTGATCTCAGAAATCTGAATATGAGGTCAAAAATAGGAGTTGCTATTGAAGTTTATGCCTGTTTTAATATGTAGATGACCCCTTAAGCAAAATCTATTTAATACCATTAAAAACTAGACGTTATTACAGATCGATAGGTACCAACCAAATGTTTCTACGATAATTTACGGCGAAATTAAGTGGGGAGTAGCTTTTTTTTTTTTTTTTTTTTTCCTGACTGTACAATAGTATTCCAGACTATTGAAACGTAAACAGAATCGCTTTCTATAATAGCTAAAATCTTCTTATTTTTTAAGTAAAAACAGGTGTGGGAATACCTTCATCGGAACTGTGGATCCCTTTCTTTTCCTAATCTGCGAAACGAAATGTCCAGTAATAACTTTAGAAACCGGACAGTTGTCATTGTATATAATGCTATTAGTACCTACCCCTCGCAATGCGTTTTTGACGCTTGATTCTGAATGTTTTTTTTTTTTTTTTTTTTTTGTACGAAAGATCGTATCATTTTCTAAAAAGTTTCGGCACTTTCTTTTTCTGTTCACCAAAATATGGGTGGTCGATTCGATTCCTACAGATGCAAAAGGAGAAAATCTAGGCGTCAACGTCATGAAGGTCAACGTGGTAATAAAAAGACAGCATTCCCATGTTTATTAAAAAAAAAAAAAAAAAAAAAAAAAAAAGTCGCTATACCATATAGCGACAGTTATTCAGAGTGCTTTGTTATAGAGAGAGATGGAATATAAATATACTAAACTGTTTTACACTCTTGTTATATTTATCTACACTGATGGAAAAAAAAAATCCCAACACTAAGAAAAAATTATTGTACAGTAATGAAATTTCAGCAATACATTGGTCTAGGTAACATATTTAATTGATTAAAGTTTCAAGATCACAGGTAGAGCCATTGGCGAGAAGAGCCATTTCAAATGTGAAATGTTGGTACATTAGTAACCGGTGTAACCGCCAGAATTTTGAATGCAAGCATGCAAACGTGCATGCATTGTGTCGGATATCAGTTTGTGGGATGGAGTTCCATGTCTGTTGCACTTGGGCGGTCAATGCAGGGACGGTTAATGCTGGTTGTGGATGACGCTGGAGTTGTCGTCCAATGATGTCCCATACGTGCTTGATTGGAGAAAGATCTGGTGATCTAGTTGGCCAAGGCAACATGTCGACACTCTGTAGAGCATGTTGGGTTACAACAGCGGTATGAGGGAGAGCGTTATCCTGTTGGAAAACACCCCCTTGAATGCTGTTCATGAATGGCAGCACAACAGGATGTATCACTAGACTGACGTACAAATTTGCAGTCAGGGTGCGTGGGAAAACCACGAGAGTGCTCCTGCTGTCATACGAAATTGCACCCCAAACCATAACTCCAGGTGTAGGCCCTGTGTGTCTAGGCCGCAGACAGGTCGTTAGCAGGCGTTCACCTGGCCTCCTTCTAACCAACACACGGCTATCACTGCGACCAAGGCAGAACCGGCTTTCATCAGTAAACACAACAGTTCTCCACTCCGTCCTCCAATGAGCTATAGCTTGACACCACTCACGTCGCAAACGGCAGTGGTTTGGAGTCAGTGGAATGCACGCTACAGGGCGTCTGGCTCGGAGCTGTCCTTGAAGTAACCGATTTGTAACAGTTCGTTGTGTCACTGTGGTGCCAACTGCAGCTCGAATTACAGCTGCAGACGCAGTACGATTAGCCACAGCCATACACCGAACACGGCGGTCTTCCCTCTCAGTAGTGCCACGTGGCTGCCCGGAACCCGGTCTTCTTGAGTCAGTACCTTTCCTTGACCACTGCTGCCAACACTCATACACAGTGGATACATTTCTGCCAAGTCTTCCTGAAATATCGCGGAAAGAAAACCCACCTTCTCGTAGCCCTACTACAGGACCTCGTTCAAACTCAGTAAACTGTTGATAATAGCTTCTTCGTCTTCTTAGAGGCATCCGTGACTAACATTAACCTACTACGTCAAATCTCAACTGTAAATAACGATCACGAACCTTACAGCGCTTATTTAAAGCAAACCTCATTTGCATGTTTATTGTGTCGCTACTAGCGCCACACTTTTGCGCGTAGCTCGAAATTTGAATCGACGTCATCTTTTAGATGTATAAACAAGCCTACCAAATTTCGTTTATCTAGCACAGCTCCTTCCTGGTGTTGGGATTTTTTTTTTTCCATCAGTGTAACTTTTTCTTCCTTTCTCGTAAGATTTATTGTTATTTTTCGATTAAAAAAACGTAAAGGATATTTTCTCTCTTTTTTTTATTATTATTTATTTATTTTTATTTTTAAAAAATTTACTTAATAAATTGTTTCAAAGTGTATGTTTTAATAATATATACGTGTAGCAAGAATTTCTTTTTAGTAATTTCCTATGCCAATTAAAACATTAAGTAACGCTATTTTAAACCATTTCCATACTTTATACTTTTACCTACCCTTTATTGCCGAAAAACAAAGAAAGATTTTTGGTAAACATCTTCATATACTTGAATTTGAATAAATGAACAATTATAACATACATTGTATTATGTACAATTTAAGTATAATTGTCAGGAGTATGTAGTTATTTGAATGTTCTACAAATGAGGAATACTATAAATTGCTTATTGTTAATAAAATGTCTTTTTTTTTTTTTTTTTTCACAAACTTTCAAATACAACTCTCAGAAAAAAAAAAAAAAAAAAATCATTTTTTGAGATTATTGATCAGAGCCTGATTAAGGCAGGGGCATACGGGGCAGTTGCCCTGGGCCCCCAGATCAGAGGGGGCCGCCAAATGGAATAGAAAGTTTATTTTAGGTTTCCTTCTTTAATGAAGATTTTTAAAACAAAATATCAGTATCGTGTAAAATCCGGCTTAATTGAGCCATCATAATTAAGAAAATTTAGCTGAATTCTGAACTAATGTCAGCAAGGATATGCATTTTTCGCAGCTAGATGAAAAAGTTAACAATCAGAAATAAAATGGACAGAACGATATTTTGTCTCACCATTGCAGGGGGGAATTTATAGCTATTTTAGGTTCTAATTAATTTTCTTGTTATATATCTATAATGATGTGAAAAATTTAAATACCTCCACAAAATTCAGTTCTTCATTACTGAAGTAGTGAAGCAGAGGGGGGCCCCAAAGAAGTTTTTGCCCCGGGCCCCAATTAGGCTAAGTCGGGCCCTGTTATTGATAGAATATTTGTGTTTCCTTCGTGACTTTCATTCGTTTCATTCATGTGTTTCACATTTTCATATTGCCATACTTTTAGTGAGAAATATGGGAAATACCTTTTAAACTTCATAAATTTTTGTTTCAAATTTAATACGTTTTTTAATAATACTTTTTGCTCTGAAAAAAAAAAAAAAGAAATGTCGCATGGAATTTAAAGGAGATTAGGAAAAATTCTGTTATTAAGTTAACGTATAATTAAGATATGTATAAAAAGAAGACAGTACTATGCATTCTTAAAGTAAGTGTGTGGTATGTCACGTGGTCTTTAATGCCGATTGTCTAGTCTAAGGATATTGGCCAGGTAATGGGATATCCTCCGTGGGAGCAATCGGTCTTTCAAAGGAATCCTAGACCGTATTCACGTGAGTTTCTGAGGAAACCGTGGAAAACTTGGAATAACTAAAACGATGACGCCCAAATGCTCTCAAACCCGGTACTCCCAAATAAAATCTCTAGAACGCTGGGGGAGCTTCTAAAATGCGGAAAAACTTATGTTAGAAAAGGAATTTTTGACTGACTTGAGAGAGACTCTGGCTGACAATATTACCATAATTGGATGTCCGTGCCTGCCAACTCACTTGCACTTTATTGCGAGACACATTGGCTCAGATCAGCAATTCCACTCTGCCGTATGAATATAACAGCATTTTGCCCAACCCCACCCCTCCTGCTAATTTTGAAGTTCGGTCTAAAGTATTTTTATCTTTCAGAATTTAGACAAAAATACAAAATTATTTTAAATTAGTAAATATTACGACAGAAAACTTTTGTTTCGTGAAAGTATTAAAATGTCAACCTCATATAATTGGGAGCAGTAGTTCCTGAGATTCTGTCGGAATAAACTTTTTGTCACATACGCAGACAGACGTTTTTTAAGAAGAGTCAAATCATGTTCTGAATCTTCCAAACATGCAAATCCATCGAAAACCAGAAGTCGAAAATTTTTAAGAATCCAATACTTCCTTCTATTGACTACAGAAGAAACTAAAAAAATAGTAAAATATTTAAAGACTACAGCTTCAAATTTTAATCGTTGGAGAAAAAGAAAGAAAAAACGAAAAAACTATACTTTTCCATTCCACGGTACTTGGTATGTTCCTTTATTATTAGAGAGACCCAACGACAGTGGTGTCCTCCAAATAAATTTTTGATACAATTTAGTTGATTTAACAAATTAAATTAAGAATAACCTTCATGGTAATTAAAAACTAGTATGTTGTGGCCATCGCAGGACTTTCTTCTATATTTTTCTATACAAATTCACTCAGTACAAATAATTTATTAAAACTGTTATCTCTATATATTTAAAAAAAAAGTTTCTGTCACTGGCGTCAAATTTTTTTTGTCTGCGACAGCATCTTCTAACGGAGGGCAGGGTCCTTCGCGTCTTGAGAGGTATCAATGTGTTCCGAATACTCTAAGGTAGACATTTCAGCAGCTTAGAAATTTCTATCATTTTAATTGAAGAAGTTATTAACTAAAACGACAAATTTATGAAGGTACTCGATTTGCCATTTTGAAAAATGTTTCTGCCAGTGACGTTGTTCTTCTGTCATGAAGTCATTTTACACGAGAAAATTAAAATTTGATCCATGGTTGTAGGTAGATAGATTGGTTGGACTTAACGTCGCATCAAAACTGCGCTATGGGTAATAGACGACGGTCTGGGTTGCACATCTAGAGATGTTCCGGAGACATGTCATCACAATTTTGAACCTTCATGAAGGGGATCCCCCTCCGCTTTCGTGATCTCCAGAGGTATAGTAAGGATGGGGGCATGGAGGACTTTGCAACCGCGAGAGATTTTATGTGTAACAGCCACCATTAGTGTACACGACGGTCTTTAGCCGGCTCAAGTATCGATTCGGAAATCTTCCAATTATGTGCTCAGTGCTTTACCGACTAGGGTACTGCTGCCCGAACAATAGATGTAAAAACAAAGAAAATAAATGTCAACTTTTTCTCTACTTTTAGAAAATTAATATTTTTACACATGAAAATTAAAATATGATCCATGATTGTAGGTAGGTAGATAATTAGGTAGGTTGTGATTGACGTCGCACCATTACTGCGCTATGGATAATTGGCGACGGTCTGGGACGCACCCCTACGGATGTTCCGGAGACATGCCACCACAGTTTTGGTCCTACACGAAGGGGATAGCTCCCCAGCTTCGGTGGCCACCAGCGGTATAATTTTGATGGGAACACGGAGGATATTGCGGCTACGATATATTTTACGTGTACCAGCCACCATTAGCGTACACGACGGTCTTTGGTCGGCTCGAGAACCGAACCCACAATCTTCCAATTACGAGCTCGGCGCTCTACTGACTGGGGTACCGTGGTGCGGATTTAAGGTTGTAAAAAAGAAATAAAAATGGTCATATACTAAAGCTGTAATGCAAAATGGTCTAGATATTATGATTATCTTTCTATTAAAAATATGTAAATATAAATACTATATATTTCAATCTGACATTGAATATGAGGATTTCCATAATAATTTTCTGCTTTTATCTTGTAATATGCACTATTATTATTCCTTTCCAATGAAAGAAAGCAACGAATAGGCGGACATAGTTCTTCATGTGTTAATAAGTAAAGTGAGTCGGGGAGGAGGCGAAGCCTCCTACGGGGGTTGGTGAGCGGAGCGAGCAGGGGCAGAGCCCCCTAGTTTATTAAAATTATCTACCTCTACCATGATGAATGCAGACAATTTTCCTCTAGAAGAAAACTAACTCTAAACACCCAAAGAAAGATAGTTTTACTCTCTAAAATTAACATCTTTAAAAGTGCGTTTTCCTACTGGTTTTCTCACATATCAAACTTTGTGCAGTTTATGACATAGAAGTTGAGATATAGCTTTCCTATTCTCAAGAAAATTTGCTGTATAGCAGCGCTACCCATTGGCTGATATGAATCTACATTGAAACAGCATAATGTCTCAAAATGATTTTCTCATATATCATCGTTCGTTTAATTATATGCAATCGAATCTGTGATACAGCCTTCCCTTAAATAATGGAAATCACTATCTCTCATATTCAGCGCCATCTGTTCCGCGATTGGTCAGGTATTTTCATTGGAATTATAGATGTTTAAGCTGACTCAGACGATTGATAGGTGGTTGGGTGAAAATATAAATTTTAGAATAATTAGGTCTTGAATACAGATAATAAAATGCAATAAACTCACAACAATAGTTTTAGGTCAAAAGAACACACGACCCTTCGTCAGGCAAACAAAGTAGGCACAAACACTGCGTTGCCGCTTTGATTTCAATATTTTTTTTTTTGCAAATAATATAACATATTTTATTATAGTCCACACTGTTAAAAATTTCTGTAAATTTAATGTAAATATTTATCCAGAGTCTCCGTAAATTTATAGTAATTCTTAATTAAAAGTGAATAATTGAGATTCTCAATCTTTATTCTGTATATTTAAGTAATTTTATTAATTAATTTTTTAATTAAAATTAAAAATGGCTGTCTCTACTTAAAAAGCATTACAAGTTCGAAATATATTCTCAACAATAATTAATTAAATTAATATTAGTTATTAAAATTAATGTATAAAATAAGTTTTTTAACATCTCTGTTTATTTTTCTCTGTAATTTTACGTGAGACTTAAGATAATAGATTACACAGAGTTTTCTGCTGAAATTTTTGACAGTGCATGTTTATAATATTATGGACCGTAATTTATGGATCATAATTTAATACCATAATTTATTGTCCATGATATTTAATACCGTATTTTATTAACTCCGACGATAATATGTGATCAAGAGTAATGGACTTAGGTATTAGACCCTGGATATTTGGGACCCCGAACTCGAGTTTAAAATTTGTATTCAAATTTTAAGAGGGCTAGATGCTTTGAAATTAAATATTTTTGTTTTAGATTGTACCGCGTCTCAAATCATATATTGTTATGAAATCTACCATTTTTTATGCATATAATATATATTAAAGGATAAAAAGTTATTTTAGATTTGGAATATTTAGTAACTTTAGAGAGAGACAGAGGCCTCTTTTAAAGGGAAAACAGTACAAAATAATGTCTAGTTTCAAAATGCCCTATGCGAGTTCTAAATTACTTTAAATTTCTCTTTTTTTTTTTTTTTTTTTTTTTTTTTATGCATTACTTATATGTCACTGAACACATCTGGGTATTTAATTTTTTATGTCTCAGCGTTAAAAAAAAAAAAAAAAATGTTTAAAATTTGCCGACGAAAAAAAAAAAAAAAAAAAAAAAAAAAATCAAATTTGCAACGACAAACAAAAAAGTTTAAAAGTGTCGGATAGACTTGCTAGTTTACGATTTATTATTTACAATTCTTTTCCTACTTATCTATAACATTGCACTCCAAATTAAATACAGAGCAAGAATTTGCTTTATATTTTAAACTTCATTCATTTTCAGTTCGCCATATTTTATTTATTTAAATAAACATTTCAACTCGTATTTTTATTTTTTTTTTGTTACGAATATTTGATAATTTGAATATTTACATTGATTACTTAATATTTCATTTCATTTTCCTCTGATATATTATTTATCTATTTATAATTTTTTTCGTTAATTGTATTCAACTTATGCATAAAGATTCTTTTTAGCCTCAAATTAATCAGATGTGAAAAATTTCCAATTTGATATAATTTATATCATAACTTTTGTCGGATAATCGACAGAAAATTGAATCAATGTATTAAGCTACTTAAGCCTTTTGATAAATCAAGACAAATGAGTTGCTCCTTATCTGTATTCTGTGAGCGTCTGATAAAGTCTGTTAAGGTATTTGTATTATCTGCATGATATTAGGCATCAAAATCAATATATAAATGATCGTTCATATCGTACAATTATTATTATTATTATTATTTTAATCAAGCAATGTATATTAAGCACGCATTATTTCAAGATGAATTAACCCTTTACTCGCCCTAACGTTCTACCTTTAAAAAACAAAACAGATGGTATTGTTTTCACATATATTTTCTTTAAAAACTTACAGAAAAGATAAAAACACAACAGATAGTATTGTTTTCATGTATTTTCTCTTTAACAATTTACACTAAACATAGAAACAGAATTAGGTATTTAAATTATTTTAAGTATTTTTTTTTCTCCATTAAAAAAAAAAAAAAAAAGGTAAAAATGTAAAAATACATTTTTTAACAGTAGAAGCTTTTTCTTGTGGAGCCCTAAAAATTATAAAATAAAAATTTATTTTTTCTAAGATATGCTATAAAGAAATAATAACTTTAACACTAAGAGAATTCTAGAAAAAAATACACATATTTCTCTCATACAAGAAATGAAATTTTTTAAATATTCAAAATATTTTTAAAAGCATTAGAGACCAATAATTTTAATTATTGGTTTCTGTATAAATATTCGTAAGTCATAAATTTAAAAAGTCTCGGAAACTTTTTAAAATATTTTGAATAATTTAAAAATATGGTATTAAGTTATAGATAAATATAAATTTATGGTCTCAAAAAAAAAATAAAATATTGTGAATTTCGTTAAATTCTTGTCCTATATTAAATTTGGAGCGCAATGTTAGATAAGTATAAAGACAACTGAAAATAATAAATTGTAAACTTGCTAGTCTACCCGGCACTTTTAAACTTTTTTGTTTGTCCTTAAAAATTTTATTTTATTTATTTATTTATTTTATTTTATTTTATTTATTTATTTTATTTTTATTTATTTATTTATTTATTTATTTATTGTTAATTTATTTTTTGTCAAATTATAATTTTTTTTTTCTTTGGTTAATGCTGCTGCTGAGATATAAAAAATTAAATACCCAGTTGTGTTCAGTTACATTTAAGTAACGCATAAAATTAAAAAAAAAAAAGAAAAGGAAAAAGGAAAAAGAAAAGATAGGAGATTTATATAATTTAGAATTCATATGGGTCACTTTAAAACTAAGCATTGTTTTGTACTGTTTTCCCCTTAAAAGAGGCTTTTTTCTCTCTCTAACATTATTTTCAGTATCTAAAATTACTTTTCATCCTTTAAAATATACTCTATGGATAAAAAATGATAGATTTCATAACAATATATGATTTAAGACCAGGTAGAGTCAAAAATATTTAATTTCAAAGCTCTCTGGCCTCTTAAAATTCGAATACAAATTTTAAACTCGAATTCGGATCCCAAGCTCCACAGGGTTCAATACCTAAGTCCATTACTTTTGATAACATATTACCGTCGGAATTATACATGTGTGCACAAATTCAGCTCAATCGAGTGATAAGTTGTTGGTGAAAATTTAATGCTCAGATCTGTCCTAGAAACATAAACAACCTTACTGAGTATGTAAATAATAGTAATAACAATAACAACAATAATAATAATAATAATGTAAAGTTATTATTGATGGTGATGTTTTGAATATATTATCTGAGCATGTCGGTTTAGCAACCTTGGACAACACCCTACATCTTCCAAACGGATCATGCAAGGGCCGCGATAATGAGAAAATATAAATAACCATCCTCATAATTAAATGTTGTGTAAGAGGGATGGAGAAAAAGATGTAGTTATTAGAACTTATCTGTCTTTAAAGGGTCGGCGACGCAATCTATTTCTACAACACCACTATTTTTGTAAAGCCAACTTCGCATTGATAAATCAACGATATTTAAAATCATAGATGCCATATTTATAATTTATTTCTTAACGTTGTTAGAACCTGCCCTTTTTACTCACAACATTCTTTGTAGAGTAATTTTCTTCAATATACAATTTCGAATTAATAAGATGAAAATTACCCTTCAATGATATTGGTGTGAAGAAAGAGAATGCGTAACATTATAGAAAAACTTTTTTTTTTTTTTTTTTTTTTTTTTTTTTTTAAGTGGCATCTATGCTTAAAACAAACTATTAGTATTTTTTTCAGTTAAAAAAAAAAAAAAAACAGGAAAGACTGAAAGACTGAAAGACAGGATTGAGCCAATTCTTCGATATGGAAACATTAAAGACTGACAAAATTTTCTCATCCAGAAATTTCATTAATCTATAATCATAAAAATATTCTTTTGTATTTATTTCTTAATAAAAAATAAAATCCAATAAAGCGAAAATGAACTAAAACGCGCAATTATTTAAGGAAACTGCCTTCTCTACAACATTTTCTCTTTTAAAAAGAAGGTTTGTTCAAAAAATTCCAGACATGAAATTTTTTTTTCAACCATCTTAAATATATTTTTTTATTATTTTTAATTATCTCAAGAATTTTTATTTACATTTTAAAATATAATCAAAATTTAGAGAATAACAAAGGACAAAAAATTATCCGTTATAAAACTTAAAAAATTATTAACATTTTCTTCTTTCTTTTAAAAGTTCCTTTAATAATAAATGTTTTACAAATATACTTCGCAGTAAAAATAAGTTAAACGGAGAGCAAACAAAACAAAAATAATCATATTTTTTTATAAATCTCCTACGCTTACTCTGGGATATAAGGTTTGTTTTCTGTTTAGTTTAGAATTTCTACAGCATCAAATCTTTTAAACCGAAGTTCTATGAAAAGTCATTGCTTAAATTTATTAACTTTTAAAAATAAACAGTTAATGCTTTTTTTCCTACATTCTCTCATAGGAAAAGCAATGTGTAATTTCATTAATTAACTCAAGTTTTTTTTTTTTTTTTTTTTTTTTTTTTTTTAACTTTTTAAAATACAAGCAAAATATGGGAAAGAGAAGACCAAAATTTCATTTATGTAATTTTATAATTTAAAAAATAATAACAGCATACTTTTCTATTTAAAATTTCATCGCAAAAACTCTTGTAATTTTAAAATTTTCTCTTGCATTTCTGGAGAGGCAAAAAATTTCGTTTGAAAAAGAAAAAAAAAAAATGTAGTATGCAAAATACTTAATTTTTAGAAAACTATTTTTTCGATCTATATTCTATAAAAAAGAAAGGAAAAAAAAAATGTGTTTCTATATTTTCGAAATCACAAAATATCTGAACTTCATTAACATTACTATACGTCTATTCATGAAAATTATAATTTTTTTGAACGAATAATTTTATATACACACAGCGTATACACACATCATCATTATATACACACATCAGTGGCGTATCGTGAATGACGGTTTGAGTACGCTCCAGTCGAGTACATACAAACAATACATTAAAAAAGATATCCAACCATCTTATTGGTTTATTCGCTTATATTCAGAAACAACGTAGGCATGACGACATTTCAACAGTTAATCAGAAGAATGAGTTAATCATGAAACGAGCTGTTGCTAACCGCCTGTATGTAGCATACACAAAACATCATTCACGATACACCATATGTATACATTGAAAACCTTTTCAAGCATTTGATTATATAACACTAAGTATCACAAGAAAAACTGTAAAAAATGAATAAAGTTGACGAAAAGAAAAATATAAGCAATTTGATATTGAAACATACAAAGTTATAGATACAAATGTACTTACATAGAAACACACAAATGTACTTACGTTAAACAACATGGATCTGACAAGGAAACATTAAAAAGGTGTCGTCATCAAAAAATATTGAAGAAAAAAAATATATATATGTGATTCTGCTCTTCATAAAACACCAGGAAGTGAAAAAATTATCGGCTGAAATGAATTACAGCGACCACAAAAAATTATCAAAATTAAGCATATTTGGCGATTTAGCGCTGTTAGGCGTTCAGTTCGCTAGCACCGAGGTTGCCGTGTACGAACAGAACCGTGTTTTGTTTCTTCCCGCCAAGTACTCAAAATCAATCGCCTAATGTGAAACCGCCAAATATGCTTAATTTTGATAATTTTTTGTGTTCGCTGTAATTCATTTAAGTCGATAATTTTTTCACTTTCTGTTGTTTTAGGAAGAGTAGAAACACATATTTTTTTTATTTTTCAATATTTTTTGAAAACGACACCTTTTGAATGTTTCTTTGTGAGTACAATTTCATATCGGCACGGGTGATATGAATTATAATTATCTACATAAAAAATAATAAATTCATTCATGAAAAATTGTTTTCGGATAAAAACAAGGTAAAAGAGTAACGAATAATAGTTACAATTTTGCAAATACTGATAGATTTATTCAAGAAAAACGTAGCTTTTTTTTTCGATATAACTACAACCATTTACCGGTTGATTTCAAATTTTATTTATTAAAAATAAAAACTCATGCATTTAAGGGTTAAACGGTTTAAAAAGATACTACACATCTATACGAAAAAATATATCATATAATCACCAGCTTCCATGCATTATGAAACAACTATTCTTATTTAAAAAAAAAAAAGAAATTTTTGTTTCATTTAATGACTAAAAATCTATAAATCAGACAGAAAAATAAAAAGGTATTTTTACCTTTTAACGCTAACTCTGCACTGTCTTTGAAAAATTGATAAACTAATTAAAAAAAAATTCGCTATTAGGCACATAGCTCGTTAAAAATAGGTTATATTAAAAAAAAAAAAAAAAAAAAAAAAAAAAAAGGCAATCTTCTTATTATTTTTTAGAAAGTTTTGGTTTGAGACTGCATTTTAGGGGCATACTTGCCAACCATTTTATTATGAACCGTACAATTTTTAGTACCCGCCTTCTTTTTCACACCGGTCACTTCTTAGAGTAATTTTATTCCTATGTAATCGTAACAACATTTGGAGAGAATTACTCTAAAATAAAACGGTGTGAAAAAAGGGGCGTTTTTTCAAGGGGCGTTACTAATTGTACTGTTATTAATGCGATAGTTGGCAAGTATGCAGGGGTCATTACTCTCCGCCCTTTCGTCAGGACCTCTTCAAGGTAAGAACTTTCTGCCTTTTTCACCACCACAAATTTTATGCAGAAATACAGTGCGTTGCATGAATATAAACGCACGTTAGCTTTAAGAATTAGAATGGTATAGAAGTGTAATAAAAAAATATGAATAGGTGACACTTGATGTAAACTGTATGTGTATGATTCAAGAAATGAAATTACGATTCAAAACAATGAAAGGCCAATATGATTTTTTAGAAAATAATTTTATTGAATTTATGACGAAAATACATGTTGCATGAATTTAAACGCACATGTAAAAAATAAACAACTGAGTAAAAAATATTGTATCTAATACTTTGTAAAGCCACCATGGGCTTCTAGAACAGCCAGTGAAAGCTTTGGCATTGACTGATATAGTGGCATGTGGTCATCCAAGCTGATTGTCTTCCAAGTTAATAGAATGGCCGATTTTAGTTCATCTTTCGTGTTAAACTGCCTTCCGTTTACATAAACATGGCGAACCAGAATACCCCATGCATTCTCCATTACGTTTAAATCGGGGCTTTTTGAGGGCCAATCCAGAACTTTAATTTTATTGTCACGGAACCATTTTTTTCACGATATGTGTTGTATGTACAGATGCACAATCTTGCTGAAAAATATAATTTCTTCCAGATTTCTTGACTATTTAACCACGGAGGTTCCTTGTGAGCATCTGGACATAATCTACAGAGTTCATAGTATTCTCCACGAACTCTAATTCGAAAGTCCCTTTAAAACCTATGACTGTCCACATAATGGCAGACCCACCTCCAGATTGACATTTTGAACATTACATTTCTTCGGTTCTCAAATCGTGCCACTAGCCATAAAATCCGTCCGGGCCATCGGGATTAAACTTTTTTTCATCTGAGAAGTTGACTTTTTCCTAATTTAGTCGATCTAAAATACATTTTCTTGCCCATTCCAACCGCATATCTTTGTGCTTTTGGGTGAGGGGTGGTTTCGCCTTCATTTTCTTAAATTTAATGAATGTTACAGCTTTGATAATTCTCCATATGGTTGCCCGATGAATACCCAGCTTATATTGAGCCTTTATCTTCGCACAGGAAATATTCTTATTTTTTGCAGCGTTGCATATTCGACATTTGTCGTAACTGATGAGCTTTCCTGTTTGCTTCTTATACACTTTTTTCCCATAATTTGCTCCTTTCTTTATATAATTTCGCACAACACTCTCACTTCTTCCGATTCGGCGCCCAATTTCCCGATTGCTAAAGCCTTTACCACGCATAAAGTCGACTTTTATCTTCTCGTCTACTGTCAAAGTTTTCCCTCTTGTCATCCTGAATAAACTCCGTAAATTTAGCACTCAAGCATTAAAACTGTTTTTAGAGAACTTCAGAAACACGACTATCTGCGTTTTATTTCAATTCCGGTGACTCTTTTAAATTTTAAACGAAAAATAGAGAGTGCGTTTAATTTCGCGCAACAAATGAAAAACAGTGAAAAATAAGAAAATGCTTAAGCACTCATTTACATAAGCTTGCATGAGCCTAAACATACGTGCTCAAAGCACCTTATCCAGTTGTTAGTCATATGCATTAACATTAAGTCACAGTCCTTCTTTTAAAATATTAAAAATTCTATTTCTGATTATTAGAAAAGGTGCGTTTATATTCATGCAAAGCACTGTAGTTCTGGACATATTCCTTGTAATGTGCTATAATTACATAGGGTAGAGATTTTTTCAAAAAAAAAAAAAAAATAGCGGTAACACAATAAATTTAAAAATATTTCATTTCAAAGAGTGTCCTGAAAAAAGGGCGGAGAGTACGACCCTTTCCATTTTCATACTTGCCAACCATCTCATTATGAACCGTATAATTTTTAGTATCCGTCTTTTTTTCACACCAGTTATTTTTAGAGTAATTTTTATCTTATTTAATCGTAACAACATTTGGAGAGAATTACATTAAAAATAAAGTGGTGTGAAAAAAAAGAACGTTTTTTTTTAACGGGCGTTAACAATTGTACGGTTATTAATGAGATGGTTTGCAAGTATGCATTTTTTATTAACCTGATTATTTTCAAATGATATTTTAATAAAAAGGTAACTTTGTTAATAAACACCGTAAATTGAAAAATAAATAAATAAATAAATAAATTTTTAACAGTTGCATAAGGCCAATAAAATAGGATGGTCCATCAACAAGTGAAAAGACTGAGCAAGGGTGCATCCTCGAAGCAGCACTTGCGCACTCCCGTCTTCTAAAAAATGTTAACTGACTACTGCATTTGGTTTCCTCTGTAACATCAATAGAAAAATTTCGAAGCAATGCTGCGATCTACCAAATAAAGAATAATTAGAAGTTTAACCCTTTCAAGGTCGAGGGAATACATTATATCTCATCTAATTGTAATTTAAAACCGCAAATTTTTATCAAAATTTTACTTTAATGGTACATCCTTGCCAACCATCTCATTAATAACTGTACAATTGTTAACGCCCCCTGAAAAAACGCCCCTTTTCTCACACCGCTATATTTTTAGAGTTATTCTCTTCAAATGTTGTTACGATTAAATAAGACTAAAATTACTCTAAAAAATTATTGGTGTGAAAAAAAGGTGAGTACTAAATATCGAACAGTTCATAATGAGATGGTTGGCAAGGATGATAGTATAAAGGAAAAATTTCACTTATTTCCTTATTTTTATACTTGTTCGCAAATTATAGTAACAGTTGATCTTAAATGAACCAAATTACTTTACCCCTTAAAGTATTTAAAAACAATTACAATAAGGAGAAATTATTGCAAAAATTGCTATGAAAAAAAATATTAAAAGGCCTAGTTTAAAATAATTTTATTGAAAATGTACTAAAGTTGGCAACCATGATATCGTAAATCATGAGTAAATATAGATTTCAAAATACAAAAGGATTTTAATCTAAGTTTATAATTTAACTGGAATTAAATTTACTTCGCGCATTATTCCCTCTGTAAAGATGAATTATTACAGCTCTCAGAACAATTTGTAGAGGAGGCTGCTTACATAATGCTCGGTATTCATTAATTCATTTCATAATTCATTTTAAGCGGATATTTTTGCTCTTAAACAAGTCGTTCCGGAGCTCTATTTTGAAAATCTGTTCTCCAAATCCTATAAAGTGGTTTATCTTTAAATAATCTATCTGCATTACACGTATAGAGCTGTTTATTTAAGCCAGTTTACGCGTAAAACAGTTTAATTGAATATTCTATTTCTATCGATGACATTTTAGTAGTGTAAGATCTCCAGGGATTATAGCCGTCAATTTCTATACTATATTCTCTAGAAATTTCCAGCACATTATGCATGGATATGATATTTTGAATTAGAGATTTAATTACTTAAGGGGACAATGGACGTTGGAATTAATTATTTTTGTTATTTATGTGTATATATATATATATATATATATATATATATATATATATTTATATATATATATATATATATTTATATATTTATATATTTATATATATACATACATACATACATATAATTCATACACACACATGCACAGACACACGTATATATATATATATATATCTTTCACTGAGAAAAAATTCTATTACTGACATCTAGAATCTAAACTATGGCTCTAGAAAAAACAGTTCCATGTCATCCTTATAAATTCTAGTCCCCTTTAAAAGTGAGTTCTTAAAAACCTTATTAAAACTCTAGAGAATTCGTCTATATTATAGAGGTCAAACTTACTTAAAAATCTCTGCAAATAAATGCGATTTCAAGAAGCGAGTTTTAGCAACTATAATCTTGGAATTAATTATCGGACGTTGGAATTAATTATTTTTTATATATATATATTCATATATACATACACACGCACACACACACAGATATATAGGGGAGAGCCAGGTTGGATGGGACACCTAAAATTATTCTAAAAGTAGACATTGTTTTTAATTTTTGACACTTCCACCAGGTGAAGTAACTACAGCCCCATATTTGTTGCTATGTGTTATTTTAGTTGGAGAACTCTGTAAATTTATGTAACAAAAAAACTATTTTATTACACTAAAAGTAAACAACTGCTTAATATTCATGGCTAGTTTTCAACGTCACTCACTGATGTTAGCATAATTACTTTTCATATTTTATATACCTAATAATAAAGATTTTATGAATTAGTAGCTAAATTAAGCTTAAAAGTAGCATGCGTCCAATAATAAATTATTTTTTGAAAAATAACGAAAACGGAAGGAGGGGACAGAGCAGCTCAGAGTGGGATGGGACATGTAAGAAAAGGAAGAAGAATGAAGATTCTGATACTCCCTAAACAGAAAATATCAAGAGGCAAATGAATGAATAGGTGAAAGAAAATAAGTACGAAAGAAATTCAAAATCATGGAAAATAATTGGTGTGACACTCATACGACTTTTATTCACCTTTTTAACTTTTAAAATTATTTTATTTACCATATATGTATAAGGAATTCATTTTCATTCCTGAGTAGTTTTCCTGAATATAGTGAAATATTCAAAAGAAATTACACTCTCAATTACAGTTAGGATTTCTTGGTAATATTTGTTCTTCTGATATGCTGATATCATACACACAGATGAGTCACTAAAAACCTTATTAATATTCAGGGAACCACAAAAAATGTAAATATAACAAAAACTTAATTTCAAATAATTCAACTAAAAAACAGTACTTTCTCTGCTAGAAGTAAAAAAAAAAAAAAGATGAACCGATTGAACATTTGAAAATTTTTATTTATGTGGTACATTATACTTTAACGTTGGATAAAATGGATGTTATTAGTAGTCAATTAACCTTACATACATCGTGCCCACTGTTTTTGTCATTTTTCTTAGTATGTCTGTACATTACGTATTTATTTTAACTATTTAAACATGTTCCATCCCCTCCCTCATATAAGGGAGAGATGAGACATTTTTATGACTATGTTAATTGGCCTATAAAATTAATATTTTAATAATTACCATAAAATTTATATTTTAAAAAGACGTTTTCAATTTTTCAATTTCTTTCTCTGAAACTTACAGTATTCTACCAGTAAAAGTAAATTTGTAAAAAATATTTTTGTCAAAATTGTCCAATCCCTCCCTACTCTCCCCTATATATCTTCTCTGTCTCTACACACACACATATATGTATATATATATATACAGCTCTCATGCATCACATATTTCATGTTTAAATCATAATATATATGATTAGATTAGTTTATATAAAGTTTTTTTTTATAAATATCAATAATTAAAAAAATTTTTCACATAATAATATAAAACTTTCCATCTTAACTTTTTTACTTTACGAACACTATAGTGAGGAAAGTATTGTAATCATGTCAAAAATCCGAATTTGAGATTTTGGTGTTTCTATTTGTTTCGAGGTCTCCTGAGTCCGTTTCCACTATTTTTACGGTGATGTATGTATGTGTGTGTGTATGTATGTGTGTACGTATGTGTGTATATCTGTGAGTAAACACGCTAGTGTCTAAACGCTTTGTTCGAATAAGCTGAAAGTTGCTACGTATATTGTAAGTCATCATAGTACGAACCCTATAGATTTTGGTGAATCTAGCACTTACAGTTTTTTTACATTGGCACAAAGAAATTTGTTTTATCATTATGGCCTATGTGGCCAAATTTTTAAAAGTGTGATAGCATCTAAACGCCTCATTAATCTGAGCAAAAAATTTGTACGCATGTTATAGGTCACAGTTGCCCCAACTGTAGAGATTTTGGTAAATTTAGCACTTACAGTTTTTTTACAGGAACACAGTAAAAAATTCTTTATCATTATGGACTATGGGACCCAATTCTTAAAAGTGCGATTGCATCTAAAAGCTTTATTCAACTGAGCTGAAAATTTATATGAATATTTTAAATCACTGCTGCACTAAATATAAGTATTTTGGTGAATCTAGCATTTATATTTTTTTACAGGGACACAACGAAAAATTCTTTATCATTATGATCTCTGGGCTCAAAGTTCAGTAGAGTTAAAAAAAAAAAAAACGTGTAATATACGGAGAAATATACTTAAACACTCTATTAATGTTTTTCTCTCTTTCTCCTCTTTCTTTACTTTATCTACAAAACTGCTAATTACTCAATGTTCGGAAAGTCGAGTGCAGTCACTCCAGATTTTTCTTTCTTATCGTATTGTCTTGCAGAGGTTTTGGGGAACGTTAGGCACCCGTAAAAAACGTGTTTGGCCTGCTCCACCTGCCTTAAGCCGTGGTGGCCTCTGCTCCAGCTTATTGTTACTTCAATTTCATTAGTTTGGATAATTTTACAATTTAACAGGCATCTGATGAAGGAAATTTAAGCTAATTTGCTGATAAATCTTTGTAACCTAAAAAAAAAAATCCCATTTCTTTCTGTGCATTTCAGTGAAAAGTGCACAGTGATACGTTTAATACTTTTTGAATAATATATTTGTTATTTTTTCTCTGACTTTTGGATCACCCGGTTTATAACATAGTTTTTTTACTTTCCGATCACTATAGTGAGGAAAATTTTCTAATCATGTCAAAAATCCGAATTTGAGATTTTAATGTTTCTATATGTTTCGAGGTAACCTGAGGCCGTTTTCACTATTTTTACAATGATGAATGTATGTGTGTGTGCATGTGTGTGAGTGAAAATGCTAGCGTCTAAACGCTTTGTTCGAATAAGCTGAAAGTTGGTACGTATATTGTAAGTCACCATATCACGAACCCTATTGATTTTGATGAATCTAGCACTTATAGTTTTTTTACAGGGACACAAAGAAAAATTACTTATCATTATGGCCTATGGGCTCAAAGATCAGTAGTGTTAAATAAGACATCGTGTAATAAATGGAAAAATACTCAAACACTCTATTGTGGTTTTCTCTGTTTTGTTTGTTTAACAACTCCTCTTTCTTTACTTTATCAACAAAACTGTTAATTACTCAATGTTCGGAAAGTCGAGTGGAGTCACTCCAGATTTTTTCTCTCTCTTTCTATGGATATAGCTCTAATATATCACATATTTCATGTTCAAATGGCGAAAGCTAGACGAATCTTTGCGTGTCAACAAACATACTTGTAATTTTACAAAAGGACATATGAATATGCAATGAAGTTTAATCGAGTAAACTAATTTAATTCAGTCCTGCCGTGGAGAATAAGTAGTTTTATGTTTATTATGTACGTTTCTTCCGGTGTTTTGCGAAACAATACTTTTACAAAACTTTATGCAAATGCTTTTCTTTTGCGTTGTTTCAAATACAACAAAAACTGAAAATGTTCTGAGTTTTATGTTGGATTTATTCATAAACATCTATCGCTGGCGTTTTGTGTGAGCAAAAAGATCACTGAAACTTCAGTTTATGTAAATGTTTAATAACTCATCTAAGAATTAATTAAGAAAGCTAACGTTAACATCTCACAGTCCCTTTGGAGAAGTTTTGAATTTATAACGAAAGTTGTTTGTAAAGTGAGCACTAATTACATTGACTGCCATTAGTTTTGCTTTTAAATTTTGCTTTTAAATTTTCAAGCTTTTAAATTTTTTGATTTAAATTTATGTTAAAATTAAAATTTTAACATGGAAGTTTTTAAATAACTTTCCTTGTTCAATCACATTTAGAAAGTTATAAAATTTTAAATTTTAAACTTTAAATTCGTAGGTTTAAATTTTCCTTTCTGTATATATATATTTATTTATCACATATATATATATTAATAAATTAAACACTTAAATAAAGCAATTAGAATCTGAAATTGAAATCTGTTTTCTACTAACTTTAGAAGTTTCTACAGCAATAATTAACTGTTCTGTAATTTATGAGTGATGCATAATTTTACTTATTGCGTGCTTTTAATGAAAAAAGCCGTAAATATGTTTTCAGCCCTCAATCACCAAAATCAGTGTTTTTCGCAAATGTGCTGTAATTTGTGGCGCCATCTCTTAACTATCTAATGTTATAGATTATAATATATGCCAAAAATCATTTAAAACATATAATTATCGGTCTGTACTCATTTAACTACAACTTATTGAATCGTAGAATCGTGGTGCGGTCGGATGGATAGATGGTTGGGTTTTTACGTCGCACTAGTGTTGCGCAGATGATTTATTTCAACGCGTTTTATTTTCTTTTTTAAATTCATTTTATATTCAGTAACAAATTTTAATGCTTTTATTGAGTGAAACATTTATGTAAACAAACATTTATGGGTCATTTCCGGTCACTTTCGGTTTCAAAAACTGGCGAGTGACTAATATTAAAATGCCTGTAACTCAAGTTCTAAGCGAGATAGAAACAAAATTCAAATTGATTTAGAAATCTAAAATATCAGGCTTTAATACTAACCCAAAAATAGAAAATCGAAGTTTTGACCTAAAATTGCATTTTAAAGGTAGGCAGGCAACTTAAGAGATTTGCTCATGTTTACCATACTTGCCAACATCCTACTTAATATTCCATAGTGTTGCTAATCACGCCCTTTTTTTCACTCCAGTAAATTATTAGAGTAATATTCTCCAAATGCAATTAGGATTAAATAAGAAGAAAAATACTCTAAAAGAAAACTGGTGTGAAAAAGAAGGCGAGGCTAACAATACTACGGAATATTAATTAGTATGTTGGCAAGTATGTGTTCACTGAAAAACTCCTCGTACTTATATTGATTAAATATACTTTTCAAACTATAGCTTTGATTACACTAAATGTTTACTATATTTTTTTATTTGTAATATTCTAAATCGTTACCTATTTTCGAAATGTTAGCCTTAACTATTACTGTACACAAGGTAGATATATTTTAATGTCAAATATGCAAAATTACATTCCCGTTTACTGTAATGATATTGTTTCAAAACGAATATATGAATAAACAAATGAAGCTTTTTACATATTTAAAAATACAGAAAATCATGTAAAGGTTATTTCTTCCACTTCCTTCCTGTCTGATGCTTGAGAATTATTCGCATAACTTCGGTTTTTTGTTTAGTTTTGTTACTTTCAGATTTTTAGAATTTGTTTTATTTTTTAATTTTATTTGTTTATTTTCTTCCTTCATTTTAAAATTTCGGTCACGCCAGTACCTTTATTTACAATCGACTTTGTTTTGCTCTTCATTGCACACAGTTTTGGGAATTGGCCCCTTGTTTGCAGCCCTCATGCTTACTTTGTTCGCCTAAGGAAGGGTCGGGTGTTCTTTTGAACAGAAACAATTGTGCCGAGTTCTTGAATTTTATGGGTTTTATTCAAAGTTTTGAAATAATAAATATACCGTCGGCAGCAAAAGTATCCGAGCACTAGGAATAATTCCTGTCTAAAAAAGAACACTTAAAAAAAATGCTTTTTTAAATAAATCCTTGTTCAGTCATTTTTTTTATTCAGTCTAAAAACATGAATCGACAAGGATTTATTTAACAAAACTGTTTTAAGTATACCTTTTTGATATCGGAACTATTGGCTAGCACTCGGATACTTTTGCTGCCCACTGTACATGACCTACCATAAACATGAAAATTTGAGGCATGATAACTTTTTCAAAATTTTAATCTTACAGTTCATTTTTTTCAAATATGACTGTGAAGATTGTTGATCCCTTTCCAATTTGGATTGTTCAGGTTCTTACAAAAAGCAAAAGGGCAAATATTCAGCAATTCCGGATTTCAGATGTTATGCTTTTCTTGAATAGCTGATTTAAAAAATAGCTAATAGCATGATTTATTTGTAGCGCATTCATGGGTTCAGAAAACAGCCAATGTGTTACTTGATATTATTTTTAAAATTCTTTTTTTTTTTTTTTTTTTGCATTTAAACAAATGTATTTTGAGTTTAGCAGAATCTGGTATTTATTTACTCGCAAAACCATCCGTGTACGAATATTTAAACTTTGACTACTACTTTTTGTAATAGATATTCTTGCATTTTTAAATCATAGAAATTAGGTAAACTGAAGAATACTGTTTGAATGTATTGGTACTTAAAAATATGAACCATGTCCACTATTGCCGTCCCATGTGCATAGATTGTTTATCTTAGCCCTTAAATGCATGATTTTTACTTTTTCCAAAAGATTGTATTCAAATGTAAGATAAGTTTATTGCACAGAAAATTCAACGAATATATATATATATACATATATCAAGTTTCTTTTTTTTGTGTAATATGCTAATTTGCATGTTATATATTGATTAGTAAATGGAAACTTCACCAGAAATTACAAAAACCAATTTTTTTATATGATGCATATATGCATCACTATGCATTTAAAACCCTTTTAGGGGCAGTGTTATATATTTTATACCACCTAAGTTTAATTCCCAATTTCGAAAATTCACCTCGGAAATTTTAAATATTTTTTTACCTTTTTGACTTAGCCGAAAAAATTCAACCATTCCTTACCATCTAATTCTGTTTTGAAATTCTGGTGACACTTGATATTAAATGATCGTAATTACATTGTCCCTGAAAGGGTTAAAATGATTAAAACAGGCATTAGTCACATGTAGGTTAAGCAACAACATATATTAAAGGTAATAATTTATTAGGATCTATCACGAAAGTCAGAGTCAATCGAATTAACCTATTACTGAAAACTAATTGTTTGTCCCATCTTCAGCAAATGTGTATGTAATTTTGCATGAATCTCCATCTGTAAAGCGAAGCTTAGACAAGTTTCTCCTTAACGGCCCTCTTCACTTGCCGTCGCCGGAAGTCCGAGACAATGTTATTCTATGGGGAAATTTTCTTTACAAATAACGTATTAACTAATACATATTTTTAAATTATGTTTTCACATTCAGAAAATTTCCAACTGTTAAATTGACGGACCTTTTTTAAAAACGTATTTTTTTTTTTTTTTTTTTTTTTTTTAATATTTTATTTTGAAATTGCAAAATGAAAAAAAAAAAATTCACATATTGAAAACTCGTATTTTGCAGCTTCAAAATAAACTATAAAATATTTAAAAAATATTTTTTTTAAAAAAAGATCCGTCAATTAAACAGCTGGGAATTTTCAGAATGTAAAAACAGAATTTAAAAATATGCATTAGTTAATAAGCTATCTGTAAAGAAAAATTTCACAAAGAATAACGTTAGCTTCGGCTTTCGGCGACGGTAAGTGAAGCAGACCCTTAAGTACCGTCATATACAGCTGTTAAGAAAATATAAATGACATTCAACTATTTGAGGTTCATTATGTTGATTAGAAACACGGTTACTTTAAAACAAGTAATATAAAAAGAAAAAAAAATAAGTCAATTCCTACTTACAAACACTATCGAAAAAGTTTTTTCTAATAATTTTGAATTAGGAAATAAAAAGCGCGCGTGAAAAATAAAATAATTATAAGATTTAAAAAAAAAAAAAAAAAAAAAAAAAAACTTTTTGTATACCATGTTTTAAATTTTCTGATGAATCACAGAGCTCTTACCAATGTGCATAAAATTTTTAAAGTGATAATCACGTCAATTTTTGTGAGATGCATAATTTAATTTTTATAATTTTTTAATGTTCACGTTTAACTAAATGTATTTATATTTTTGTCGAAAGAAAAATAACTCGTAAAATGTTTTTGGCAGCAATAAATTATAACTAATATTTTAATGGCTATTGAAACGCTATTAGGATGTTATTATTTTCATATTTTACTTACTTATAAGAAAACTAATCAAAAATTCGAAAATCAGACTTCGAAGTATTGTGTTGTCCCCGTGTTCTGAACAATCCTGAAAGTTTCAAATTTCTAGCTAGCCGGGAAGCTAGTTAAAAATCGATTGCAAGATTTGTACAAGATATAGGGAAAGTGTGAACTAATAATAGAAACTGAATAAACTAAAAATGCATTGACATTAAGGAACAGCTTTAGTATAGGACCACTTAACAAAATTTGAAGACTGGCTCCTAAGTTGCTCGGGCGATTTTTGCAATTTTTTTTTTTTTTTTTTTTTTTTTTTTTTTAAAGCAATAGCAATAGCCATTTTAATTCATCACCAAACTGGCAAAAGATAATAAAAGTCGCCAAGGGGATTCTTTACTAAAATTGTGCCTACTTTAGTTTGTGGATGTAAAATCAAGGGGGAAACCTATAAGACTATTCGATTAATTTAAATGAATATTTTAAAAATAAATAAATTAAATAAAGTTTTAAAGCTATTATGACATCAGTTTTATCAGATATTTTTGTTTAAACAGGTATAAATTTAAATTTAACATTCATGTGCAAGGAAGTTTTTTTTTTTTTTTTTTTTTTTTTTTTTTAATTTTGAAGTTAAAATGGGGTTTTATTTAATTATCTAGCGAACTAATTTCCTATTTATTTAAAAGTGACGACGCTAGATAGATTTTTATCTGGTTAATAAGTGTACCAATTTTTGTAGAGATCAGTGAACTGTTTACTGTGTATAACGAAATAGAATCGAATATAACACATCCTGCAATTTATCAAAATAAAATCACCCCCAGAAATGTTTTTTTGAGTGGTTTTACCTAACACTGTTCTAGAAGCTTTTTGCTTAATAGTTTGAGTTTATTAATAAATATCTGTCTTCCAGAAGGCTTAAAAATGAAATTCTTATACCTACTCAGTATTCACCGACACCGAGTACATACTGAGTTCTTGGTGCAGCACTTAAAAGTGTAAAATTTTAATGGATTGTCTTTTGAAGTGTGTGAATTTTTCCGTACATGAAAGACTTTGTAATGAAACACATATTATGAAAAAAAAAATACTCCAACTGTTTCAGATAAAAATAATAGTACAATATTTCATCAGGCAAAAAAGTAGACATAAGTGACATTTTCATGCACTCTTGCATAACTTTTTTTTTCCCTGATGAAGGGTTATGCTATTACGTTTTCTTAACAAGGAAACATTCAAAAGGTGTCGTCTTCAAAAAATATTGAAAAAAGTATGTGATTCTACTTTTCATAAAACACCAGGAAGCGAAAAAAATATCGGCTGAAATGAATTACAGTGACCACAAGAAATTATCAAAATTAAGCATATTTGGTGATTTAGCGCTGTCAGGCGTTCAGTTCGCTAGCACTGAGATTGCCATGTACGAACAGAACCGTGTTTTGTTTCCCCGCCGAGTACTCAAAATCAATCGCCAAATATGCTTAATTTTGATAATTTTTTGTGGTCGCTGTAATTCACTTCAGCCGATAATTTTTTCCCTTTCTGTTGTTTTAGGAAAAGTAGAATCACATATATTTTTTTCAATATTTTTTGAAGGCGACACCTTTTAAATGTTTCCTTGTAAGTTGATTTTTTTTTTTTTTTCAATTTATCGTATCTGCTGACAAAGTTTATTTATTAAATTTGAACAACAGATTTGTAGCACATTGAACTATTATAATATGTAATAAGGTCTTGATATTAAACAGAAATATAACATTGAAAATGCCAACGTATTTAATGCAGTATGCTATATGGTACGAAAACTGCAGTTTGCTCTTAATATTTTTTACATTGGCATTTTTAATGTTGTGTAAACATTTATACATTGAACTGTTATTTAAATTTATAATTATAATTAACATAAATTGAGAAACTGAGTCCTTTTTTTTTTCTCACTACTGTTTGAATACAATTTATTACCATCTAATTACAAGTACAGTTATATTCAAATAGTCAGGGTTGTTGTTTTGTCCACTTTTTTGTCAAATGTCCGGGACGACGGACAAAATAAAATCCATCGAACTGTACATGTTCAGTGCATAAAAGTATTCTGTTAAAACAATAAATTGCAGTTTTAACTTTAAATTAGAACTTTTAGCAATAGAAATATTTTATTAACAATTAATTAATTTAATTAATGAAAAGTGTAATTTAATTTTAATAATGTTAAAAAAAAAAAAAAAAAAAAAAATGAAGAAAATGCTAATTACATTGGTTATGTACAGTTTGTAGATGTAACAAAGTAAATCTGTTGTGGTGGACTATTATAATATTATCATATTGGATATTAAGAGAAAAAAAAAATTATTTAATGCTATATCTAAATCTTTAAAAAAAGAAAGAAAAATGGACACGGCTGTCTAGCTAGAAAAAGATTTCATGCATAATGTTGAGTTATCTTCAGTACATAATGTTGACAAAAAATAAATAAATAAATAAATAAAAGAGGAACAACTTAACCCCTCCCCCCAACATCTCCCCCCCGCCCCGAAAGAGACTCTTTTCGATATTAAAGTTTTTCACAAACGACATGATTGATTAATACATAGACGATTATAATCTTAAAAATAATTTAAGTTGTTTCTTTGTTATTTTGTACTTAACATGGAAATATCTGATTTAACATTTCTATACTAGGTTTAAAAAAAAATCTCATAAATGTAGATAGAATGTTTTTATCAATTTATGTCGGCAAGTCCTTTCAAAGCAAAGCTTTCATATCTATATAACATTTCATTTGCAATACCAACATGCCATTTTTTAATCCAAGAATTTAAAAGATCAAATTTACATATTTAATCATTTGATAACTTTATATTCTTACTTTATTTTTGTAAAAAAAATATAACTTGTTAATAGAAATTCCAGATGAAAAATATACAAAATTAAATTTTACTTCCACATAGAAAACTTATTTATTTTTAACAAAAGTAATGTCTTTAATAATATAAATGTGACATATATATATGACTGTATATATATATATATATATATATATATATATAATCAATATGATAACTATGCAGAAGCTTTAAGAGGAATAATAAAAATGTTGAGTGACTCCAGTCGAATTTCTGAACATTAAGTAATTCACTGTTGTTTAAATGAAATGAAGTAAGAGAAAGTCATTAAATAAACAAACGAGAAAATTATAATAAGTGTTTGATTGTTTAATGGAATGGTATGTATCCAAATTCTTTTGTGCATCTCTGTAAAAGTACTAATAGTGTTAGATTCACCAAAATGTATACAGTTTGTGTGACATATAACTTGTATATGAATTTAAAGCTGAATCAGATGAGGCATTAAGGCGCCATCATGTTTTAAATAATTTTCAGACTGTAAAACATTACAGAATTTTTCAATATTTCCCTGTAAAAAAAAAAAAAAAAAAAAAAAAAAAAACTATAAATGCTAGCTTTACCAAAATAAATCTATACAATTCAATCGAAAGGGACCTATAACATGTATATAAAGTTTCAGCTGAATTGATTAAGGAATTTAGATGCTATCACACTTTAATTTATCTGAGCCCATAGGCTATAATGATAAAGAATTTATCTTTGTGTCCCGGTAAAGGGGTAAAAAAACTGTGCTGGATTCTCCAAGATGTATACAGTTTGTACTACGATAACGTATAACATATGTACCAAGTTTTAGCTCATTTGATCAAAGCATTTAGACAATATTCTGTTCACTCTACTCAGACGTACATATATCATTGTAAAAATAGCAAAAAGAACTCATGGGACCTCAAAACATATAGATTCACTAACATCACAAAGAAAAATGTTTGTTATAATTACAATACTTTCCTTACCTATGTATTTTCAGAAAGTAAAAAATTCCATGAAAGATATGTGAGCCATTCATTTCATCATGCTTAATAACAGATTTTTAAAAGGTGTTTACGACTATGAGAGAGGAGAGAACAGTGTAGTTGAAAGCTGTAGGGGAAAAAAAAAGGAATTAAAATTGAAACTATAAACTATCACTTTTTCATCCAATCCACCCTTGGGAAAATTGATATATTTATTTATTAAATATTGTTATCTTTGCATGTCTATTACAATCATTCATGTCTATTTTGAAATATTTAAATTGATTATATTCACATACACAGGGTTCAGGAATTTGTAAAAAAAAAAAAAAAAAAAAAAATGGTCGCCAACAAAAAAATTTTGGTAACCCGTAAAAAAATATTCTCCACCATTTTCTCTTTTTTTTTTTTTTTTCATTTTTAAAATTTACTTGAATATAGAAATTAAGATTCTATATATAAAAACCAATTTTTTTATTAGGCTTGAATGATATTTTTTTTCTTTTTTCTTTACATCAGGAAACACCTGTTTAAATTTAACATCATGAAACTGGTTTTATTATTTTCATTAAACCAATACACTATCTGCATTGATACATTACACAGGTACAACGATTCAGCACCAGGTCGATAGCATGCGCTGACAGGAGCAGTATAAGCCAATTCCCTGAAACAGCAATAACTTAACACCGAACCGTGATACATGCACGGAGATGTGTAAATCCCCTAATTCAGCACAGTGTCTTAAAAAGTGGTGATAGAAGCAGGAATCAAAACAGCGATAGTTAGCCTGATTCTGGGACCAATTCTTTCACCAAAATATATATTTAAAAAATAAATAAATAAATAAATAAAGTTGAAAACATTATTGCTAATTAAAAAATATGTGTTGCCAGTGGCGACCAGGTGATTGTATTTCACGAGCTTTGCACATACACATATTGATAAAGAACTGTTTTATATATATGGAAAGAATAGAGATAATTTTTAATTTAGTACTCGCAAATAATTAATAATAGTGGACAAAACGGTATTTTGTCCGGGACGGTTTTAACCAGCTTTTTCCACTATGGAAAAAACCGAACAACCCTGCAAATAGTAGTGGAGAAAACAAAAAGTTTCCTTTTACTTTAGTGTGTCTCTGTACTACTGTAGTATAGTCATCACAATTGAGCTTTGCGAGTCATAACAAAACTATCTTTTGATCAGGGATGTGATTATCAAAAAGACGAAGATGAAACTATTACTATACGCCAAGACAAGACATTGAAATTAAATACACAACAAAATTTATTGTATTAGAGCAAGGAATACATTTTATAGAATTTTTTTTTTTATTTTTTTATTCTTCAATTTGGAAAAAAAGAAATGATTTTATGATTTAGTATTCAATTAAGTTTTAGATTAGCTGATTAAACAAATTCACACCCGAAAGACAAAAAAGTTAATAAAATAACATATTTTTACGACAATTAATAGTTAATAGAAGTAATTTAAAGCAACAACATAAAATCAAGTAAAAATTAATTTCAGTTAAAAAAAAAAAAAAAAAAGAAATCGATTTAAACTTAAGTGAAAAAGAAAATATAAAATTATTACCTGTATATAGCGTTTCTTAGATGTGATGTTCACTCATTTTTAAATCATTACCAGGGAGAAGTGCCTCAATCGTGCAGCTTTTTCATACACACCGCACAATTTAGTCACTCAACATGCTTTTGACTTTAATTACATTGTCCTCTGCAGGAGGGGTGCCTTAGAGGGTGGTCATTCAGAGTTCTTCTGTAGCAGAGCTGCCTCAGTGTGGAGTTTCAGAGTTCAGAGGAGAGATAAATTTCATCTTTTCTTTCGCTCTGTTGAAAGTGACTTATTTGAAAGTGAGGAGAGAGAAACCAATGAATGTTAAAGAATTAAGTACTTGAAATATGAGTAAAAATAAATAAAAAAGCAGGAAGAAATTAATATATATATACATATATATATAGAAAAGTGACTTATTTGAAAATATAGACTACTATAGAGCTAGCCACTCTAAGGATTGCTCCCCCTTTATAATTAATATTTTGGATTGAACTACAAAAAAATATTAAATAGCTTTATCTTATCCTCCCCCTCCACACACATACCAAAAAATAAAATAAACATATACATATATTAAAGATATTTATTGTACAGTACTTTTTTTCAACTCACCAGTTATACAACAAAATGTATCACGTATAATAATTAAATATACAAAATAAAGTGTTTTTAAATAATCATAAGACACTTTAAATGACTATTTTAGCAATAGGAAATTCTTCCATAGTTTTTTTTATCTATGATAATAACAGTAAAGAAAAATAATAGTTTCTCCAAATTATGATAACGATTTATTATTATTTATACAAAAGATATGTGTCATTTCATTTACAAGAACTATTTTGAAAAATTAATTATTTTAGCAATAGCAAATCGCAGTTATGTTTAGTTTATCTATGGTAAATGATAGTTAAATAATAATAATAATAATACTAACTGCACTAAAAGAACTTGTTTATTTATTTTTTTAAGTAATTTAGTATAACCACATGAAAGATAATTTATAAATATTTTTACAAGATTTATTTTAAATAAATCTATATATATATATTAACAATGAGCACTTTAGTTTATGTTTTAGTTTATTTCAGAGTGGAAATAAAAAGATAAAAATTTCAATTGCACCAAATAGTGATTATTTTTACTTAAATATTTATGCAACATATTTTTCTCATATGATGCACAATATCAAAATGCTTTTTATAAGTTTTACAAATGCAAATTAATCAGTACTTATTTTAGTGAAAGAAAATTAAATTGATTAATTTTACTTTTCTGTGGTAACATACACTAGATGGTGCTAATATGTTTACTTAAATTTTAATGCTAATCAGTAACTCTTTACTCTCTTCTGCATTAGTTTATACGCAATCAAATTTAAAAAATGTCACAAATTTAAGCAGTGTCATCGATTTTATATTTCATTATTTAATCTTTTTATTACTTTCATTTGATATTTTTATTTCCATTTCGCTGTTTTCATATTAAGCTCATTAAGAGCTATCTCCTAAATTTGGATATTCCCCCTTTTTCATTTTTAATAAAAAGACATGAATATGTTTTTCTTTAATTATAATTTAAATAAGGTTCAAAATTTCGAGTACATAAAGCAACAATAAATTAACATATAAGCATGGTTAATATGATTTTTTTAAAACCCAGAACTGTATAAAAATTGCAGAGAGAAACCAAACCAAGATTTTGTCAAACATACGTACGTACACTATTAAAAATAAAATTAATAACTATGTAAACTGTAAGAACTACTTAAATTTTGAACACTGCTCTGTTTCTAAATACTATATTACTCAACTTTTATTTTAAATAACGAAATCAACTAAAATAAAACTTTGTATGAGATAAACACAACACAACAGTTGATTAAGCCTTGCGTGACATAGTAAACGAGTCACACAAGAAATTAAAAATAGATACAAAAATGTAGTACGTAAGTAAAAAATTCTTACCAATCTAAAGATGTTATCCACACTTTTAAGGTGCATCAGTGTAATTTTTTTTTCTAATGCCGTTGATCCATATATTTTTTATTGTTGCATACTTTTAAATTATTTCAACGTCTGTGTCAAGCATGTTAGTAAGTACAGCCGATTGTGTATCAGTTTGTCACCATATTTAATATAAAAAATGAATTGATAGACGAGCTGCATCATCAGGCTACCTTAGGGTTGCCACATGTACCCAGCGCGTTTCTCTGATAAACAAACGACAAACATTTTTTTTTTTTTAATCGTCTTACGTTACTTTAGAGTAACTTGTTTTATTATATTTCATAATTTTATCTAAGTAAACTCTGATATGGAAGTTTGTTTAGCGATAGACTGCTATAATCATTCAAGAAGTGAATATAAAGTGTTCACAGACCTTCTATTACTGTGTATTTGAGTTTTGGCGACATTTTGTAAAAGAAACAGAAACCGCCCTAAAAACACATCTTACCCACATCGATCCTCAGAATAATATGACATCCTGGGAATGTACTGTAAAAAATAAATGTGTTTTTAGGAATATTATTGTTGCTTATTGCTCTTATCTTGACCGGATTAGCTTCAGATGAAGATTTCTTAAAATCATTAGGGAAGCGAGAAGGACGCCAAGCGGGAATGCTGTACTTTTCGGAGGCAATAAAATGACGGTGATGCGCCGGCCTATTATTTAATTTAGGGAACTACTCCCATTCTACGAAAGTTCGTAAGATTTAAGATCAGACTTCAGAACGAGGAACCGCAATCCCTGCTTTCATAAGGTTCCTACATGTTCTGGTAGAAATATCCTGTCCCTGTTATCGTGGTCATCACTTAAAATTTAACAATTTACAGCCGTATTAATACTTTTATTAAAATGTGTATGTAACTACAGTTAGTTAAAAAGAAATATTAAAAAAACAATAAAGTAATGTAAATTTTAAAGAAAATGTTCTACACAGCAATACTTTTCTGTTTCAGGTATATGATGATTGAAGAATGACAGATATAATTTTGTGAAAGGTACAAGTTAACTTCTCGAAACAATTTCCATTATTATGTGTACATGTTTCTGTAAAATGGTTAAAAATTAATTAACAAAGAAAGTTCTTTTCCCTCATTCTATTCATACAATATATGGAAATTTTTGCCAGCCGTCTGTAATAAGGCCTAATACACAAAAACTTTTGTTAATATGAATACACATATAGACAGTCATACAGATGAAAACCCATCCGCCTCTTAATTATATTCAGAATTATTGTCAAAAATGTTTCATTTTTTGTATACATGCTTTCTCACACATAGGACGAATAATGTATGTGTGTTGGTCCCAGGTTCGAATCCTGGTGCGGGCATGGATGTTTGTGTTGTCTTATGTCTTCAAAAAAATATTGTGTACTTGTATAATAAAAACTTGTAAACCCTTGTGGTGTGGATTTTTCGAGATATAAGCGGCCCTTGAGGCAAGCAATAAATCTCAGTACTCATCAAACCAAACCAAACCAAACCATGTATGTGTGTTCTAAATGTTTTACTAGAAAGAGATATCTATATAGCAGACAAGAGTGCAAAAAATATATATGCATGTACATGCAAAGTCGAAAACCACGTAAGTAGAATATGTTATAAAGTATTCTCTGACAAAAGTAAACTAAATAAACATTTACTCATTTACACTGAAGAAAAGCCATATGTGTGTTAAAAACGTTCTAAAGAATTTTTTGACGAGTGCTTTTAATACACATTTACGCATTCACAAAAGGAAAAGCTATATATAGTAGGATATGTTCCAAAAAATTCTCTTGTTCTAAAGAATTCTAAAAATTAATTAAATAGACATTCACACACTCATACAGGCAAAATGCCATATGTGTGTGAAATATGTTCTAAAGAATTCTCTCAGAAAGGTCGTCTGAATACACATTTACGCATTCACACAGAAGAAAAGCCATATGCGTGTGAAATATGTGCTAAACAATTCTCTCAGAAAGGTCATCGAAATACACATTTACGCATTCACACAGAAGAAAAGCCATATGTGTGTGAAATATGTTCCAAAAAATTCTCTCGTAAAAGTGATCTAGATACACATTTACGCATTCACACTGAAGAAAAGCGATATGTGTGTGCTGTATGTTCTAAAAAATTCTCTCAGAAAATTCATCTAAATACACATTTACGCCGCATTCACGCAGAAAAAAAGTGTGTGAAATATGTTTTAAAAGGTTTTCTGACAAAAGTAGTCTAAATATACATTCACGCACTCATACAGGAGATATGCCATCATATGTATGTGAAATGTGTGCTAAACAATTCTCTCAGAAAGGTCATCTAAATACACATTTCCGCATTCACACAGAAGAAAAACCATATGTGTGTGAAATATGTTCTACAGGATTCTCTCAGAAAAGTAATCTAAAAAAACATTTACGCATTCACACAGAAGAAAAGCCATATGTGTGTGAAATATGTTCTACAGGATTCTCTCAGAAAAGTAATCTAAAAAAACATTTACGCATTCACACAGAAGAAAAGCCATATGTGTGTGAAATATGTTCTAAAAAATTCTCTCAGAAAAGCAATCTATATAAACATTTACGCATTCACACTGAAGAAAAGCCATATGTGTGTGCAGTATGTTCTAAAAAATTCTCCCGGAAAGATAACCTGAATATACATTTACGCATTCACACTCAATAAAAGCCATATGTGTGCCAAAAATGTTCTAAAGAATTTTCTGACAAGAATACGTTAAATACATATTTACGTATTAACCAAAAATAAACACCATATATGATATGTTCCAAAAAAGTGTTCTAGAGTATTCTAAAAATTAATTAAATAGACATTCACGCACTCATACAGGCAAAATGCCATATGTGAGTGAAATATGTTCTAAAGAATTCTCTCAGAAAGGTCATCGAAATACACATTTACGCATTCACACAGAAGAAAAGCCATATGTGTGTGAAATATGTTCCAAAAAATTCTCTCGTAAAAGTGATCTAGATACACATTTACGCATTCACACTGAAGAAAAGCGATATGTGTGTGCTGTATGTTCTAAAAAATTCTCTCAGAAAGTTCATCTAAATACACATTTACGCCGCATTCACGCAGGAAAAAAGCCATATGTGTGTGAAATATGTTTTAAAAGGTTTTCTGACAAAAGTAGTCTAAATATACATTCACGCACTCATACAGGAGATATGCCATCATATGTATGTGAAATGTGTTCTAAAGAATTCTCTCAGAAAGGTCATCTAAATACACATTTCCGCATTCACACAGAAGAAAAACCATATGTGTGTGAAATATGTTCTAAAGGATTCTCTCAGAAAAGTAATCTAAAAAAACATTTACGCATTCACACAGAAGAAAAGCCATATGTGTGTGAAATATGTTCTAAAAAATTCTCTCAGAAAAGCAATCTATATAAACATTTACGCATTCACACTGAAGAAAAGCCATATGTGTGTGCAGTATGTTCTAAAAAATTCTCCCGGAAAGATAATCTGAATATACATTTACGCATTCACACTCAATAAAAGCCATATGTGTGCCAAAAATGTTCTAAAGAATTTTCTGACAAGAATACGTTAAATACATATTCACGTATTAACCAAAAATAAACACCATATATGATATGTTCCAAAAAAGTGTTCTAGAGTATTCTAAAAATTAATTAAATAGACATTCACGCACTCATACAGATAAAATGCCATGTGTGTGTAATATGTTCTAAAGAATTCTCTCATAAAAGTAATTTAAATACACATTTACGCATTCACACTGAAGAAAAGCCTTATGTGTGTGCTGTATGTTCTAAAAAATTATCTTAAAAAATTCTCTGACAAAGAAAATCTAAATAGACACTCACACACTCATACAGGCGAAGTGCTATATGTATGTGAAATGTGTTCTAAAGAAAAGTAGTTCTTAGAAAAGTAATCTAAATACAAATTTATACATTCGCATTAGAAGAAACGCCATATGTGTGTGAAAAGTGCTCTACAAAGTTTTCTGCAAAAGAGTGCATTCACGGACTCACACAGTGTAAAAAGCCATATATCTATTTTAAGTGTTGTTGTTTTATGTGTAAAAATTGTCCCAAATGGAGAAATTATATTGCATCCATAGAGATGAAGAGCCATATGCGTGAAATTTGTTCTAGAATGTTTTCTCTCAAGGGCAATTTGAATACATATTTACGCATTCATACAAGAAAAATATAGTATGAATGTGATATATGTCATGAAAAGTTTTCTGTAAGTAGGGCCGATTAAGCTTTGAAGCTTGGGGAAGCGCAGTAGCATTTCAGACCTTCATTTGATTTCTTGAAATCTTGTTTTTTCTATTACATTTTGTGATATAAAAATTCTATAGATAAAATATTCTGTGTGTTTATGTTTACAAATATATATAGGGTGGTTTTTTCTACCCACAACTTGAAAATCGTATAACTTATTAATTAAAAACATTCTGAGCATGAATAATAGATTTTTTTTCCAAAATAGTGGATATTTTGCTTTGCTTATGTGAACTTTCTCATAAAAAATTCAATCTTACCGTGAATACCTAAAATAAAAAATTCAAGACCCTGTTTTTAGTCATTTTGGGGCCCCCTGTTAAATTTTTGAGTGGAAGCTTATGCTTCCTGAGACTTTTGGTTAATCAGGACCTGTCTGTATGCCAGGCAGACTCTGAATAAACATTTCCTAATTCACAATGGGAAAACACCAGAAATGTAGGAAATCCGTTCTAAGTGTTTCTCATAAAGTAGTTTTAGATATGCATGTCCGCATTCACACAAATGCAAAGTCATACGTGTGTAAAATATGTTTCAAATGATTCTCTCAAGAAATAATCTAAATAGACATTCATTTACTCACACAGGCAAAAAGCAACATTTGTGTGAAATTTATTCTCAAGTTTTTCTGAAGTGAGGCATCCAAATATACATCTATGCATTCGCACGTAAGGAAAACCGTATGTATATCATTTAAAATGCTGTTCTTGAAAATTTTCCATATGTTCTTGAAAGTTTTTCATGAGGGAGACTCAGAATAAACATGTATGAACTCAAACAAGAAAAAAGCAATGTGTGTTCTGAAGATTTTTTTCGATCAAACTAAAAATCTATATAGTTATCTATGTATTCACAGTTAAGAAAAAAGTTATATGTGCTGTTGGTTTTCTCAAAATAGAAAACTCAAAAACCATTTACGCATTCACGCACAAAAGAAAGCCAAGTATATGGAATGTACTTGAAAGAATTATCTCGGAGACATGCTTTATGTTATATCTACACATAGTGTCTCTGTGTGAAGTATCCCAGGTAGCACAGTCAATATTGATTTCCATCAGCGAAAGCCCCTAATTTTTTACCGATTTCCCCCAATCGCGCACGTCATTGATTTGCATCGGTGGAAGTCGGTAAATTTGTAAACATTTTCCCCATTGTTGTCTTCTATAGATCTGTAATTGTGGATGTTGGTAAATTTTTAAATGTCTTCTAGAAGTCGTTGCAGACATACCAACTCCCATTTTTCTCGGAAGACAACCATTTTCCAGCCGTATCCCCCCCCCCCCGTTTTTACGTTTAAATGTGTATTTCTCTCGTTTGTCAAATAATTTCGAAAAATCAGGCGTAAAAACTTTAATTCTAGACTATTTGCTTTGCATTTCCAAAAAAGATGGGGCCGTGTGTCACTTTTTTAAAGTTTGACGGAAGTTTTTCGATTTTTAATTTATTCCAGCTTCCAATTTTTAATTATTTTCTTCCGCCTAAAAAAAAAAAAAGAAAAAATATATCGTTTTGTAATAAAAATAAAACACGTAAACAATTGTCGATCAAATGTTGTATGACAGTTTTCCATTTATAATCTTTATCCATCCATAATATGAATGTCAGTATTGTTTTACAACTTGCTTTGTGATATTCCAGAACATTTAAAGAAATAAAGCCTTTCCTTATTTCTTATTCATGCAATTATTCCATCCCCCCGAGTCTCTTGTTAACCCGGTGGAAGGCGCGCGCTAACCCTCGAACTGTTGGAATTCAGTTGGAGCTGCCTGATGCCATAAGTGTGCTAATTCGCCAAAAATAGTAAACTCTCATTTTGTTCCTTCTGCTCAGTTTGTGTCAGCGTTTTCTCATCATTGACATCATCATTACATTATTGTTAGCAATACATGGAGCAAACAGATTTAGCGAAAGCCTCATATTTGTGCAAACAATAATGAACGTGTAATTTGAAATGAAAGATCTGCCATACGAAATTTGTATACGAAGGTTTACATAGCTCGAATAGTTTTGCTTTTTAAAGTAAGATATTAAATGGAATATTAAACGGTTTGTTGGTTGGTTTTTACGTCACATTAGTGTTGCGCTTTGGGCAATTGGCAAATAGTCTGGGACTCACCCATAAGGATGGTTCTGGGGAAGTAAATAGAATTGGTGCTTTGAGAAAAATGCTATGAATAGAATTACAAGTCTTAATAAAGTTTCAAGATGTATCGGAGTTATGGCTTTTGATAAATTTTTAATATTGTAGGTGCATTGGAAAATATTTTTGATGAAGTTCTGTTATGATTATCATTCAAAATGATTCTCCGATTTAATCTATCTTCACCATGAAGGCTCCATTCCCCTCCATGGAGGACCAAAATTTTGATGATATGTCTTCCAGTGGCGGCTCGTATTGGGGGTACTTCATCGAAACGTCTAGAAAAAGTACAAAGAATGGAACTTTTATTCACCTAATTGGCTGATTCGTTTATTTCGACAATCTAAGTAAATATATTAACATTTCAAGAGCCAATTAAAAGAAAACGTTTTTGTTGTTAACATACTGTTTTCAATCATTAGCCTGCAGCCCTCCCAAAACGTCACTCACGAGCCGCCACTGATGTCTTCTGACCACGTTTCGAGTCGTATCCTATCCTAGACAGTTGCCATTTGTAAGTAGTGTAGCACTAGTGCTACCTAAAACCTATATAATCTCAACCATGTACATACATTTATCGGTAAATATAAGATGTCACCGATGCAAGGGAGCCATCTACTCCGTAGAGGATCAAAATTGTGATGGTATGTTTCTGGACCATCTTTAGGAGTGAGTCCTTGTACGTCGCCAATTGTCCAATAGTGCAGCACTAGTGCGACGTTAAACCCAGCCTGCCTACCCACCCTGTAAATATACAAAAAATATACACCCTTAAGTGGTGTGTCTTAGACTGTAGCCAATTGTCTTAGCGTAGCACTAGTGTGACATAAAACGCACGTCCGCTCTCTCTCTTACTCACAAAATAATATAGAATAAAATTTTTAGTTATATTCTAAAGAAATATTAACTGTTCTCAAAAATATTTCTAGCAATAACTTACTCAATTATGCTGGAAAAAGATTACATAGTTTTATTGACTATTAAGGGCAGTGGTCGGAAGTAGCGCGCTACAAGTAGCGAAACTACAGTAGTCGCTACTTTTTTTAGTAGTTTGTAGTGTAACGCGCTACTTTTTAAAAAATGTAGTGTAACGAGTAGCGCATTACAAAAAAAAGTAGTTTCTAGCGATTTTCAACGCTACTTTTAACGTTACTTTTGTTTAGCAACAAGCCGCTATTTGTGAACCACGTGATCATATTTTTTTTTTCTTTGTACGAAATTCGTAGCTCTGTGCATGACATACGAATGGTCTTTTAACTAGTATCTCTGGATTCTGTTGTTCGAAAACAACCCTTCTTCGATTCGCATTCGATCGAGTTGAGTTCATCTGCCCCCCCTCCCCCCCTCCCGTAGCTTTCAGCTTGCTTCAACCCCAGATTCAAGCTTCTTTGGATTGAGAATCAGGTAAAAAAAAAAAAAAACAGAGGCGAAATTATGGGTGGAAGAGTATCTAAAAAGCCTGTTCCCCCTCAAATTGCAGTAATGTTTCTGATATCCAGCCTCTGGATGACTATTCCGGATTTTTTAATTTTTCCATACTGAAAAATGAGGAAAATTTTCAAGATGAACTTCAAAAATTTTTGTGCGAACCACTGAAACCTGCTGCATCACTGTGCAGTTCGAAATTTTTGAAGCAGGCATATTTAAAAACAAATACTGGTGTTCCATCAAATGCTTCAGTTGAGAGACTTTTCTCTCATGCATCTGAAATGCTTAGCTGCAAAATATCCTGCCTAATTGATGAAAATTTTGAGATACAGCTCTTATTAAAAATGAATAAAAAAATGAATAAAAATGAAAATATTAATAAAAATATGATTAAAAATGAATAAAAATATGTAGAAATACTATATAAATCCATTTAAGAAAAAGTAGTCAACATGCATTTAAATTTTGAACTAATGCATAATAAAGCACATAAATTGAAAAGAAATGATTATTTAACATTTGGTGGTTAAAAACTAATTAAAATTTAAAATATTGTAGTAACATAACCAAAATTGCAATAAATGTTAATTTTCAATAGTTTTTTTTTTTTTTTTTTTTTTTTTTTTTTGGGGGGGGAGGGGAGAAAAGTAGTTAAAAAAGTAGTTTGTAGTAACTACTTTTTAAAAGTAGTTGTAGTTAACTACATTTGAGAAAAAGTAGTTGTAGTTGTAGTTGTAGTTAACTACATTTGTGAAAAAGTAGTTGTAGTTGTAGTTCACTACAAAAAAAAAGTAGTTTTTCCAACCACTGATTAAGGGTTACATACAAACGGAACGCTTGCAATTTCGATGACGTAAATTTTGCAGTTTTTTTGCAAATACAGTCGGCAGTAAAAGTATCCGAGCACTAGCGAAAATTCCTATGTAAAAAAAAGTGCACTTAATTCAGTTTTGTTAAATAAATCCTTGTCGAATCCTGTCCTTAGTCAGTCTAAGCACACGATTCGACAAGGATTTATTTAACAAAACAGTGTTAAGTGTGCTTTTTTCACATAGGAATTTTTGCTAGTGCTCGGATACTTTTGCTGCCGACTGTAGTCATAGATTTGGAACGCTTGCAAACGGCTTTGCAACTGGAAGTGTTTCATTTGTAAGTGCCCCTAAAAAGTTTTAGCAGTTGTGGTGACTCAATCATCCCATGCGAGTGCTACCGGTCTAATTAATTTAATGATATTTTAATGAATACAAATTAAGGGAGCCGCGCTGAGCGGGATTAACGTTGCGTTATGCTACGCTATGGGCAATTGGAGACGCTCTATAGTTAGTTGATTGATTTTTAACGTCACACTAGTACTGCGCTATGGGTAATTGGATGTACCCCTAAAGATAATCCGGAGACATGCCATCACAATTTTGATCCTCCACGGAAGGTATGACCTCTTAAGGTAATATATTATAACTAAATTTAAATATTCAGTTTTTTTTTTTTTTTTTCGTTATTTGAAGACGCTCACTATATACTTATAGAGATTAGCGTATAATAGATTTTAAACATTTTTCCCCAAAAGTTATTTTCAAAAAAATGGCGTTTGGAGGAGTTTTTCTTTTTTTTTCTTTTTTCTCATCAAGAATGAGGTTGAGTGAGTTTAACGTCTAACAAGAACTGCGCAGTGGGATATTAGCGATAGTCTGTGATTAACTTTAAGGGATGGGTTAAAGTGTTATATTATTTACATATAATATTATGTGTATTTAATTTTATATATAATGTTTAAATTATGTATATATATATAATCAAAACATGTATGTGTATATATAATAAATTGTTTCCATACGTATTTTAAACCCTCGGCTTAAAATCATTTTTGTCTCCAATAGCTCACTATGCAGTTCTAGAGCGACACTAATAAACCGTTTCTATTCTAAACCACATGTATTCAGCGTTCTGTTTGACGTAACTCGCACTCTCTTATGTATGCTGTGGAGGGTTGCAATTTTCGGCACGATAAGAAAAGCGCCATGTTGGCGATTTTTCGAAACCGGCTACCTATTCCAATGAATTGTCTTTGTTGGGGTAACTGAGTCACCCCAGCGAGTGCTACCGGGTTAACTTCAGACAGCGAGCTACGATCAAATTCTGTGCGGAACTTTTTTGTTTCCCAATCTCTCTCCATCTAGAAATCGCAACACAATTGTGAATATTCTTCTTTAATTTACTTTATTAGATTCTAGAGTCTATAAAGAAGTAGAAATCTAATTCCTTAATACTTCATACTGATATAATTATTGTTTGACTTCTTTTTCCCTATCTCTCATAAATGATGAAACGTCGTTCAACACTCAAGCTTTCTCAATGTACAACATAGGGATCAATCTTCTTAATAAACTTATTTTATTAGATTTTAGAACCATCAGAGCAACAGGAGTATACTTCTATTCTACTCTCAATACTTCTCTCATACTTAATTATTTTTAGACTTTATTCTTGATCTTGAACTTGTTGAATTTCTTTTTCCTGAATAAGTTTAAAATAAATATATCTGCAAACAAAAATTATATTATGCTTTTTTATTTTTAAAAATATGTCATGTATTGAATTAAGTAGATTTTTCTTTTCATTTCAAATCTAATTCCTTAATACTTCATACTGATATAATTATTGTTTGACTTCTTTTTCCCTATCTCTCATAAATGATGAAACGTCGTTCAACACTCAAGCTTTCTCAATGTACAACATAGGGATCAATCTTCTTAATAAACTTATTTTATTAGATTTTAGAACCGTCAGAGCAACAGGAGTATACTTCTATTCTACTCTCAATACTTCTCTCATACTTAATTATTTTTAGACTTTATTCTTGATCTTGAACTTGTTGAATTTCTTTTTCCTGAATAAGTTTAAAATAAATATATCTGCAAACAAAAATTATATTATGCTTTTTTATTTTTAAAAATATGTCATGTATTGAATTAAGTAGATTTTTCTTTTCATTTTTCTCAATGATACTAAACTTCCCTTTTCCTCCCTTAAAATTATGTAAAACCTGTTTTTTTCTCTACTGAGATTGGCAATTTTTTTTTTTTTTTAATATTTAAAAATCGATTACATTAAACAGCGCTAACATACCGCCCGTGGAGACTAGAGGTCTGCACGGGCCGAATTTTTCAATTTGGAAAAATGGGGTGCCATTTTAAAAAACCTGGATTAAACACTGATAATACACTCTAAGACAAACGAGAAAAAAAAAAAAAAAAGTCACACCGAGAAGGAGTTATCCGAATAAGATGAAAATTGGTAGATGCCATGTTCCCCTTTTCATCCCTCCTTTTTTAGGGGCGTCTACGTTGGTCATCGGGGCTCAAATTGGAGTGGGAATCATCACTGAAGATAATTATACTTCATTCAGTAACATTCCAGGTCAACGTTCCCAATATCACTGCAAACTAGGGTGCCTCGATAAGATAACACTGTAAAAAAATAACTATTACCAGCTGCAAGAAACTCTCTGTGATTGGAGAAAATAATTATTTTCTCCAATCACAGAGAGTTTCTTGCAGCTGGTAATAGTTATTTTTTTACAGTGAAGAGTGGCGACAGATCTGTAACAGATTCTCATTGGACAAGACTGACCATCAGCCGCCCGGGGCGATTGTTGGATGATGCTCCGTAGGTTTTACATTGAGAGTTTTGGATATGTCGAAAAAAGCATTTTTATCCCTTGATATTAAATAAGTTTGATTTTTCTTTTTTTCAGAAATACATTAAGAAAGATTAATTGTAAAATATCAAAACATTTTTTATTGAATAATGTTAATTATTAATGTGTTTTATTGGCTTTATTGACGGACGTGATAGGCAGATTCTTTTATTGGCCTGTTTCATAGCTTATAAATTCATATAAATAGAAAAAATACTCTATGATTATTGTCATAACTGATCTGTAATCATCTTATTTATTAAATATATTACTTTTGTCCTATTTTTGTACTATTTTAAATTTAAAAAAAATAATGATTTTATTATAAATGAAAGTAGAAACTTTTGGCGTACTTGGCGTGAGATTCTTAGCCAGTGTTTTGACATATTTTCTTAGAGAAAGCTAAAAGCTTTATAAGTGTGTACCTCTGTGTGTGTTATGTGAAAGAGTATGTACTAAGGAATATATAAATTGTTTCTTATTTATTACGTCTGACTGATTACGAATTAACGTTTAATTTTCTTCATTAAAATTAATAGCTATTTACTATTTTGAAAATAAAGATAAAAATAAAATTAATAATAATTAATTCATTAGTTTTGTTTTTCTGAAAATATTGAGTTTTGAAAGTATTAAAATTTATAAATATATTTAAATATTTTACAAAAGTAATTTCTTTTTAATTGTTTGTTAAAACATTTATTTTGTAGTGGGAATTAATATGCTAAGGGCATATTATTTCTCCCCTAGAAATGTTACATAGGGTGTGAATTAAATCTGCGATATCTTTAATTAGAAAAAGAATGGTGATACGATTTTAGTTTAAATTACCTAGTGTGTCACTCACACGACTTTTTCTTACACTGCATTTAAATGTTATGAAGACAGATTGTATATTAAGTCTCAAGTTCAGTAAGACAAAATAATACAGTTCAAGTTACTTTAAAATTAATCTACAAAAAGTGTAGGGCATTGTTTCATTTGGCATAAAATTCTATGTGAGAGGAGCTGCCGCAATCCTAACTCTCCCCCCCCCCCCCTTCCGTTTAATTATAGTGCGTACCATTAAAATTAAAAAAAAAAAAAAATGAAGACTAATTTTGAAAACTTTTCTTTCCTTCTCTGTATGTGTGTATGTTACAAAATTTTGTGGCAGCTCGGGATCAAGATCTAATGCACAGTATTTTCCGAAAGTTTTTATTTTGTCGCATTTTAGCATAAACTGGTGTCTTTCAACTTTTGGTGCATATTCGTTGACAAATGGTGCCGCTATGCTAAAATTCCTGATTTTTTAGGAACGCTACATCTAGACTTCTATAATGTATAAATGTATCAAACATGATAGTTAAGATGGGTAATACGTAAAGTAGGTAAATGACTTCTTAAATATATTTAAATCTAAAGAAAAAAAAAAAAGGAAATAAAGAAAAAAAAATGCTACTGTTTTAATTTTTATTGATAAATGTGCTTATTGATATCTCCTGGCCCTTCCTCGGAGATCCATTAAGCACATTTATACAAAATATGTACATGAAAAAATTGACAGTTAGTATAAATTTAAATTATTTATTTCATACATTTAAAAATTATTTTTTATACACTTGAACTTGACAAAATTTATTATTAGTTTATTAGATTTATTGGTATAGCTTACTGTACTTGCTGTACTTACTCGTTTTTGTAATGTTAAAAATCATGCTATTTTAATACGTATCTTCATGATAGAAAAAAAATGTGCTTATTACTTATATATATATATATATATATATATATATATATTTTTTTTTTTTTTTTTTTTTTTTTTTGAGAGAGAGAGAGAGAGGGGGAGGGGGAGAGGCGTACAAAATATTTTACGCATATTACGTCCTAATATAGATAACTGTCCGAAATTCAATAAAAAGAGAGCAAGGATTTTTCTAGAGAATGACAGTTGCTTGAAATAATGTATTTACCATTTAAATTCTTTTACAAGTTTGCAGACACACACACACACACAAAAAAAATAATAATCATAATAATACTACGGTGCGTTATTCAAACATAGGAGCTTGGGCCATAATACGCAAATATTTTATTATGGTTTTCACATTTGTTTATTAAATACGGGCAAAAAACTCTTAGAAAGACTCCTGCGGAGGGCATTCCACCTATAAATCTTAGATTCCAGTGTACTCATTCGACTTAAACCCTCCATTCACCCATTACTTTTGTTTATTTGCTGAAATATTTAATGATTCAAATTTATTTTAATAGTTTGTAACTACTAAATGTTCGGAAAGTCAAGTGGATTCACTGCAGATTTCTTTACATTGATATTATTAAAAAAGTATTACTTTTGGAATTATGATATACTATGATTATTTAAATGAATATTTATTATTACCATTTAAAAAAAAAAGGGAAAAAAAAAAAAAAAACGCCGTTCTTTCAAAACAAATCTGTTTAACCCAACTTTTAAAAATTTATACACACACACAGTAAGAAAAAAAAAAAATTACAGCTTGATAACTAATGACAGCTACAGCTTGATAACTATGACAGCTACTAAAGGGGACTGAATTACACTAACCAATAACTTAATCTGAGCATTTAAATTATCATTATTATTATTATTATTATTATTATTTGTCATTTGTTACTGTGTAATATTTATATATACATAAATAGTAATAATAATAATAATAATAAACGTAAATTTTATTTAAAGTGCTTTCTATGTAAAAATACATCCCCAATTTAAATCTGTTGCAATTGCAAAAACTTTTCTATCTTACTTATTTTTGTTTTTCGAAATCTTTCTCCCCCCCCCCCTCCCTCCCTGTTAAATCGTAAACATAATATCAAAATGCAAAAAAAATCTGTAACGAATTAGAAATGACCAATTTATTCTTTTTTTCTTATTATTTCAAAAAATTAAACTTAATAAGGAAAAAAAAATATTAAAGTTCATTTAAAAGAATTTCTGTGCTACAAAATGAAAAATAATGAAATTAAACCGGGATACATTATAAATTCTTAAATGAAAAATTTCCCTTACCTCACTGTAAACAAAAAATTATTTAATTCAGTATAATGTTTTTGGTTTTTAAAAATCTAAGCTAAAAATAATGGTTTAATAATAATAATAAATCGAAAATTAACTCACAGAAAAAATAAAAATAATTTTTAAATAAAATTGTTAAGTCGTAAACTTGTGTTTCTAAAAGCAATTTTTTTTTTTTTTTAATTTGGCAATTTAAGTCTATTGATAACTTGTTATTTGACAAAACAAAAAATAATATAGTGAAAAGAAAATGCAATACAATTCAATACAATTTAAACGAATTATGATCAAATTAAGTCTTTTTTACTTCTAAGAAAATTAAATATCCCGCCAGAAAAGTAAATGTTCACCAGAAGTGTTTTCTCGCCAGCGTAAGATAAAGGTCATATCTAGAAAGAATCAACCCCACTCGTAGCTCACGCAAGCAACCCAAGATTTCATCCACAGCGGTCGCGCACTGAGAACTGTCGTCACTCTTAGTAATATAGGCACCCTACTGCAAACGGGTTTGTCAGTGTAAAAAGTTTAATAGCAGTCGGCACAAGGTGCTCCGTGAGCTCAACATCATTTCTCTAAGCCACCTATTAATGGTATCTGAAGTCACTGAAGTACCAGTTGCACGTAGGATCGACAATAACGATGAATTTCGGGCTTTGAGTACCGCTCTGACGAAAGATCTGTTCTTACATTATCTCCTATCTCTTATTCCTATCTCCTCTCCTACAATTTATTATTTACAGTTGTTTTCATTCTAACATTCCAAATTAAATTCACACTCCAAATTAAATACAGAGCAAGAATTTGCTTTAATTTTTAAACTTCACCCATTTTTCAGACGAAATTTACCATATTTTACTTATTTAACTAAAAACAAACATTGCAACTCCTATTTTTATGTTTTCGTTACGAATATTTGATTATTTACATTCATTACTTAACCTTTTACACGCCACAGTATGATACAAAGTTAAAATAAACTATTTATTCATAAAAATTGCATTAAAGCACAAACATAAACACTATCAGTACTTTTATTTCCCTCTAAAAAAAAAATGTTCATTCCGTAAACGAAGAAAATAATTAATTATAATTAATTCGTCGCTAACACTAACGGTAAGTTTCTGTCACTATATTCATTAATATTAGCATTTTTACCAACTTTTTAATACTTATCAGTTTTGCTAACTGAATCACAAGTGGAAAGTCTATAATTTTATTTTTTTTATTGAATACTTTATATCAATAACAATTATAATATTAAAATTTCTAGTGCTTAAAGGAAAAAAAAAAAAAACAATAGTTTTTACTCAGTATAAAATTAGTTAATACATGTTATTTTATCTAGAATAATGTAGTGAAATTAATTGAATTTTAGGCTTATGAAATAATGCTAACTTGTGGAATTAAAAACTATATGGAAGAGGTGTCTGTGGAGAAAAATGCTTATAACAATCTTAAGTCTAATTTTTGCCAATCAACAAGCCTAAGAAAAGTAACATGTTATGATTCAAAGAATTATTTTTTCTTAATCATGCCATTATCTTTTAAGCTTATGTATTTTGTAATTATATTTAGTTATATAATCACCATATAATTAGTAAAAAAGGGTTTTATATTGGAATATCTTTTCAGATATATAAAGTATGACTTGTTTATATATGAAACGCTAATGATTTGGCTGCAGTTCTAATAAATTGAAAATTAAATGATAAATTAAAAGAATGTTATAAGCTTATCAGTATATCAAAGTCTTTAAAATTGCCTTTTATATTAAGTAAACAACATATTATTTGCTTTAGAGATTTCTAATTTGTTTTTTCTCCAAAACTCCCGGGTTTTTTCCCTTGGTTTTAAATTCCCGGGTTTTTTGCATCTCTACACACCCCTAGAGGTTTTAATTAAAGAAAATAAATTTCTAAATTTGTATAAAAAAATAATACAGTTTAAGCAGAAAAATAACCACGTGGCACCGGCTAAACTATAGTTGTCTAACGGCTGTATTCACCAATAATTTCAACTCCCGGTTAAACCCAAAAATTTGAAAAAAGTCAGGGTGTAACTGTTTAGCAAGATTTAATGCGTTGCTTCCGCCATCTGGCGGTTTCAAAAATTTTAGCTGAATATAACCAGTCAAAGATTATATAAAATTTTCGACGCTTCAAATTTTGTTGGAGAGCTACACTCTGTCTTTAGATGCTTTTCAATTTTTTTTTTTTTTTTTTTTTTTTTTTTTTTTGATTTAACTGAGAGTTGTAGTTAATGATGAATACGGCTATTAGTGCTACTAATCTTGTTAAGAATTAAGTTTTCACAAGAGAAAGCTATGCCTCTAATTTATAAAAGTTAATTGTGCAGGTGATAATTAGGAATTATTATAATAAAACAGTTTTATAATTATTAATATTCAATATAATTTATTGTGTTAATTTAATAATTAAATAAAAATGTAATTAAATAAAAAATTGTTAAATTAAATGATGTTAAATTAAATAAAAAACAGAAAAATATTCTACATCATAACTTACTGAACAATAAATTTATGGGAAAAAAAAAAAAAAAAAAAAAAAAAAAAAAGCTAAAGAATACAAAGAATAATAGTCGTATGATTCTATAAAATAGAAAATAAATAAATATTGTTAATTATTTTTATATTACGAGTATATTTACTCTCCAGATTATTCATGAAATCACTTTTCACGCATGAAGTCTTTTTTTTCCTACTCGTAAATAAAAATGGCAATAATAACAAATTAACAAATAATCCACAACAAAACTTATTGAAACATAATCATATGATTGTACACCTAAAAAATACAATGGACATTTAAATTCTTACCAATATTCTTTAAAACAAAAACAAAAATTACTTATTGTTTTTTTACATTTTTATTAGAATATGCAGGAGACAGGAGCATGTAAGGAAATTAAAAGTAGGTCAAAGGTAAAAAAAAATCATTTTTTGACAGTCACTAGTAGTTTACGGTGTCAGAAATGTTTTCAAAAATTTTTTATATAGTAAAATCAAAATAACTGTATCACGTTGAAAAATATATCTTTATATGCCAATGTTCCATTTCTATAACATAGAGTTTCTTATTTAACAGTAAAAACTCAATATATATATATATATATTTGTTTTTTATTATAACTAATTTTTTATCAACAGAATGAAATTTCTTAATTCCATTTACTTAATTAAAAAAATATTTGTTGAATTTTATATGATTTTTTTTAATTTTGCTTATTGAAGAGGGCTTTAAGGAAAACAAAATCACCTTCAAACAGAAAACTTTTTTGCAAACAGAATTTAATTGCATATATACATTTTCCACCCCCTTAAGATTTCAAATATATTCATATATTTCTTACCAAGTTATCATAAATAATGAATCAAATATAAATATTTTTAAGCATAAAAATTTCCTTTAAGTAACATTTTAGTAAAATTGGAGATTTTTCATTTTGAGTTCTCCGCATGGAAAAATAATCATAAAATCTCTTTAACGATTCAATGATTCTCATGCATCGATACTCAATCATTTACGGTGAATTAACTTCCATTAAAACTGTTAAATTATCCGATGCATTTGCCATTTCAAAACTTTAAATAATGTACAGTAATGAGACAGTCACTGCAGTTGCATTAATTTGTGAAATTGAAAAAGAAAAATTTCTCTTAAGTGTAATTAATCTCATAATTGTACAAAATATTTAACGGTGTTCTTTTAATTGCTTCCGGCATTTAAAATATATTAAGTGACTTCGAGTGATAATAATAATAATAAATGGAAAAGGATGTTAGTAAGTCCTATTAACAAATTCGCATCGAGAAACGGGAAATCTCATTTAATATAAAAATTAAACCCGCCCTTGGGCGCTCGTGTAAATGTTATATTGTTTTACTTTGCATATTTCACCGTCGGTGTATATGTATACGTCAGTGACATTTATGTTATCGATTTCTGAGGATAAAATTTAAATGATTTAAACACTAATATGTAGAACCTTTTTTTTTACATAATATAACGTTTTGAAGGAACGCCAAAAGGGGTTTAAAGGTCATTGCTCTTATCATTGTAGGCGTCAGTCCTTATCTAACTTTAGTACACGTTTTGCGATAAGAGAGTGAACTTTATGGTGTTCTCGATGGTGGCGATCTTGTGTGGTGATCTTTAACATGTGTCAAAGGAGGATATTTTACTGTTTATGTTTTACTGCCCAAAACATTTAACGTGGAAGTTATTGAAAGCAAACCACGTACAGTGAATCAGTCAAACTTTCTTGCGAGGGCTTTGAGACTTTAACCAACAATTTGAAAACAATTTTACTGTATAATTTTTATTATTTTGGGTGTTTTGGTAAGAAAATGGCAAACTGGAAGCTGGAATATGTAAAAAATGAGAGAAATATTGCGTAAAAATAATAATAATAATAATAATAATAAAATAAATAATTGTTTTTATTGATTTTTTTTTCTGGCTACAAATCCCCTCAAATTTCCTCCTTACTTCAAATGTTCGTGTTTTAGAACTTTCTACCTCTGTAGCTCCTCTGGTCAGAAGACTCGGTTAAAATAATCATCGTTCCTCTCCAAATCAAACTGATGGGTGGTACAATTACCAAACAATGATAAAAATGAGGGAAGGGGTGCATCTAGAAAGCGGTGGGTGACTGGGCAAAATGGTGGTCATATTCGGATTCAGGAGGCCATTTTACATAAGAATGTGCTGAAATGGTGTCAGAGGCAATTTCCATGCGGAGCAGTGTTATAAAATTTTGTGGTTTTGCACCCGAATTCGATTTACATACTTGCCAACACCCTAATAATTATTCCGTAGTGTTGTTAGTCCCGCCCTTTCTTTCACACCAGTAAATTTTAGAATAATATTCTCGAAATGCAATTACGATTAAACAGGAAGAAAAATACTCTAAAAAGAGGCTGATGTGTAAAAGAAAGCGGGGCTAACTATGCTACGGAATATTAATTTCTATGTTTGTAAGTATGGATTTAAAATACCCGAAAAAAAAAAGTAACTTCTCATAATTATTAAAATTAACGATTCTTTTAGATAGAATTTTGTACATTCTAGAGGAAAATTATTTTTTTTTCTTTTTTAACGTGAATTATGATATCAGAAATTACTTTTCCTATTTGTAACTAAAGTGTTATCTCAGACTGAATAACCGAATAGCGTGTTTTAATGCTTACTTAAAAAGAATAAATGTTTTATGTTAGAAACAAAATAGCACTTGTGATAAAAGTTACAATACATTATTTGCTCGTGAGATGTTTTAATGTGAATTTTATATAACTGAAAACATAAACTTTAATACTATCGGGAAAAAAAAGATCCCTGCAAAGCATATTTACTCATAAAAAAAAAAAAAAAAAAAAAAAAAAAAAATCTGGCAAAGACAGAATTTACGGAGGACTATTAATTCCAATCTGATTTTTTTTTTTTTTTTTTTTTTATTAATTTATGACTGTAAAACTGGGCCACGTACTTTTAAAAATGACTGTAATGAATTTAAATACAGTGTTGACACCTAAATTTCATACTTTCGTTAATTTAAAAAAAATATAATGGTTGTGTCGAAAAACTTTTTGCACCCCTCGATTCAGAAAAATCGCCCTTTTCATTGGGTACCGAATTTGTAACAATAGCACTGATATTTCTAATTTATTTTGGAGTTACTCAAAACTGGTCTACAAAAACTCCAGATTGAAACTAACAGTCCAGTCCCCCGTCCTGAAACCCTGTCCCCTGTCTTTCGTCCTAAAAATATATTATTCAAAAAGTATTAGCCGTAGTTCTATGCGGTTTTTAATAAAATGTTCAAAAAAACAAGAGACTTTTTTATATATATGAAATATAATTTCCCCCCCCCCCTTCTTAAAATTAAAGCTTAATTTCTCAAACTTAAATGATTCTATCACCTACTAATCCATTGATAGCGCTCTAATTAATTCTTTATTAATTCATTTTCTAAATATTTCATTAATTGCAAATTCTTTGATTTTTTCTCAATTCTTAAAGTTATTTTTATTTCATTTTCCGATGAAACAAAACTGCTATTTATTATATTGTAAAATGCAAAGATAAATTTTATCAAGAATGCCTCCTTCTTGTGTAACGCCTCCTTCTTGTGTATAGTATGACTCCCCTAAGCCAATCAGAACGCTCGCCATCACGTGATCGCTCCCGCGAGAGGAGAATGTTCGAGTCAGTTCCAGTTGCTAGTTGTTCGTTGTTCGTTGGAGTATTTAGAAGTCTGAAGTTAGGTTTTTAAGATGTGAGTTTTAAGGAAAGGGCTCACCTTTGTGTGAAAGGTGTGAACACTCGACTTAATTAAATAATTAATAACTGCAAATTTGTTACTTTTCATTAGTAACTTTCCATTTTAATATTATATATATATATGTATATATAAGACAAAATATTAGTTACATTTTCCACTAACATATCGCGCTGCATTCATATTACCCTTTCGCATTTCAAACAGATACGCCTGATCAAATGGCGCCATATCGCGAATTCTGATGCTTTTTTTTCTCAGAATTTCCGATTGCGTACCGTCTGATGGTCAATATAATGAATTAAGGCCGTCACATTAATCATTTATATAGTTATATCTACAAGGTGATTATAATTAAAATTAAGATTTCAAAGCGCTATAATTTTAAAACTACCCATGAGGGCAAAAGAAAAAAAAATAGTTCCATAATGTGCCGTTAATTATCTGTAAAATATTTATTTCAAGAAGCTCCTTTTTTTCTCTTTTCACTATGACTGTTTCCGCTGTAAACACGTATTCTTGTCTCTTTGCTAAAAAAATTGTAGTAAATCCTTGAAGTCTGCTGTTTCCTGCTATTCCATTGTGTTGCTAATAACATTCCTGTGTTTAATGAGTCCATTTAGGAGTTTCCTTTGACATTACCGTGACAACACCATCTATAGGAACATGTTGGGACTACTTTTTTCCTCTTCCAACCAAAATTTCATTGCCTCACGATTGCTCTGGTAAAATATAAAATCGCTCTGATGGGTAGGGGAAAGTTGGATAAAACCGGGTAGGTGGATAAAACCGGGACACAGCAGTTTTAGCTTGATTAGTATTGTCATCTGTCGGTAAACGCTTGAAACTAGTCTCAAACAACCGCCATGTTATTTAGAGTTAAATGAAAGGCAGTGTTGTTTATTTGTTTGTCAACGGCGATGTTTCGAAAAATTCGAGTAGAAAAGTTTTGATTTTTACACCACCGATTTCACCCTGTAGTTTCTAATTGCTTAGAGATTTGTTTCAGGTAAGTACAACATTTGATAACACCTTTTTCAGCAGTTATTTTAAATTATTAAACCAGGTTTTGCATCATGTTTGAAATGTGCTAAACCTTCTTTTTTGATTAATGGCGTTGGCGGATAAAACCGGGACCTTGGCAGTCAGACAAGACCGGGTAATACCCGGTTTTGGACGACCCTTTTTTTTTTTTTTACTGTGTGAAATATAATTACTTTAATTTGTAAAATATAAATCTCTGCAGAGAAGCCAGTTCTTTTAATCCTGGATGGCCATTCCTCACATGTCAAAAGTATTGAGCTAATAAATGCTGCAAGAGAAAATCATGTTATCCTTTTATGTTTCCCTCCTCATACGACCCACCGTCTACAGCCGCTTGATGCGTCCCTAATGGCACCTTTAAGTGCCTTCTACGAACAGGAAGTGAGGAAGTGGCTAATCAACCATCCTGGTCGTGCTGTGACAATTTACCAAATTGGACATTTATTTAGAGATGCATATTTAAGGGCAGCGATTCCTCGGACAGCTATCAAGGGGTTTGAGAAGACAGGGATCTACCCATTCAACAGTGATGTATTTCCAGATCACCTCTTTTCACCCTCTGATACAACTGAAAGACCAATGAAGATTGAGGATAATCTTTTATCTGAACAACCTCAAGTTGAATCAACAATCATCGACAACCCTTTGCCTGAACAACCTCAAGTTGAATCACTAATCACTGACAATCCCTTGCCTAAACAATCTCAAGTTCAAGTGTGTTCAGAAACTGCGATTTCTTCGCAAACCAATAATCGCAAAAAGGCTGAGATACTAAAAGTCGATGATCAGCAACCTTCAACTTCTACACACGATCCAGGTAAGGCTATCATGTCTTCTTTCTCAGTATCCCCAAGAGAAATAAGGCCTCCTCCAGAGCAAAAAGAGCCAAGAATTGTGAAGAAGCCCACAAGCGGCGAGGGAAGACAGTAATTCTTACTTCTTCACCTTATAAGTTAGAGCTGGAGCTTGAAGAACAAGGAAAAACTAACAAAAAAGAAAAGAAAACCTTAAAACAGAAACTGTTTAAGGTCCCTAAGCAAAAAACTGTCCAAACACGGAAGAAAAAGAAGTTCAGCATTAAAACAGATTCCTTGTCATCAGATGAAGACGAGGAGGAAAGTGACGAAGCCTGTATCTTTTGTAATGAATTGTATGCAAAGTCAAAATCTCTGGAAGGTTGGATACAGTGTCTCCACTGTAAAGGTTGGGCACACGAAGCCTGTAGCAATGCAGAGGAGCATGATCAACATTTTATTTGTGATTTCTGTTCTTAAAATTTCTTACAAATCTGATCAATTAACTGAATTCACGATAAATTACAAATATATTAAATTCAAACTTACTTATGTTCCGTTATTTTTTAACCCACCTATGTTCCTCAGTATAGGAGGGCCATTGTACCAATTTATTGTTATAAATAAATATTTCAGTTGTAAGACAACAACATTTTTTAAGTGTTCCTAAACATACCCGGTTTTATCCAACCTGGTTGGATAAAACCGGGTACTTTTATACTTCCAAAAAAAAAGTATTTACCCTCCAAAATATTGTTCTTCCACATTGCAAAATATTTTTTTCTGTAACTAAAGAACTAATTTATCATTCAAATAGAAATTTAAGCAATTTTATTCACTTAACTGCTTAGGGGAAAAACAAAAAACTTTGGGACCCTGTTTTGTCCAACTTTCCCCTAATTTTAAAATTATAGCGTTTTGAAATCTTAACTTTAATTATTTAACAGCACACTTATCCATAGCACATAATGAGGATATCCCTTGGATGTACTTTCATCCATAGGATATCCTGAGGAAGTCTTGTGGATGGGATGTGCTGTTAGGGAATCACCCTGTACGTTGTTGAAAGTACTGCACCACTACAAAAAGTAATTTTACAATTAAAGCGTCACCTGGTGAAGGATATTTAGACTAATTTTCTAGTAAATCTTTTCTCTGTATATTAAAAAAAAAATCTCAGTTGCTGGCGTCAATTTTTTTTTTTTTTTTTTTTTTTTTTTTTTTTTTTTTTTTTTGGAGGGGGGGGGGGCTGCGACAGCATTTTCTCGCAGAGGGCAAAGTGTTCTCCATCATGAGAAGTATCAGTGGGTTCCGAATACTTCAAGGAAGGCATTTCAGGTAGTTAGAAATCTGTATCAACTTAAGTAACGAAGTTATTATTTAAATGCCGAGTTTATAAAGGTACTCTATTTGCCATAAAAGAAATAATTTCTCATATTACATCATTTTCCACAAAGACGTCATTCTCCATAGGGAAATAAAAATGTCATCACTGGTGTAAAAAGAATTAAATCAATTCCGCAACTATCTTTTTTTTCTACTTTTAGAAAATTAATTTTTTTACCGACAATATCTAATGTTTATTTTATTTTATATATGTGTTCTACTACTTCTTCTTCTCTTTTTTTTTTTTTTTCCTTTTTTTTTGTGAGTAAAGAAATAATGTCGTATCTGTCGTGTCTGTATAACTGACTGCGTTTCTTTTTGTCATTAGAGTGTATTTATCTTTTTCATTTAAACACACAATTTAAAATACTTCCGATATATTTTGGCATACAAAAATACTTAGATTTAAACTCAAACTCAGTTATAAATGAAAAAATCTGCTTCTTTAGCACTGATAATTTTTTAACATTACAGAATTAGGCATTTTCATAATACTTTTCATATTTATAATTATGACAAGAAAAAATTCATCACCTATGATTCTTATAATGAATCGAATAGATTTTACTCTTCGTTAACTTAAGAAGTAGATAGGAGAGGAGGTACTTTATATTTCGTCGACACAAATCTCGCCAAGTAAACTTTATTTGCGACAACAATACACTTATGGATTAAAAGTAAATTTGTAACTTAGAATTTTTTTTTTTTTTAATGTTTATTTACATATGTTATTAAGAATTTGACAAAAAAAAAAAAAAAAAGTTATATTTTTTAGGGGACTTTTAGAAACTAGCTTTAAGTAAAAATTAGGAAAATTTAATTTTTAAAAATATAAAAAAAATAAAATAAGTAAACGGTCATGTCTGTTTAATTTTTTTCTTATTATTATTATTCGAAGTGTTTTCAAACAATTACTCTTTCTTAGGTGTTAATGGTTGGCGTCGGTTACATCATTATTTCCACCTTTATCGCCTCGGCGGAAAAATGGGAAAGTTACGAATAGAATTAATAACTGAAGCTGCAGGAGGTTTTTCAAAACTAAACTAATAATAATAATAATACACTTTTTCTCATTTTTGATGTTTTCCAATGTCTAAAATGTCTGCACAATAAATATATACAGAGAATAAATATATACTGCCATAAATTAACTAAAATAAATAAAATAAAAAAAAAAATTAGTAAACAGTATGGGCATTAGAAAAAAATGTGTTCTATTTTTTAAAAAAAGTTATTCTAATTTAAGTAAAAGGTTCTTTTTTTTTTTTTTTTTTTTTAGAAGCAATTCTACGAAAAATCCATCCCCAAGTAGTGACAAAAACTTAAATGTCACCAAAGAGTTCCCATAGTATATCTGTAACACAAAATGGTTTAGTTAGTCCGAATTTCTTTCTTTTTCAAAAAGTAAATTACTGATTTTTAGCATATTATTTCATTAAAAAAAAAAAAAAAAATGGTATTAAATATGTATTTCAATTTGACATTGAATATGGGCATTTTCATAAAAAAAATCCCTATTTTTATTTATTTATTCATTTTCATGCAGTATTAATTTTCCTATCGAGTGAAAGGTAAAGAAACGAATAGACGGGCAGAGTGCCGCAGGAGTTAATAAATCAAACGACTCGGGGGAAACAAAGCAGTTCTGGGGGTTTGGTGAGCGGTGCGTAGGGGGAAGAGCCCCCTAGTGTTACCTAAAATAATTCCATGTTTTTCTGTGCATTTCAAGGAAAATCACATACTGGCGCTACGGCCAACACTTTTTCAATAATGTATTTTTATTTTTTCTATGACTTTTCGATCACCTTGTAGTTTTAGTTTAACAAAATCTCGTACTTATTTAGTCCGGAAAAGCATTTTTGTACGATTATTTAAATATTTTGATTGCTACTTTTTTGTTATAGCTGTTCTTGTATTTCTAAATCATAGAAATTAAATAAAGCGAAGATTAATGTTTGATGTATTGGGACTTAAAAATATAAACATATCTATTATGCTTCATACATGTGTATATATTGTTTATCTTAAATTGGTTCAAACAGGCATTAGTGATGTGTTATATAAGCAATAACATATAATAAAAACAATAAGTTATTAAGATGTATTACCAAAGTTAGAGTAAAACGAAATAATCTATTATTGAAAACTAATTGTTTGTTTCATCTCCAGTAAATGTGTATCTAACTTTTGCGTGAAAGTGCATACGTTATTTTTGCGTTGAATCTGTAAAACGAGACTTAAACAAATTTCTTCTTAACCAAAAAAAAAAAAACAATTGCCTTAAAGAAGAAAAGCTGTTTTACAAACAGAATTTAATTATATAGTTTTTTTTCCTTCTTTTTTTTTTTTTTTCTTAAATATTTTAAATATATACATATGTTTCTTATGAAATTATCATAAATAGTGAATCAATATATATATTTTTAAGCATAAAATGTTCCTTTAAGTAAAATTTTAGTAATATTGGAGATTTTTCATTTTGAGTTCTCCGCATGGAAAACTAATCATAAAATCTTTTTAACGATTCAATGATTCTCATGCATCGATACTCAATCATTTACGGTGAATTAACTTCCATTAAAACTGTTAAATTATCCGATGCATTTGCCATTTCAAAACTTTTAATAATGTTCAGTAATAATAAGACAGTAATGAGACAGGCATTGCAGTTGCATTAATTTGTGAAATTGAAAAAGAAAAATTTCTATTAAGTGTAATTAATCTCATAATTGTACAAAATACTTAACGGTGTTCTTTTAATTGCTTCCGGCATTTGAAATATATTATATGACTTCGAGTGATAGTAATAATAATAAGTGGAAAAGGATGTTAGTAAATCCTATTAACAAATTCGCATCGAGAAACGAGAATTCTCGTTTAATTATAAAAAATTAAACCCGCCCTTAGGCGTTCGTGTAAATGTTATATTGTTTTACCATAGCCTCCTAAACTAGATTCCTGTCGCGTGGCTCCGAAACTTGACAACAGTTCAAGCGGTAGACAGCGCCACCTGATACAAATTACGCAACTTTTTTATTCAACTGTCACCAATAATTTTAAGAAATGATATATGAAATCGACGTTTCTTCTATTCTATTCGCCTTTTATGTATATCAAATCCCATTTTTAAAAATTTTTGGTGGCTGTTGAATAAAAGAGTCGCGCAATCTGTACCAGGTGACGCTGTCTACCGCATGAACTGTTGCCAAGTTTCCCAGCCACGCGACAGGCATCTAGTTTAGGAGACTATGGTTTTACTTTGCATATTTAAGTTTAACCACTTAAGTACCGTCTGTGTATATGTGTACGGCAGTGACATTTATGTTATCGATTTCTGAGGATAAAATTTAAGTGATTTAAACACAAATATCTAGAACTTTTTTTGTTACATAATATATTGTTTTAATGGAATTCTATAAGGTGGGTTTTTGTTTAAAATAAAAAATTACTCCGATGCTAGCATGTTAGTAGTTTGCAATTATTTAGGCAACAAAAGAAACAAATATAAAAATTACCTTTACGGAATTAAATGTTTCTCTTATTATTTACTACTTTACTTATAAATAATCTTTAATCAAAAACTGTATATATCATGTAAATACTTTTGAAATACGGTACATTATTATTATTATTATTATTATTATTATTATTACTTTACGATATGTTTATATAAATACTGTTTTTATTTTTTCTTTCATTCTAAATTGCAGTATTTGAAAAAAATATATACAAGGGTAAGTCAAAAATTATCCGCAATGTAGCTAATAACTTTTCTTACAGTGTTCATACGGAAGTCTGTCCTAGTTTATATTATTGTTATGATGTTGCGGTCCTGCAATGAAAGTTTATCCTAATTCCTCCATTTGTCTTCCTTTTGTTGCAGATAGATTATGGCCGCTCCATTAGAAGTTTGCACCAAAGAGGAACAACGTGCAGTAATCTGGACTGGTGCGACCATCTCTGAATTTGTCAATCCATTCGTAGACACTCCGCTGTGGCAGGACAGTGTTCCCGTACTGTGCCGAAAGCCTTTGGTGGGTTGTGGCCCCTGATACACCTTCCGACCACAAAAACCGGATCACTGCTCGTTGTATACTACTAAAGTTACCAGACCTTTTTTATTCAATAGGTACCAACAAATTTGGGAAGTTGTATTTTACATACATAATAGATGAATCGAATCAAAGAATCGTCTATTATATATATCCAGAGCTGCCAACCTAATCCGGCAAATTGTTAGTACCGCCTCTTTTTCCACACCACTTAATTTTTAGAGTAATTCTCTTCAAACTCATTTACGATGAATTAAGAAAAAAATACTCAAAAAATTTATTGGTGTAGAAAAAGGGGGCGGTGCTAACAATTTGCCGGATTAGGTTGGCAGCTCTGTATATCAAATATCTCTTCTTAAATTTATTGGCGACAAATGAATAAAAAAGTCACAAAGTCTGGTAACACTGTTTGTTCTTTTAGCTATTTTTTTTTTCTTTTTTTCTTTTATACTTTGTTCATACTTGTTATAGTATTTGATCTGATGTATCAATGTACTCAAAAAACAATTTCAAAAATGTCTTTTTATTTCGCTGTTTATATCATTTTTTTTTTCAAATTGAAGATTTTGGCTAATGTTTCACTCCAATATATAAATATTTCCTGATTGTTTTGAATCTTAAATTTTATTTTTTATTTATTTATTTATTTTACATATTTACTAAACTGCAAATTTTTAGGCCTGTCTTCTTCTTCTTCTTCTTCTTCTTCTTTTTTTTTCTTTTTAAGTATGATAAACATATTTATTCTTCGACCACATTATATAAATCCATGGAAGCATCTGCGCAAGTGCTAACTCAACGAGTCCAATGCTAAAATAGGTGTGACAGTCATCTGACTCAGGGAAAATGACCAATAACAGAGCGCGGAATTACTGGATGTTTTCCAAATTTCAAACTGTTGGTCAAGTTGGCATCCCTCCAACATTTTGGACGCGTCCTCACTGCTAGTTTTCGGATGTGTGGCTGCTTTGTATTTTCTATGCTTATGTTTTATATTTATTTTATCGTATAATCATTGAAAAAATAAAACTTTGGAAAATATTACGTTATTTCAATTAACTTTATGAATTCCAAACATTATATAAGGCTTTAAATTTTAAAGACATATTATAAAATAAAAGCTCGTACCGGTTTCGAAAAAAAAGTAAAGGAAAAAAAAAGTTTTTTTAATGAAATAATTCATTTAATTATGTGGCACAGTCACGGAAAATGTAATATTAAAATTGTATTTCGTAAACACATTTGGAGAACCTTGAACTGTAGAAAAATAATTATTAACACTTTCGCGATCGCATGTTTTTGTCTTTTTCACAGTAAGATCCGCCTGTGGGCGTTATTCTCCAAAGTCCTAATATTTCACAACAAAATTTTCTACATTCACATTTATATTACAATTGGATACACATTATAAATATATTCTTTCTAATTAAAGTATTTGTATTCATAGAATGTTTCATAGTACAAATACGAATAGTGCGTATTTCCTTAAGAAATAAATAATATACAAATTGTAAAAGAAACGCCAACTGGCGGAGTTACAGATTTTGAAATGATTGAATCTACGTCAGTGATCGCGAAAGTGTTAAACCATAGCCTCCTAAACTAGATACCTGTCGCGTAGCTCGGAAACATGGCAACAGTTGAAGCAGTACACAGCGCCCCCTGGTACAGATTGCGTGACTTTTTTATTCAACAGCCACCAAAAATTTTTAAAGTGGGATATGATATAGATAAAAGACGAATAGAATCGAAGAGACGCCGGTTTATATATATCATATATCACTTCTTAAAATTATTGGTGACAGTTGAATAAAAAAATCACGCAGTCTGTACCATATGGCGCTATCTAACGCTTCAACTAATACCAAGTTTCCGAGCTATGCGACAGGCATCTAGTTTAGGAGGCTATGGTTAAACCATAGCCTCCTAAACTAGATGCCTGTCGCGTGGCTCGGAAACTTGGTAACAGTTCAAACGGTAGACAGCGCCACTTTGTACAGATTGCCCGACTTTTTTATTCAACGGCCACCAAAAATTTTTAAAAGTGGGGTTTGATCTACATAAAAGTCGAATATAATCGAAAAAAGTCTCTTATATATATCATATATCACTTCTTGAAATTATTGGAGACAGTTGAATAAAAAAGTCGCGCAATCTGTACCAGATGGCGCTGTCTATAGCTTGAACTGTTGCCAAGTTTTAGAGCCACGTGACAGCATCTAGTTAAGGAGGCTATGGACACACATTCAGTTCAATCTGAACTATGCCAATTTATCTCTTAAACTCATCAGGTGCATTCGAAGGTAAATATGTACATATAAAGCGTACTTCAAATTTAACAAATGTTCTTTTTGTGTACATGAAGTGCACTCGAATTTTTTCAAATATTTAAACTAAAAAGGATTAATTTTCAAAAATCAGGGTTACGCATGGTCACTTTCTTGAGTAACTTTTTTCTTTTTTTTTTTCTTTTTTTTTTTTTTTTTAATAGACAAATTTGATAATCATTTGATGTAGCTATCTTTAAAAAGGGTGCGACAATTGCAAGCAATATGTTGCATATTTCCTAGAAAATTTTATAATATTTTGCTGTTTTTTCAAATACACTTGCTTAAAAGGATTATAATTAATCTAATCCATCACAGCAAAAATTGTATCACAAATTTTAACATAATCTGAATTTGCGTGGTCAAATGACAAATAAATATATCTGATTATCCAATATACTAGATTGCATAGAATATCAAAGATTATGCTATAGGTAATAACAGTGCATTGAAAAAAAATTAAGTATACTATGGAAAGATGTTAGAAATTTTTATTTATAGCTGCCTACTGTTCTGATATTTTTCATACCAGTATTTTGTTTATCCCCAAATTCTTATGTACTTACTGCCATTCACTACGGTATGTTTGTTAATCTCAAGCCGAAAAAAAAAAAAAAAAAAAAGCTCCTCCACTTTAAGGTAAATATAAGTTTTTTCATTTGTCTCTACGTGGCTGAGGTAGTTAGAGCGCCATGTTAGTAACGCGGTGGTCGAGCGTTCGATACCCCGAAGGTTCGGAATGTTAAATTTTGCAGATAATTAGTAGAAAAGAAGTCAATTGATAAAAGAAAATTTTTCGTTGACTACACAGAATCCTAAGAATTTTTGAAGAGGTTTTTTTTTTTTTTTTTTTTTTTTAATGTTCGAAAGCTGAAATTTAAGGCAAAAATTTAGTATTCAAACATAAAAATGTTTTATAAAATTAACTCATCGATAAATTCACAAAGTAGTACACAAACATACTTAATTTTTTTTTTTTTTTTTTAAACTCAAAACTAAAAAATTGTTTGCAGTGAGCAACATTGTATGCATATTTTTATAATTCTAAAAGAATTATGCAGTTCTTTACCAAAAAAGAAAAAAAAAGTTTTTATGCATATTTACGTTTGTAATGACAGATAGATGGCACAACCAGAGCAATAACTAATGGCCAATCATAGCAATGCATCGGTCAATGGATGAAATGCCTCAGATTTTTTTTTTTTTTTTTTTTTTGAAACTCGGTCAGGCGTGTATCGAATCTTTGACTGCCTTACCGCCTAGACTTTCGGAGTTTATAAAAGAATACAAATTCTTTTCCGCTGAAATTTATCATTTCACCTTAATACAAAAAAGTTTGCAAAATCATAACTTCGAAAAATTTATGTGATATGATACATAAAGAATTTGGGTTCTAAATGTTTTTTTTTAAACAGATTATTTTTTAATTTATTTAATCATCGAAAACTGTTACAAAAGCTAATAAAAAAACTTATATACATATATGCATATCAGTACCCTGAAACCGGAACGGTTTTTAAATATGTATGATTATTATTAACTTTTTTTTTTTTTTTTTAATTATTCTTGAATCGCAAATTTCTAAATATTTATAATGAGTTTAGGTTACATAGATAATCTCCGAAGATAGAATCCTTAAATAATTTTAATCTTTGGAAAAAAAAAACATAAAAATTGATTTTGCTTAAATTTTTGAAGGAACATTTAATAACACATTTAGTTGAAATTCAGACACACAAATAAAGTAAATGGCAGTTTTTTATCAAAAGACACTAAACAGAAAAATAAAATAAAACAATCACATAAAATTTTCATTATTTTTACACAGAAATATCTTGTAAAATTATATAAATGCTTGCAGATATGTTTTTAATTTTTGACTCTAGAGCTAGAACATGTAACTCTTTAACACACTGCTTGTGGAAAAAAATACTTTTACGTTCTTACTATCTCTCACTAGAGTGAAGGTCAAGTAAGAATGCGTCCTTAAAAATCAAGCTTCGGCTACTTTAACACGTTGTTATCGTATTAATTTCCTATTTTTAACACTTTCGCAACCGCTGACGTGAATTCACGTCATTTGAAAATCTGTAACTCCGCCAGTGGGCGTTTCTTTAGGTTACGTAGGTTACATTATTTCTTAACAATATATCCAATATACACATTTGTGCAATGAATGCACTATGGATACAAATTTTTTGATTAGGAAGAGTGTAATTGTAACTTATATTTATTTATATTATAAATATGAACACAGTAAACATTGTTTTAAAATAATGTAATGTTAAAGAATAACGCCCCACAGGTGGAGCTTACCGTCAAAAAGGCAAAACATGCGGTCGCGAAAGTGTTATTATTTAGTCCCTCTTTTAGAGCTCGTCACAAAAATAATCCGCTTCAAACGTAAGTCCGAGACGAATTATTCCCCCTTTGAAATGGGTTAAAATTTAGAAAATTTACGTCCTATCTCAGTTTTATATTTTCCAAATTCAGTTTGTGTCAATTCAATGTAAAATTATCAACTAGAAATACATTTATAAAAATATTTATACCGTAAATATACTATTAAAAGGAAATAGAATTTATTTGTTACAATTTAATTCATATGGTTCGTTTTTCAATCAGAGATTTTTCGAGGTAATCGGCAGTTGCGCAAGAAAGCTGCTGAAGGCGTGATAGATATATAGGCTATCTATATTCTGCTTAACCTTTCTACCCTGTCTGGGTCGATTCGACCCATTTTTAAAATTGATCTTTCGATATCTTCTACAGATTTTAATTTTTATTGTTCAAACATTACGTATGACTCAAAAATATGCATTCCTGTGACATATGATGTTTTCAGAGTCATTGGTTTGTTTTAAACCACTCCAAAAAAATATGTGACATATTACCTGTCTGGGTCGATTTGACCCACATTATTAACATGCATAGAAATGCTTAAAACACCAATTTTTTATTTTGAGTAGACTTCATTTTCAGGAATAGTCAATAGATGGTGATAGTTGTCGGAAACGTAGATGTAAAATGAGCTCCATACAAATTTTTTCTTAAGAACTAAATTCAATCTATACAAAGTGGGTCGATTCGACCCATACAGGTAAAACGTAATTTTTTTTTCAACAGGTAGGAAGGTTAAGGGGACTATCTACTTATCGTCTCCGAAAGCCGAAGACAATGTTATTCTACAGGAAATTTTAACCCGTTATAACTCATTAACGATTACTTAATTTTACCATGTTTTTATTAGCTTCGATTCTTGTTTGTTTGTTTGTCCAGTACAAATCTTGCAATCGATTTTTAACTAATTTCCCGACTAGCTAGATATTTGAAACTTTCAGGATCGCTCAGAACACGGTGAAAATGCATTTTTTAAATACTTTTAGCCAACTGTTTCGTGTTGCTACTGTCTTCGGCAGCGTTACCAGTACAAAGCTTGCAATCGATTTCTCACTAACTTCCTGACTTGCTAGACATTTGAAACTTTCATGACAGCTCAGAACACGGTAACAATACATTTTTTTAATACTTTTAGTCAACTGTTTCAGGCTCCTACTGCATTCGGCTGCATTTATATGATTCAAGAGAAAATTTATTTAACTAACTTCCCGACTAGCTAGGCATTTGAAACTTTCACAATAGTTCAGAACACGGTGAAAATATATTTTTTAAATATTTTTAACCAACTGCTTCGGGACATTGCTGCCTTCGGCAGCGTTACCAGTACAAAGGTTGCAATCAAATTTTAACTAATTTCCCGGCTAGATAGCCATTTTAAACTTTTATAATAGCTGAAAACACGATAGCAATGAATTTTTAATACTTTTATCCAATTCCTTCGGGTTCCCGTTGCCTTCGGTAGCGTTTATATGATTCAACAAACAATGTAAAAACATGGTATACAGATTTCATTTTATCTTGTAATTATTTAAATTGCGTTTTCTCACTCAGAAAATTTACAATTGCTAAACAGGTTATCGCTTTCTATAAATTGACTTTTTCAATTTTTAAGATTTCACTTTTAAACATTTTCACATTGTGAAAATTCGCATCTGACAATCTCAAAATAAAATAATAAAAATTTTAAAAGTCATTTTTTAGAAAGCGACAAACTGCTTAAAGGTAGACAATGGAATGTCACCACAGTCTTAAAAGTGACCTGGATCCAGCATCTCCCGGTGAAGCTATAAATGGGAGATAAGGTGCTTCGACGCCAACAGTCGGCGAAGTTTCAGATTAGGTTGGAATGATTTGGCGTCAGGATTTATCTGCAACGGAGAAGTAAGTTGCGGAGTGTAAGTGGATATTAACAGAGTTTTGGAATTTTTGTTAAATGAAGTAAATGGAGTCGATTGAGTTAAGGATACATATGAAGGTAATTTTGGTAGCAGGTATGGTGTAGATGAGAATAGTTCGCATGCCAGCGTTTAGTGGTTAAGTGAATTAGATTGTGGAGATTCTCAATTTGCCGAGTATTGTGGTGTTGTAGATAGAGCTGATTAGAGTGGAAAAATTGATGGCGCAGGGAATCCTACCACCTTTGTCAAGTTTGTGAAGTGCAGTGGTTACAACCAGAGCAGCGTTCGCCCTTCTTTTGTTGTTGCTACTGGGTGAGACTTCAGTTTTATATTTCTCTAAATTGCCATTTATTTAACTTGTTGATTGAGTTTCAGGTACAAACTATTCCACCCGATTTAAACTCAAACAAAGGTCTTATTTGTCGTTTATATTAAAGTCTCGTGATTCTTCATTTATCCATTATCTATTTCATTAATTAATTAAGATGGCGTTTGCGACCACGCAAAGGTTATGAATTTTCTGAATGTGAAAACGTAATTTAAAAATAGGTAATAGTTAATGAGTTATAATAGAGGAAAATTCTCGATAGAATAACACTGGCTTTGGCTTCCGGAGACTATAAGTAGAGAGTCCACTTAATGCCTGCTATACCATTGTCGGTCCATAAAAGTGTCTAAAATGGAAAATCAGAGTTCTTTCAAAGACTTGATAGTTTCTGGATGAATGCGCATTTTCTACAGAACTCCGAATACTTGAGTTTTATGAGAGAAAATTCGTTCAAATTTAAATATTCGATTGGATAATAAAAAAAGAAAATAGGAAATTCAGTTTGTATTGGGCTTAATTCAATGATAAGAGTTTAGTTGCTCATTTCTACAGGAAAACGAAAAAAATCATAATTATTTAAATGTGATTTACATAACCAAAAATATTCAATTACATTAAGAGCTATTAATAAAAATTTTCTAAAATTGCCCTTTCGCTTACTTTAGCGTTTTTAACACTTTCTAACATTTTTTAAGTGTGAATATGATTTCAATTTGCGTATCTGTCTATTTGTTCGTCTGTCCATCTGTCTGTATCTTCGCACTCTAACTCTCGCAAATATTTATGGAATTTCTTGAAACTGATATACGTTATTCAAGTTCACTATCGGATGTTTCCAATGTAAAATGGTGTAAACACCTAACTGATTTGTGTACAGAGACACTCGTAAGTATACCAAAGCATTGCGTTCTATAAGAGATATTTATATAAACCAAATTTTAAAAATGTTATGCAAAATTTATTGAAATTGAAATAAGTTACTCGCACAAAAGAATGCTTTGTATAGAATATGGTATGATTGACATTAGATTTTCAGGAACATACAAAAATACTCAATTACATTAAGAGCTGTTGATAAAAATTTGCTAGAATTGTTCTTTCTTTTATATGAAGCGTTTTTAACACTTTCTAATAATTTTAAGTGTCAATATGATTTCAATTTATGTATTTGCCAATCCGATTGTCTATCTTTCTATCTGACTGTCTCCCGCCCCCAGCATCCATAAACTTTTTCAGAATTTTTAAAAAATGATATATATTATATCAAGTTTAATATCAAATGTTCCTGATTTAAAAATGATATTAATAGGTCCTGTACAACTAGTTTGTGTTCAGGGGGGAAAAAAAGCCAATGCATTACGTTTAAGCACAGGCATTTTTTAAAATCACATTTAAAAATTTTCTACTGTAAAAATCATAAAGAAATTGGCATGTATTGTTAATATTCTGAAATGATGTTTTATATAGAGCATGATATAATGAACCTTCAGATTTATAGGGTTACACTAAACTATTGAGATAGATTAAAAGCTGAAATTATAATTTAACGGCTGGATTTTCTTTTGCGTTAAGCCTTTTTAAAACTTTACGAAATGTCTATGACTGATTTTTAATTCAATTGTTCTAGCTTAAGCTCTTCTATTCTTAAGCTCTTTAATTTTGAAGAGCTTAAGAAAGCTCGAAATGACTAATTTTATATTTTGTATATTACATTATGTATTATGAAGTCAGAAAATAAATTTTTAGTTCTTCGGTGTTAAAGAGCCTGTTTAAAAATAATCATAAATTATATCTTTAACATTTACAATTCCAAAATAGAGTTTGTGTGTTCATTCAAAATGCAATTCGTGCACCATTAAATATGTTATTTTTTATACCGGAAATTTTATTATAAAACTTTAGTGCATGAAGCCTGTACAAAGTTATTTTGATGTAAATATATTTGTCTTCCTGGGTAATTACCAGCTCACAGAGTGGCATTCAGCGGGCCAGTTCATCTAACAAGGAAACATTCAAAAGGTGTCATCTTTAAATAATATTGAAAAAATATATGCGTTTCTACTCTTCATAAAACACCAGAAAGTGAAAATATTATCGGCTGAAATTAATTACAGCGACCACAAAAATTATCAAAATAAGCATATTTGGCGATTTCACACTGCTGGTGATTGATTTTGAGTACTTGGCGGAAAAGCAAAACACGGTTCTGTTAAGCCCTGGTTTTTAAGAAACAAGGAAACAAGAAGCTAACGTCATCGTTTCCGACTGTCACCCCTATTTTAGCATTGGACTCTTTTAGTTAGCACTTGCGCAGATGCTTAAATGGTTTCATGAAATGTCGTCGAAGAATACACGGCAAAGAATACATGCTAGCAAACGTATCCCCTAATAACGCTAAATCGCCAAATATGCTTAATATTGATAACTTTTTGTGGTCGCTGTAATTAATTTCAGCAGATATTTTTTTTTCATTTTCTGGTGTTTTATGAAGAGTAGAATCACATATATATTTTTCAATACTTTTTGAAGATGACACCTTTTGAATGTTTCCTTGTAAGTACAGATCTGCTACTACCTGTCATGTGAACTGTTGCATACAACAATGTTAACTCTTTGAGTACTGAATTATTTAAAGATTTTTATGCCCATGGGACAGATTTACAGACCTGCCAACCTAATCCGGCAAATTGTTAGTACCGCCCCTTTTTCTGCACCACTTAATTTTTAGAGTATTTGTTTTCTTCATTCATCGTAAGATTCGTAAATATATTTGAAGAGAATTACTCTAAAAGTTAAGTTGTGTAGGAAAAGAGGCGGTGCTAACAATTTGCCGGATTTGGTTAGCAGCTATGGATTTAATTTTTCGCTATATAGATTAATATGTAAAATTAATATATTTTATTTGGAATATAGTTATATTGGTGATATAAATATATTTTTGAAACAGCATTTTAGTTACAAAATATAAATAAATATATAAATGAAACAAAATAGAAATATTTATATAGATCAAGAACCAACTTAAAGTCTAATAATTTTGTACCGTGTGGTATTTGTCAAAACATGTCTGTAAATACAAAGGTACCTGGCATTTTTTGCATTGCTAAGTGGTTTCTTTTCTTATTTTATGTTTATAACATACGCGACACCATTTTGTAAGGTGTTTCTTTAATTTTGTTGCCGGAATATTCCCCGAAAAACGTGCCCAATTTTTCGCTTGCAAACGATGTGGCGCATCGATACTTGTGGGACGCCCACGGATATTATAATTTGGCAGGACCACTTGCGCCAATAATTCTTCAGCGATTTCTAAACAAAACTGGGCAATGCTTGTTTTGATTTCACAAATGACTTTAATATGTAGAACAGGTGAATTGAAAATAGTCATATCTATTAGATAAAATGCCATTTTTTTTTGTAACCTTTCATGCATTTTCTCATAACAGGAAAGCACGCTAGTCCTGTTTGTCAAAGCCTCCCATGCCTGTATAATATTCGATTACACATGATGGTTTGATAATTTTGTCAAAGTCATTATCATTCTTTTTTCGATTCCCTGTATCAACTAAATGAATATTTGAAGGTTTTGTACTAAGCATGTATACATCTTTCTTATATTTCCCACTTATTGCTAACAAATCATGGGAGGATAACATTTTGGCCCCTCCTTATTTTAGTTCAAAGAAAGGAAGTTTTTTTTGGCATGTGTTTTCTGTTCCTTCGCACAGTTCCAACTACATTTGTATCTTGTTCTAGTAATTTTAAATGTAATTGTGGAGACCAATACAAATTGTCCATGTATAGTGTTTAGCCTTTTTTTCAAAATTGGTTGCGCCACTTCTAGAACAACGCTCTCAGATACCAGTATATCAGTCCCCGCCCACTGGCGGGGATGCCGTAAACATCAACGCCTGCTTCTTAAATTTAGATGACGAGTCAGACTCGTCCACCGTAACTTCGCCCAAGTAAGCAGATGACGAGTCTCACTCGTCAAATGTACCCAAAGGGTTAAGAAAATATTATTTATTACCGAAAATTGTGTGACTAGATTGGATGAAAATACGCTTGAAAAAGTAATGTTATGAAATAAAGATAATAATAACCAGACAGTTGGCATTTCTGTAAGTCGAGTCTCGTGTGCATAGCAAAACAAATCCTGCAGTTACGAATATGCCGTCAAAAATTAAAATAAGCTGACTAAAAACCGTCTTCTAAAATCGTTTTTTCATATATTTAAGTGAGCAATGCTGCAGTAAAAAAATTAGAAAATCATTCACTGCTTACTGAATCTTAAACATTTGTGGACGGCAGATTTTCCTATTTTAAACAGTTAGCCCCACCTTTGGGCTTTACTTAATGCAAGAATTTTTTAACAAAAATTTTCAAATAATTATTTAGACTCTAGTAATCATTTAAATTTAATTTCAAAAATTCAATCGGTAAATGCGAAGGTCAGGTTTTAAATATTTATTTATACATACTTCCCAACATCCTAATAATTATTCCGCAGTTTTATTGGTACCGCCCTTTTTTTCAAAAGAAGGCGGGATTAGCAATACTACGGAAAATAAATTAGTATGTTGTTACGTACTTACATATATATACTCTAACGGCATTCATACGATTAAATACAAATATTTAAAATCCTTTATTACTGTATTTTAAATAATATACTTTTTAGTAGACCGCCTATAGGCGGCTTCTTATTAAGACACTGGGTTCTTCTTTACAGATATTCGTTCGCATATATTTAAGTTGTGCAATTCACAATATACACTTCAAAGAGTGCTTGAAAAAAGCACTGTCACTCAATATCGTACAAAGCATTGAAAAAACATTTTTTTTTCTTTATACAATCTTAAATGCAAATTTCTTTAAGTCTATGTATACACACAAAATCAAAAAAAGAAAAAAAAAATACCAACCTTTCATTAGTTTAATCTGTTCTGGCTGTCCTAAAAATAGGACAATGGTTTTGGACAGTTGGAAATATAAGAAAAACAGATCATCTATATATGTATATATATATATATATATATATATATATATACATTATATAATTGTTTTATCAGTACAAAAGCGTAGAATATTTCCTCAATAAATTTATGTATATAATGTATTGAAAATGTAATGAATAAATCTTCAAAAATCGTCATTTTAAAAATTAAAAATGTATGTTAAACGTTAATTTAAACTAACGATAAAGATACATATGTATTTATTGGACTTTAAAATAATATAGAGCTTTTAATTTAAATTAAAATATTCAAAATAATTTATATAAATTCTACTTATGCAAGGTGTCCATTTTTTAGGACGATGGTGAAATATGTGTTAAAACCGCATCCCCCTAAAGCGAGCAATTATCTCGTAGCAGTCTCAAAATATACTTATTAAATTAGTACAAATCAGAAACTGTAAATTTCGTAAACTAAATTCGTAAATTATTTGTAAACTCAACAGAAATATCAGAAAAAATCGCTATAATCTGTCTTAACATATTAGTATAACACAATTTTGTATTACTCTAAAAATTATTTCATAAGTTTAAATGCTACTTATCTGTAGCTGCCAAGTTTTACGATATTTAATGTACTCTATTTTTATTCCATTTTTATTCAAAATACTTAGAAATCTTTAAAAAAAAATTTTATAACTAAATAAAATTAAAATTTCTATTAAAAAAAAAAAAAAAAAAAAAAAAAAAAAAAAATTCAAAAAACTGTTACATGTGCCAGATACGAAGGACTGAGAACATTTTTGTTTTGTCTCAAATCCATTCTGGGAAAATATTTCGTGAATAACCCATTTAGGTGCATGATGTAAAATTACATGGAAAGTAAATGTTTTTATGACAGACAAATTAAATTTCAGCTGTTAATGATATTATTAAAAAAAAAAAAGGTATCCGTCAAATGTTCGTAATCCAATGAAATCACAGGAAAGATATTTCTCATATTTGAATCTATTGGTGTTACATAGGTACCAATCGTAGCCTCCTAAACTAAATACCTTTCGCGTTGCTCGAAAACTTGGCAACAGTTGAAACGGTAGACAGCGCCACCTGGTGCAGATTTCACGACATTTTTATTCAACAGCCACCAAAAAATTTTAAAAGAAGGATATGATATACATAAAAAGCAAATTGAATCGAAGAAATGTCGATTATATAAATCATATATCACTTCTTAAAGTTATTGATGGCAGTTAAATATCGGGCGATCTGTACCAGGTGGCGCTGTCAACCACTTCAACTGTTGCTATGTTTCCGAGCTACGCGACAGAGATCTAGTTAATGAGGCTATGTACCAATTCTCCATTATTTTCAACAGATCTTTTACACCGGAAAGCTTTTATAAATGTCTTTGGTGTATTTCATTTTATATATTCATCAAAAATATATCTGAGAGATCATTTTTTTTTAAATACCGATGGATAAATCTGATTTAAAAATTAATAATGTTGCAGCTATTGCTTTACTTTACTGCACACGACCAGAGTTGCCAGATTTTGCATCGTTTTTAATCAATAGTCACCGATAGTTTTGAGAAGTGATATACATAGTAGACAAATCGAATCGAAGTATCGTCTATTATGTACACCAAATATCCCTTCTCAGAATTATTGGTGACTATTGAATAAAAAATGTCGGAAAATCTGGCAACACTGCGCAGGACAATTTTTCGCGCAACTTTTATTTAAGCAGTTTTCCTGCAATTTCTGAAGGCTGAAATCACAAAAAGAATTAAAAGAATTGCCAGTTAAAGATCGCCTTAAAAACCGATTTCTTTGGTGTTCATCAAATATCAAGGTGCAAATGTTCATTGTTCTTTTCTTGGCGCGTGTAAAAATATTTCTTTTATTGGTTTATTGCAGGAGGAATTATGAATAGGAAAGACATTTCTATGATTAGTCAGAGAAAATTATTTGTACTCCCAACAGCTGTTATATTGAAAGTTGAGGCAATTTGAGCCGACAATCGTTTTAAACATTACCCGAAAAGTTCCCGTGTGTCAAAGACCTTTTATCCCCCACTAATGGCCGAGAGTTTTTATATATTATTTTATAGTATTTATTTATTATAGTTTTCATTTATTTCAATTTTAATATTTTAATGCAGTTAACAATTGCTCTCGATGTCATGTATGTAACAAAAGTTAACGTTTTCTCATGTTTATTCTTAAATTTGTTTTGGTTTTACTATATGTTTTTGTACATTGCTCGAAACAATTAAGGGAGTAAGTCTTATTTGAAATAACTGTTTAAGAGAATTTTTTCCCCCCAGAAAATTGAAGAGAATCACAATTCCAAATATTTCATATTTTCAAACTTCGAATTATGCAAATTTTGAGTTTGACGTCAAAAACGACGCTTTAGTGACAATGAGTGAAATTTTGCTTTCAACTTGACAAAGACAAATCGGTAAGAAATGATCGATATTCAGTAAGTGTGTTGATTCGATGATTGTGATGTCTAAGTCATTTAACGGATTTAACAGCTTGGAGAGTTGTTGGTCGTTTTGAGAGTGGTTCAAACACAAAACGAAGCAGCCGAAGCCACTGGAGTTTCATAAAGTGTCGACTCAAACTGTCCGAAACCGGCTCCATTCTGTAGGTATGTATGCTCACCGACCAACAGTATGTGCTACGTTAATAGCAAGACACCGCCAGCAGAGACTAGGCAACGAAGCATGTGAACTGAAGGAGAAATGAAAGGCACAATATTCTTTTCTTTGACGAGACGAGCGCGTTTTTCTGTTCATCAATGGGCATATTTTTATTTGGAGGGAACGTGGCACTAAAAGCAATGCTGCGTTCGTGCACTGAAGTGTCAGATTTGGCTGCTTCTGCTGGCATCTCCACTTATTAGTGCATCGATCCCCACATCATTCAAAATGACCAGTCGCCAGTATAGGGGTGAGATCTTGTGACCTATTGATACTGCATAGAGCCAGTTTAGGAGAGTTTGGATCAAAATTGTGGTGCCGGTAGCCATGCGCAGGTGTTGCTGAAGAAGAGAGGCATTCGTGTTTCCGTGTCTCTCAGCTATTATCGTTAAATATCAATTTTTCATTGGCTGTTTTTGCACATTTACAACTTTGCCTTGATCTTCGGTAGCATTTTCAGTCTCCGAAAAAAAATGGCTCCAGATCCTGAAAATCATACTTTGTGAAACTCTTGTGACTTCTGCCACTTCGGCTTCTGTTTGCCCCTTCTCCTCTGACAAACCAACAAATATCTAAGCATGTGAATCGCTTAAATGATTTCGTTGAGATATCACACTCAGTGAAACAAAGCGCTTACTGAATGTCGATCATTCTTTTCCTCTTTGTCTTTCATAAAATTGAAAGCCAAATTGCATTAGCTACGCTGAAGCGTCATTTTTGTCGTCAAACTCAAAATTTGCATACTCTGATGTTTGAAAATGAGAAAAATCTGCATTTATGACTCTTTTCTTCAATCTTCTGAAAAAAAAATCGCTTTTATCGTTATTTCTCATATAAGAATTACACGACTCTTTTAAAAGAGGATTTTTGTTATTACTTCATTGTAAAAACATAGGATATTGAAACATACTTATCCATAAGTAAGTGCGAAAAATTTGCGGGTACTAACAACGCTCCTAAGTAAACTATAAATAGTACCTAGTAGGATATATTTAAGGAAATATGCTACAAGAGACAGAATGAAATGTCCTGTCATCGGACGATCTTTGTTTTTTCGTATGCTCATAAAAGAATTTACTTTAAATTGCAGGGATGTTTTTATTCAAATAAATAATGTTATCGGAATCAAGGATAAAGATATTAACGTTAAAAGGAAAATCCAGAAAAGAACTTTTCTAAAAATTAAAAGATTAAACTTTTTATGTCGTCTCCGGGGTCCTATAACTTTATCTAGGGAAATAAATTTAATACTCTAAGATGGAAAAAGTAATCTTTCTGTTATTTAAATTGACCGAATTACAACTTTCTTCTAGATGTGTGAGAAGAAAATATTTAATTCGAGAAAACTCCGATTTTCGATGAATTTAAGCGTTTTCAGATGTCCTGAGAGCGATTTTCTCTTTTTACAAAATGTCTGTCCGTATGTGAGCATCCAAAATTATGTGGATGTCAAAGGACGTATATTACAAACAATTGTCGGAATTGAATATAAGTTTGTATTTGATAGGACTTTGACTTAACCCTACCGTGCACCCACTTGATAAGAACCTATTTATCCCACACAAAACTATTAAATTCCTCTAGTAGCTTAGAAATGTTGTGTGATTCCCATTTCAGTGAGTCCAGCGAGTGTTAATAAAAATATTAGCAATTCTGCAATTAAAGTGGTGCACGTTCTCTAATCAAAATTTAATTTTTACTTCCTTATACAAAGTATAAGGATCCCGATATGCGAAATGGATTTTGCATTTCACATTGCTCGAAAACGAATGATCGCTGAATGTTGCCAATTTATACGTGTGACTGTCATGATGTTTAGTTGTACACCTGCAAGTGTCGTCTTAACACGAGCTCTCGTTTTAGAGATATAAGGGACTTAACACGATTTTTCGTGACGTCTGTATGTATGTGTGTATGTGTGTGAGTATGTCGCATAACTCAAAAACGGTTGGCCGTAGAAAGTTGCGAATTGGTACATAGGTTTGTTATAACATCTAGTTGTGCACCTCCCTTTTTGGACTTTGTATGATTTTCCGTTTTGGAGATATTTAGGAAAATTAGGTTCATGATGGCCAAAATGTATCAAGAAACGGTGATAACTCAAAAACGGTTTGGACAAATCTTGCAATTTAACTAACTTCCCGACTAGCTAGACATTTAAAACTTCTGGAAAAACTCAGAACTCGGTGACAATAAATATTTTTTGCCAATTGTTTCAGGTGACTGCTGCCTTATATGGTTCAACAGAAAATTTATTTAACTAACTTCCCGACTAGCTAGACATTTGAAACTTTCAGAATAGGTCAAAACACGGTGAATGTGCATTTTTGAAATACTTTTAGCCAATTTTTTCGGGTCCCTGCTGCCTTCGTCAGCGTTACCAGTACAAATCTTGCATCGGTTTTTAACTAACTTTCTGAAAAGCTCAGAACACGGTGATAATTCATTTTTTCAAATACTTTTAACCAACTGTTTCTGGTCCAATGACAATGTTTTTTAACATTATGTATATTTCAATCTCCTCTTCTTTTATTTTTTAAATTTTTAATTTAATTTAATTTAATTTAATTTAATTTATGTATTTTCAAGACACTTTCATGAATAAGAAATTTCCGGCTTTTATACTATCACTGTTTTTACACAGAAATCTTTACCATATGTATCCCATTAAAATAATCCCATTATACGTCGGAATAAAACGGGGTAGAGAATGTTGTACAAGATTACTGTATTTTTGTAAAAAGATTGGTAGCCAAAAAAACCCGAAATTTTTATATTCCTGAATAAGCTATTGCTGAATGTCATTTGAAAAGTCGTACCATATTTTCAAATTTTTTAACATGATAGAATAATACAAACACTGAAGTTAATTTTCAATCAAACATTGTAACATTATATATCTATCTATCTATCTATCTATCTATCTATATATATATATATATATATATTTAACGATTTTTCATATCACTTTATTTTTAGTGAAATTTTCTCCGATATGTAATTAAGATTATGACAAAATATATCGTTCAAGAAAAATCGAGTTGCCAACACTTTAATTTATTCCAGAACATTTTTAGCTCCGCCTTTATTACATGCCTATTTTTATTTATTTATTTATTTATTTATTTATTTTATTTTAAAGAGGATATTTTTCTTCTTTTGTCGTAGTTATATATTCGGGGAGATTATTCGACAAATAAAGTGGTGCAAAATAATAGCATGGCTAAAAATGCTCAGGAATAAACTAAAATGTTGGTAACTAGGGAAAAGTGATGTGAAAAAAAAAAAAAAAAAAAAAAAAAAGAGGAGCTTTGTCTTTGAGCATGGATTCTAGAGCTAACACTTTCGCGACCGAATGTTTTTGTCTTTTTCACAATAAGGGTCCGCCTGTGGGCGTTATTCACTCCAGTTACAATATTTAACAACAAAATTTTCCGTATTCACATTTATGTTACAAATGGATATACATTATAGTTATACTCTTTCTAATCAAAGCACTTATATCCATAGTATATTGATAGTGCAAATATGAATATTGAGTATATTTATAAGATCGTTGAATATTATTTAAGAAGTCGAATCATATTTAAAAAAAAATAATAATAATATGATAACATAATACAACCACTGGAGTTATTTTAAACAAAACATTGCAAAAATTATTTAATATATAAATACAGAGATGCCAACAAAATCCGGAGAATTGTTAGTACCGTCCATTTTTCACACCAGTCATTTTCTTGTGTATTTTTCTTCTTAATTCACCCGAAAAAAAAATTGAAAATAATTAATCTAAAAATTAAATGATGTGGCAAAAGGGGCGTTACTAAGAATTCTCCGGATTAAGTTGGCAGCTCTGTATATATATATACATATGTAGTTCACGTATTTTAATTTATTTCTGATAATTTTTAGCCCCTCCACTATTCTGCACTATTTTATTTTTTCACTATTTTTCTTCAATATTTAGTACAATAAAAAAAAAGTTACTCATTAAAAAAAAAAAAAAAAAAAAAAGTTGTATGTTATAAAGGCGGGGCTAAAAATGCTCCAGAATAAATTAAAATGTTGGCATTTCAGATATATATATACCAGGCTCACCACCATTTTAATTTATTTTAGAGCACTGTTAGGGACGTTTTTACATACCACTTTAATTGTAGTTAAATTTTCTCCAATATGTAATTAAGATTAAATAGGAAGGAAGTTAACCTTCAAGAAATGCAGAGTTGCCAACATTTTATTATTGCTGGGCATTTTCAGCCCAGTTTTTGTTACGAACCATTTTTTTTTTTTTTTTTTTTTTTTTTCAGAATAAACTCTTCTTATTTTGTCATAGTTGTATATTGGGAAAAAATATTCGATATATAAAGTGGTGCAAAAATAAAGGCGGGGCTAAAAATGCGCTGGGATAAAATAAAATTTTAGAACTATAGAAAAGTGGTGTGAGTAAAAAAAAGGGCGGTGTCCTCAAGCTCCGATTTCAGTGTTTAATCAGAGCCTCTTGAACAATATGCCTTCGGCGTGGCTCTGAAACTTAGCGTTAAAGAGCGCCACCTGGTACAGATTGCGCGACATTTTTTTTCAATTGCCACCAAAAATTTTAAAATGTGTTATATAATATATATAATAGACGAATATAGATCATATACCACTTCATAAAATTATTGGTGACAGTTGAATAAAACCACCACAAAAATCTGTACCAGGTGGCGTTGTCTACCGTTTGAACTGTTGCATGTTTTCAAGCCACGCGGAATGCATCTAATTTGGAAGGCTATGGTAAATTGCCTGATAAGCTATTGTTGAATATCATATAAAAAATCGTACCATATTTTCAAAATTTTTAATAAGATACCATAATACAAACATTGAAGTTTATTTTAATCCAAACATTGTAATATTAAGTAAAAGCATCTCTTTCAATATCAGTATTTGGCGAAAGGACTCGTCAGTATCTATAAAACGATTGGCTGAAGCGATTGGCTAATTAAGTTAAAAAAACATTCCAAGAAAATTATTCATCATTATTATTAGCATTCCAGTCCCCGTTTACAAAAAATGTAAAATTATATTCCTAATCAGAGAATTATAAAAATTATTTACGCTTTTGATTTATAATGGTACTTTAATCTGGTCACTATGCTATTAACCCATTTAATTTTTAACGGTACTCTAACCCGTTCACCATAATTTTAGCGGGATTTACAGTGGCCATTATGTTCCGCTGTCCGGAGACAATGAGTTAGAATTTAAGGGATGACATAGTCGGAAGCAAAATTATTCAAGCACTATCAATAATTGCTACTTAAAAGATGGGCACCAAATACCGCTTACTTAAGTAAATATTTGTGGAGTCATGGTCTTGTCTTATACTGTTTATAAAACAATAGGTTGATGATAAAAATTTAGAATCAAATTTAATAAAGTGTCGATGTGTGCATCACAAACACTGCTCTGCATTGCGGTCAGCACGGGTTTTACGTGCGTCGTGTAAACTATTAATGTACACGACGACCTCCAGCTGGCGTAAGTATAAAAAACAACAGAATAAAATTCACAAAATTTTGAGGATTCTCTACTAATATAAAATTATTGTTTATCAAAATTTAGATAAAATTTAAGTTGGTATGACACAAAAAATACACCCTAACAGCACAGTTAGGCTTAACTTATCCACAGTACATCTTAAGGACGTTTCTGGGATGCCTTTTCATCCAGAAGACATCTTGAAGATATCTTGGGGAGGAGATGTGCTGTCTGGGCATGCACTGTAAAATATATGTCCTATTTACTGCCAGAAATTCTCTGTAATTTGAGAAAATACGCGTAATTTACGGAAAAATTACGTTGTCAAAACGCATTTTTCCAAATTACAGAGAATTTCTGGCAGCAAATAGGACATAATTTTTTACAGGGTGGCATGTTGTACAAAAATATGTTATGCATTACAAAATGTTCTATTTCGCATGCTGCAGCTTAAGCTTTTTTATCAGGTGGTAATTCATTTTCTGAAGTATTAAAATTGAATGGTTAAAACTGGATGCAAAATTTTACAAATCGATAAGATAAATTTTCGCACAAGAAAACCAAAAAAAAAAAAAAAAAAAAAAAAAAAATTGCAAGTGAGACTAGTCTAAATCTCTCTAGAGCAGGAATCAAAAGTAACCTTAATCCATGTCATTTAAACGATTTAAAAAAAAAAAATCAGACTTTTCCTTATAAATGTATTTTAGATAAAAAGAAATACGTGCTGACTATTTCAAAATAATTTAAAACCTTTTAGATGACTCTCTTTTCACAATGTAAATGATTTTGTAGAAGGAAAGTGACATGATAGCAATAATTTATATTATGCTGACCAGATGCCTTCATTTTCTGAGGACAGTCCGTTTTTGTAAGCCGTTTTCCTAAGTTTAAAAAAATTTTACTACAAAAAAATTCATCATGATTATTAGCATTTTGGTCCCCATTTACAAAGAATATAAAATTACATTCCTAATTAGGGAAATATATGTACTCTTATCTGGTAACCACGTCACAATTCCCAATAAGGAAAGCGCAGGTGACGTCACACTCAGGACAAATCACTCTACTTAGATGACCGGTAACTTTAAAAAACTTTACAATTTTACAATTCACTTGGCATATTCTAGGTCTTCTGTCTCAATCAGTAACTTATTTGTTCTGGTAAATTTTATACTGTATGCATTTTATTATTTATACCAATTTTATTATGTATTTCAGCTTTCAATTGTTTAGGCTTGTTGCGGGAGGAAATACACTCACAAGGTTCTGAAAACAAACATACACGTGTAACACTATTCGCAAAAGCGTATTCTATATGTAAAGGGAGGGAAATTACTTTCTTAAGAAAGATGTTTGATTCACAAGGCGATTGCTCATGGAACGTAAAATGGGAATTCTTTCTTCCCGAAGACAATGGTTAACTCACTGCCAACTAGCAGGAGAACTGAAGTACAGCAAAAATATATTTAGAAAAGAAAAAAGAAAAAGAAAACAAAATTAAACACTCACTTGTATCCTTAAAGAAACCAACAAGGGTAAGAAAGAATGAAAAAACTTACACACTTCGTAAGTAAAGATAACTGAGAAAGTAACCAGGTCAAGCCAGCACAGCTTACCAACACTCACTGATTACCCCAAACGTTGAACTGCTAACACAATTTAAATCCACTACCGATTGAAATTCCAAAAAATAAAATAAAAACTATGATTTTATTTTCAATATGATATATACATATATATCTTTAATAACTTCGATAATAAAGCAAGTATCGTATGCAATCACTTCCAAAAAGCCTTAAACATTAATAACAAAATGTGCTTTTTAATTATCGATAAGGAAAGGGCATGTTGTATCTCTAACACAAAAACTGTAAATGTAACTTTCATCCAAGTACCGAAATTAAAAATTATATGTTTTATCAAACACTTTATAGCATATAAAAAAAGCATCTGTTCATATTCCAAGAGACAGTGTTTTGGGCCAATGAAGGGGCGTGGCACTTGGCTTCAATCATTCCCCGTCTTGCCTTTCCATTACAGTGTCATCACATTTTGCTAGCATATTTAGATAAGGATAGGATAGAACTAGCGTCTAGAGAGAGAGTGCAACTTTCCAGCAAGAACGGAAATGGCTGTCTGAGCATGCGTACGGACTTCAGCTTCCATCTCAAATATTCATCATTTCAATCTAAATGGGAGTTAATGCTGCCATCTGTTGGTATTAATAAAAAACACACTCTCATATTTTTTTTTTTTTTTTTTTTTTTTTTTATTATTATTATTATTATTATTTATTTAATATCAGAGATTTTTTTTTTCCTTTTCTGGTTTATAAAAGATAAACTTTTGAAATAACATAAATGTATAAGGGAAACTAATTTGTTTTAAAATTAACTTTTATTAGTGTTTTGTATTTTTCTATTAAGTGACAGCAAAAACTTTTCTTTACTTTCATAAAAATAATTGACATCATGATAAAATGACAAAAATTTGTAATGTACTTAAAACAACAATGATTATGTGATGATACAAACCTTATAAATAGAATTAAAACTCACAAAATGTGTCAAAAATAAATAAATAAATAAAATAAAAATGAATGAATGAATGAGTGAATAACACATTTTTAGATTTTTATTACAACCCATAATAATTTATTTAAAAATATATTATTATTAGCATTATAACACTTTATTCTGTTAAATATATGTATGTACATAGATTTCTGCAAAAGTATACTGAAAAAAAAAAGTAATAATAATGATAATAATATTATTAAAAGTTTTATAATATTTAAATAAATTAATTTGCTCACTAAATTTCTAGTAATAATTTATACCATTTAAATGTAAAACTATATAAAATTTTCAGCATTATAAGATTTTGAATATATATATGTGTGTGTGTGTGTATGTGTGTGATATGGAAAGAAAAAAGTGTTTTACTGAAATTAAGATTATTATAATATATTTAATCTATACCTAAAAGTTCATTCATATTTTATGCGGGGGGGGGGTCCTTTTTTTTTCTTCTTTCTTCTTCTTTTATTTTATTTTATTTATTTATTCAATTTTTAATAATATATATATATATATATATATATATATATATATATATATACATTATTTTACATTTACTAATTTAATATTTTTATTACCTGAAAATATAAAATAGCATATTACTTAAATTAGTAATACACTATTTTAAATTATATATTTTTTTAATAGTTCATATTTATGGTTTATTTATTTTTTAATATTTGATATTATTAATTAATTATTATTATTATTATTATTATTAAATATTTAATTAATATTATTTAATATTTATCATATAATATTATGTTTATATTTTTAATTAAGTAAGTACACAGTAAAAAATTGTATCACGTGTATAATATATTTTTATTATTTATAAGTTACATTGCATTATTTAATGTATCTATTAATTTAATATCTTCTGAGTGTGTATGTGTGTGTACATGCATTCTACACAGATATATATATGTATGTAAAGTTAAAATTCAAAACATTTCCTGAAAACTAGCATGACTTTTGGTTCTTTTTAAATTTTTGAAAGTTTAAAAAAATTATTAAATAAATTTCATAAAAATAATAAAGTAACGTTTAAAACAAGTCTAATAAATTATCAATTAAGAACATAATAAATGTAATAAACAAGTATTAAAATACATAAATAAAAAGCACTTGAGTCATAATATGTATAAAATAAATAAAATTTATTTTCTTTTTATGCATTATTATAGATTAATATTTTATCTTCTTCCCCCCTCCCCCCCCCCTTTTTTTTTTTTTTTTTTTTTAGCTAGCTCATAGATTAAAAACATTTCTTAAAAATTATAGCATGGTTTTTAATTGTTTTTCAGTCTTTGTAAATTTACAAAATTTCATAAAATAAATTTTACAAAAGTAATAATGTAATATACGTTTAAAACAAGTCTCATAAATAATCAATTAAGAACATATTTAATGCAGTAAACAAGAATGTAAAATAAATAAATAAAAAGCGTTTGAATCATGGAGAAAAAGATAATAAAATTTAAATTTTTATTCATTCTTAGCGATCATTATTCTATCTTCTTCCCTTCCCTCTCCCTTCTGTATATATATATATTAGTTAGTTTTTAAGTTTATTTAATAACAGGAAATATAAATTTTCAATCTTTTCATGTTTTATTATCCAATCAAGAGATCGCGACACTAGCTATGCAGAAATCTTAGACCTGTCCTCGGCCGAAACCTCATTTCCGGACTGCTGGATTGTTGCATTCTCTCCCTAGACGCTTGTTCCGATCAAAGGTATCATAGTCGTCCGCCATATTTTCGACCGGTCAATGGACCACAGAGGCAAAACATAGTTATATCCACGGAGTATAAAGACAGGAGAAGAAGGTAACGCTAAAATTTTGTGATGTTGTTTTCCAATGTTTACAGATTGCGCCAGCGTACAATACTTACTTCTCTCCAGCTTCCGCAATGTTATTCAATGGGGAAATGTCTCGTTTCAATTATTATTTTTAAAATAATATCAAGCAGAAAAAATTTCGATTGAAAGCAAATTTCATTAAATAGGGTATTCTAAGCGACATGTTTTTTTTTAAGAGCCATTTTATACTAATTTTACTTTGAAAGAGAACTTTTAAAAAAGGACGATCCTTGTGAACCGAAGAATGGAGATCATTTGTATTGTGTCGTTTGAAAATGTAGATTATTATGGATATCTTTTAGAGGTCTTATAATTTTTCATTATTAGTACTATATTTGACGTATAAAAAATGTAGTAAATAAGTTTCTAGCGATTTGATTTTTGCATTAATTTCCTTTTACCAACATCAAGCTTAGGATAATTCTTTGTTGAGAAAGTTTTTATTTTGAAATATCTGAATTATGCAGTTTTAAGCACTTACAAAAAAATTAAATTGCTTAAAAATAAAAATGTACTCCGACAAAATTCTATTGAAAACAACATTATAAACCGCGCCGAGATAGGGAGTAATGACAAGTGGCGCCCTCAATATTTACCAAAAATTTACATCACAGTTTCGTAGATTTCTCCCATAGGACCTTCAACTCCTATTAATATTACTCCGTGGTTATATCCCAGCTGGTGTTATGGTGCAATATGGTGTTATTTTTTATTTAATATATTTTTTATATTGTATTTTATATTAATACGTTACGTATAACTGTACTGTTGTTTTTCTACTTCAATACTGCAGTAAAATAACTTTTTTCATTATTTTTGCAAAAAATGATTTGAAAAGTTTCCTATGTGTCCTGGTAGAAATATCCTGTGATCGTGGTCATCACTTTACATTTATCCATTTACAGCCTTATTAATATTTTTATTAAAATATGTATTTAACTACAGCTAGTTAAAGTGAAATATTAAAAAATCAATAAAGTAATGTAAATTTTAAAGAAAAATTTCAACACAGAAATACTTTTCAGTTTCAGGTATATGAAGAATGACAGATATTATTTCAATTTTGTAAAAGGTACAAGTTAATTTCTCGAAACAATTTCCGTTATTAAGTGTACATGTTTCTGTAGAAAGTTAAAAACCAATTAGTAAAGAAAGGTGTTTTCCTTCAATGTATTCATACAATATATGGAAAATTTCCCTCCAAAAACAACATAGGAAAAAAAATTATCTCACTTGTTTCATATAACTAATAAAGAAAGGGGAAAAAAAAAGTATGAAGGGCATGGCTATAAATTTTTTGTTAATATGAATATGCATATAGACAGATGAAAGTAGTAGTAGTATAGCACAGAAAAACCATCCGCCTCTTAATTATATTCAGAAGTATCATCAAAAACAGTACACCTTAGTACACATGCATTTTCTCACATAGGGCGAAAGACATACGTGTGTAAATTGTGTTCCAAATGTTTTTCAAGAAAGTGATATCTATAATAAAAGACAAGTGAAAAGAGTATGCATTCATGCATCGAAAAAGACGAAAAGCCATATGCATGTGAAATATGTTCTAAAAAATTCTCTCGAAAAAGTACTTTACTTACACATTTACGCATTCACACCGAAGAAAAGCCATATGTGTGTGAAGTATGTTCTAAAAAATTCTCTCGAAAGGATCATCTAATTACACATTTACGCATTTACACAGAAGAAAACCCATATGTGTGTGAAACATGTTCTAAAAAATTCTTGAGCGTGAGTGGTCTAAACAATCATTTACGTGTTCACACAAAAGAAAAGCCATATGTGTGTGTAATATGTTCTAAAGAATTCACCCAGAAAAGTAATCTGAATACACATTTACGCATTCACACCGCAGAAAAGCCATATGCGTGTGAAGTATGTTCTAAAAAATTCTCTCGGACAGGGCATCTAAATAGACATTTACGCATTCACACCGAAGAAAAGCCATATGTGTGTGAAGTATGTTCTAAAAAATTCTCTCGGAAGGATCATCTAATTACACATTTACGCATTCACACAAAAGAAAAGCCATATGTGTGTGAAATATGTTCTAAAGAATTCTCCCATAAATATAATCTAAATACACATTTACGCATTCATAGAGAATAAAAGCGATATGCGTGTGAAATATGTTCTAAAACATTCTCTCAGAAAAGTAATTTAAATACGCATTCACGCGCTCATACAGGCGAAATGCCATATGTGTGTCAAATATGTTCTAAAGTATTCTCTGACAAATGTAATCTAAATATACATTTACGCATTCACACCGAAGAAAAGCCATATGTGTATGAAACATGTTCTAAAACATTCTCTGACAAGAGTCTTCCAAACACTCATTTACGTGTTCACACAAAAGAAAAGCCATATGTGTGTGAAACATGTTTTAAAGAATTCTCTGACAAGAGTGGTCTAAATAAACATTTACGCATTCACATCTGAAAGAAAAGCCATGTGAAATGCCTGTGTGAAATGTTTTCTAAAAAATTTTCTGTAATGAACGATATGGATGCCCATTTACGCATGTACTCAAAAGAAGAACCGTATGTGTCTAACATCTATTCTAGATCCTAACAACACACATATCCCTAGTACATTCTGAGGATATTCATGGGGCGACATTCTATCCGTAGTATATCCTAAAAACGCTATTACACGAGCGTCAAAAGTTGCTTGAATCTACCGGCGTCACAGTACAACGCAATGGTTTCCCAATGTGTTGCTCGAAACAAGCAACTTTTTTCTGTTGCAGTAATTTTATCGCCGGTATTCAAGCGACATCGCGTCTATCAACCAATGAAATTCTGAGGTGCATTTCACCATCCTGCACACTTTTGTAATTAAAAAAATCGATTATGTCATTCGAAAGTACTCCGTTAGTACCAGTAAGTACCGCAAAAATTTTCGTTAGTACCGACACCAGTACCAAGTACTGAAGAGAACAAAAATTCGGGCTGGTGAAATGGTACCCGCACACTTTTGAAAAATCAAATTTCAACGATGTCAATCGAAAGTACTCCGTTAGTATCGGTTAGTACCGCAAAAATTTTCGTTTTACCGACACCATTACCAAGTACTGAAGAGAATAAAAATTCGGGCTGGTGAAATGGTAGCCCGCACACTTTTGAAAAATCGAATTTCAACGATGTCATTCGAAAGTACTCCGTTAGTACCGGTTAGCACCGCAAAAACTTTCGTTAGTACCGACACCAGTACCAAGTACTGAAGAGTACAAAAATTCGGGCTGGTGAAATGGTAGCCCGCACACTTTTGAAAAATCAAATTTCAACAATGTCATTCAAAAGTACTCCGTTAGTACCCATTTGTACCGCAAAAATTTTCCTTAGTACCGACACCAGTACCAAGTACTGAATAGTACGAAAATTCGGGCTGGTGAAATGGTAGCCCGCACACTTTTGAACAATCAAATTTCAACGATGTCATTCGAAAGTACTCCGTTAGTACCGCAAAAACTTTCGTTAGTACCAAGTAATGAAGAGTACAAAATTTCGGGCTGGTGAAATGGTAGCCCGCACACTTTTGAAAAATCAAATTTCAACGATGTCATTCGAAAGTACCAAAATATTAATTAACGCATTTATTTTTAATTAAGCTATTACTATAGCATTTTTAATTTTGTGCTACCAACTTCAAGCTGACACCACCCACACAACAAAGTTATATATCACGTTCATCTATCTAAACATGTAAATCCATTAAAAATCAGATGTCAAAAATGTTGTGTTTAAATACTTTCATCTTTTGTTTATAGACTGAAATGAATTTTCTGCTCATTATTGTTATAAAATAAATAAATAATATGAATTAATTTATGTCATTTCGATTTTCAAATGGGGAAAAGCTAGCATGCTATTGACTCTCTTTCACCCTTATTGAAATCATTTATTGCACGAAACTGAACAAATTTAATATCCGAATAATAATAATAATAACAATGATGATGATCATAATATATCAATTTATGATTTTGAAATGAACAGAAGGTATAAGGTATATAAAAAGGTATCCAAATATTTATATCTCTTTAAGGTATCCAAAAAAAAATATATATATATATATATTTAACAAGAAATAATGATAATATAAACTGAATTATATTGCGATAAATCGTATTACAAATTAAATAACAATTTTGTAATGCTTATGTAGTGATAAAAATTTCTGAAGAAAAATTACTAGAAATTAACTGACTAAAATTGATAGAAAAATTACTACAAATTATTTGAAGGCATGTAAAATTTCAAGACAGTAAGGGGAAATTGAAAAAACTATTTTATAGGTATATTTTTATGGGCAGTATAATTTTTATTAATATAGATGTATTTCATGAATATATCAGTGATTTATAATATTTTAGCTTTAGAAATTCATTCAAATTTTATTGGGAATAAAAGACTGAAAAAATAAATATTTACAAGATAAAATGAATTTGTTATATTCCATAAGTTTTCCGTTTATTTAATTTTAATCACTTTTCAGTCGTTTCCACTATCCATATTGCAAAATCACTGTGTAGTGTGTGTTGAATACGTATAAGCAGTCCACACATCAAAAATTGCCATTCTATCATAATTTTGAACAAAGTTGCGTGTGGAAACATGTTTTTTACCCACCAACCCTCAAAAAGGGGAGGGGGAACGGAATTTCAAATAATCCCTTTGTAGTTTGTGTGTGTTGAGTACGCATAACCAATCGACATATAAAAAAAATCGCTTTCCTGAGATAATTTGGAGCAGAGTTACTTTTAAAAACATCCCCCCCCCCACTTTTAAAGTAAGGAAAAAGGAAATTTCACGAAATCTCTTTATAATGCGTGTTAGGAAAGCATAAGCAGCCCACGCATAAAAAATCGCCTAAGATAGTTCAGAGCAGAGTTGCACATGGAAAAATGATTTTCCCCACCCCACCCCCAAGGGGGATATAGTTGAATTTTACGAAATCCCTTTGCAGTGTGTGTCTTGAGTACGCATAATCAATCTACAGATCAAAAAATCGCTATCCTGAGATAATTTGGAGCACAGTAACTCGTATAAGCGTGTTTTTGCCCCCTCTCCGCCCTTAAAGGGGGAGAGGGAGAAAGTTCATAAAATCCTTTTATAGCGCTTGTTGGAAACGCATAAACAACCCACACATAAAATTTAGTCTTACCGAGATAATTTGAAGCAATGTTATGCTTGGAAACGTGTTTATTACCCCTCCTGCCCTTAAAGCGGGGGAGGGAGAAATTTCGTAAAATCCTTTATAGTGCGTGTTGGGAACGCATAAACAATTTACACATAAAATTTAATCTTACTGAGATAATTTGAAGCAAATTTATGGTTGGAAACGTGTTTATCCCCCCCTACCCTTAAATGGGGGGGAGGAAGAAATTTCGTAAAATCTCTTTATAGTGCGTGTTGGGAACGCATAAACAACCCCCACACAAAATTTAATTTTACTGAGATAATTTGAAGCAAAGTTATGCTTCGAAACGTGTTGCACCCCTACCCCCAAGGGGGAAAGGGGGGGCTTTCGCAAAATCCCGGTACAATGGGTGTTGGACACACGTAAATCAGCCACACACTAAAATTTGTGACCTTAAATCCTATAGATTACCACGGACGAATTTAGCGCTAAAAGAGTGTTCGAATTTGCCTCCTCGTAACCCCCCCCCCCCCTCAATATGGAAAATCGGAAAAAATCAAAAGCAAAATTTTGGAAATATCCTCAAGAAGATTCTTGGCGATTTTCTATACATTTGGGCTATTATTCGTAGAGATTTACTCGAAAACCCGTATTTTGCTAAATTTGTCTCCGAAAATCGTTTTTACCCCCTCCCCCCCCTTAAAAATCCAAAACTCAAATCGCAGAAACTGCTTTTTTTTTGCATCAAGTCTAGTCTCTCTGCAATAACTTCACCGTGAAGCAATTTGGTGCCGAATTATGCTTATAAGGGGGGTTTTGCCTTCTGCCCCCCCAAGGAGGAGCGGGGGATATTTCACAAAATCCGGCCTTGTCAGGATCCTAAAACCAACGTGCTCTCCAAAATTTGCGAGTCTATCTCCCATAGAATCGCCACGGCTGTGTTGAGTCAGTGAATCAGTGATTTTACTCTTTTATTCCCCACCCCACCCCCAAAGGGGTAAAGGGGGGGCTTTCACAAAATCCCTTTAAAATGGGTGTTCGACTCACGTAAATATGCCACACACTAAAATTTCTTACCTCAGCTCCTATAGATTTCCACGGACGAATTTAGGCGAATTTGCCCCCTCGTAACTTCCCCCAAAAATCGAAAATCAGAAAAAATAAAAAATGACTTTTTGCAAATAACTTCAAGAAGCCTTTTGGCAGTTTTTTTTTAATACCTTTGAGCTATTACTGCTAGAATTTCACTCGAAAATCCATACATTGCTAAATTTCCCCCGGAAAATACTTTTTACCCCCTCTCCCCCTTAAAAATCCAAAATTCAAAAATCGCAGAAAATGATTTTTTTGTACTTAAGTCTAGTCTCGCCATCTGCAATTTTTTCATCGGGAAGTAATTTGGAGTCGTGTTATGCTTATAAAGGTGTATTTGTCTCCTGCGTCTCCGAAAATCATTTTCACCCCTTTCTCCCTTAAAAATCCAAAATTCCAAAATCGCAGAAAATAATTTTTTTGTATTCAAGTCTAATCTCCCATCTGCAATTTCTTCACCGTGAAGTAATTTGGAGCCGAGTCACGCTTATAAATGTGTTTTTGCCTTCTGCTCCTCCGAAAATCCTTTTCACCCCTTCCCCCCTTAAAAATCCAAAATTCCAAAATCGCAGAAAATGATTTTTTCGTATTCAAGTCTAGTCTCCCCATCTGTAATTTCTTTACTGTGAAGTAATTTGGAGCCGAGTTATACTTATAAATGTGTTTTTGCCTTATGCGCCTCCGAAAATCTCATTTTTACCCATTACCCCCCCCCCCCCTGAAAAATCCAAAATTGCAAAATCGCAGAAAAGATTTTTTTGCATTCAAGTCTAGTCTCTCCATCTGCAATTTCGTCACCGTGAAGTAATTTGGAGCCCAGTTATGCTTATAAAGGTGGTTTTTGCCTTCTGCCCCCCAGGGGGGGTATTTCGCAAAATCCTGTCTTAGTGAGCGTCAATGTCCTAAAATCAACCTGCTCACCAAAAATTGTGACTGTATCTCCCATAGAATCGCCACGGTCGTGTTGATTCAGTGAATCAGTGAGTTTACTCTTTTATATATATAGATAATAATAGAAATTCACTATACTTTATTAAAGAATAAAATGACATTTTATAAGTTTGGATTTGATTCAGGAAAGTATTGTAATCATGAAAAATTCCAAATACGAGATTTTGATGTATATATATGTTTTAAAGTTTTCTGACTTCATCTTTTGCCATTTTTACTGTTATTTAAGTATGTGTGTATGCGTGTCAGTGTGAGTGAACAGTATAATATTTGAACAATTTGATCGATTGAGCAAAATGTAGGTAGGTATGTTACAGGTCATTTTCGCACGAACTGTATAAGTTTGGATGAATCTAGCACTTATTATTATTATTATTATTATTATTTTTTTTTTTTAAATCAAGAACACGAAGAAAAGTCTTTATCATTACGGAAATGATAAACATGTTTAATTGTATCCCACACTGAGCTTACTATTTTTTTTTTTTTTCAAATTTCCAATATATATATATATATATATATATATATATATATATATATAGATAGATAGATAGATAGATAGATAATCTGATTTTAATTTTGGAGACATAAAGTCAACAACAATGTATTTAAAAAAAATATTTTTAAATATAACAGCAAAGTAAAAAAAAAAAAAAAAAAAAAAAAAAAAAAAAAAACTTTTAATATTTGAATTTAGTTTCAATGGTGAAAATATAATAATCTCCTATTAATTTCGTAGAAACGTGAATGTATTCAAATCACATCAGTAAATAGAACATCTAGTTTTACAACCTATATTTGAGCTGAAACTTCCCATGACAAATCGGACACAAAGGAAAATTCTTTATCATTATGGAAAACGAACTCAATCTATTAAAACACGATATCTTGTATATGCCTCATCCAATTCAACTAAAAATTGGTAAGTATGTTATAGATCACCGTCATAAAATGTGTATTGATTTTAATGAGTACAGGATTTACAGTCCTTTTACAGAGACGAAAAAAAATTCTTTAACATTATGGACAATGGGCACAAATTATTACAAGAGTGTAGTGTCTAAACTGTGCATCCGACTAAGATATAAATTTTTAGGTATGCCATACAGATTTACATGAGTGTAGAACATATATATACATATATATATATATATATGTTACAAGTATACAAAATATAACTGTTGTACATTGCGATCTATAGGTTCAAATTATTTAAAGCTCAACTTAGCTTTATAACAAAAAAGAGATAAATATTTGATATTTCGATCTTATCAACTAGAGTACTTTTATAGGGCGCGTAATATTGGTGCTTGAGAATGCCGTAAAAGAATATGATCGTAAAGTACATCACTGTTGTTTCGCAATAACCAAAAAAAATTGGAAAATTTTTTACTACTTCAAAATTTTTTTTTGAAAACTGATCAGTCGCATATTGCATCAGATAAAGTTCAAGTAGAGTTCTTTAATAATAATGTCTTTAGAGATTTGCTATATTGATCACACGGAGAGTGAGAGGGTGCGCCGCGGGTAATACGTATTCTTTCTAACACTCGCAAAAGTCGAATTGTCGCTGTCGGGACAGTGTTGCCAACTCGTTATGGGAAATTAGTGCTAAATCAACCTTAAAAAGTGCTAGATTTTGATAAATTTGTAAAAAAAAAAGTTGCTAAAATTTGAAAAAAAAAAAAAAAAAGCGCTAGATTTTAATAAAATGGTGAAAAAAGGTGCTAGAATTCTAAACTAAATATGATGCTATACTTTTATAAATTTAAGTAGAACATCCATAATGCTGAATCTCAGATTATTGCCTAGAATTGCTCATTGCTTAGCCGTAGTTGGCGATCTAGTTTAAAAATCCACTCAACTTTGATAGATTTAAGAAAAAAGTGCTGAAATCCAAATGCAACTTTTGTGAACAAACTATAACAGTGTCTGAATATTAGCAGTTTCAGTCATATGACTGATAGATCTCAGGTTACATCTAATTTATGAATTCTGAAAAATTATTTCTCTGATTCACAAAAAATCAAAATTGTGATGACATGTCTCCAGATCACGCCTACAACATAATTCCAGATTGTAACCATTTGGTTACAGCGTAACCTTAGTGTGTCATTAAAAGCTGTCAATCTAAAAATTCTTTATATTTACCTAAGTATTTTGGCATTGTAATATCAGTTGATTCGTCATTAATTAGGCTATATTTACTGTCAGCAATTTCCTATACCAAAGTAGACTCAAAATGGATTGCTAAAGTTCCTTTTATTATCTAACGATCGTTTGGCTTAAAGATATTGCACAAATGCCAATATTTTAATTTATTCTGGAGTACTTTTAGCCCCTCTTTCCTTTCATACCACTTATTTTTTAAAAGCAATTTTTTGTTATTTTATGGAATTTATATATTGGAGAAATTTTTTCTAGAAATAAAGTGATGCGGAAAAATGTGACAAGCGGATGGAGGCAGAACTGATCATAATGTTAACGAACTTAGGAAAATTTACTACTTGAAGCCTAGGGGTAAAAGGTGACGCGTAAGGGATTTGTTCCCCTTTTGTTTTCTGTTTGAAGGACAGGGTGAGGATTCGTTCGTTATCAGGCCTAGGCCTAGCTACATTTACACGAATGATAAAAGAAATATTAAATATTAAATTTGCTTAGGCTATGACACAATGACGTCATTATCAAAATTTTTAATTTTAAATAATATTTAATTTAGGAAATAAAAAACGCGCTTGCAAAATTAAATAAAAAAGAATATACAGCAAGATAATTAAGCCTATACTCCGTTTCATCCTAAGTTGGCAGTAGAGAAAAAGCTACAGGGACCTAATCACACCTGTTGTCATAGTAACAGGGTTACTATAAAGCAGTTGTTACTATAAAGCATTGTTAGCAAACAATGAAAACTGTAATTTTGGAGAGAAAAAAAGTAAAAAGTAAAACTGCTTATAGTAATAATTATTTCATATTATGAGTTTTAGCGAAATCCAGAAAGGGCAAGAAATTTTGGGTGAAATTTTGCAATAATTAATATTTTTAATCATAAAAAGAATCTTTTATATATATGTTTATATATTATTAATTTTTAACTGTATATATATAATTGTTTGTTTCGTTCATGAATAAATATACAGTCGGCTGCAAAATTATTCGAGCACTAGCCAATAATTCCTATATTTAAAAAGTACACTTAAGACTGTTTTGCTAAGTAAATCCTTGTCGAATCATGTTCTTAGACTGATTAAGAACATGACTCGACAAGGATTTATTTAACAAAGCTGTATTAAGTGTACTTTTTTTTGACAAGGATTATTGCTAGTGCTCGAAAAATTTTGCAGCCGACTGTATATATATATATATATATATATATATATATATATATAAGAAAATATTTAGATGAAAGGTTAAAATTTCAAAATCCTGGAAGTGTCATTTCCTCTGTCCTATTTTACATTTCCTGTTGGTGTTCATGAGTACTTTTTATTTTATAATAATATACAATTGTTTATTGAAAAAAAGTGTTTTCCCTTCTCAGTTTAATTATTATTATTAATTAATTATTTTCAGATTTTATTTCAAATACTATTTGATTTGGTTGCAATGAGGACGAATAAAACGCAGCGGTCGTTTTTTATTACAAAAATAAAATAAAAATCATAAATATTACACTTTACATTTCATGAAAGTGTTTCAAATGTAATATTTTAAAGCATAAGATAATTTATGTAATTGCAGTTGAGCTATTTAACCATTTAATATTATTATTATTATTATTATTATTATTATTTTTCTTTCACACAGGAACGAAACTTTTTCTTTTTTTTAATGCAACATTTTTTCAATATTTCCCTCACTTGTTTTAATGGATTTTTCAACCTTTGTTCCTTTTCGTTCTTTAGCTAACTGCATTATTCTGAAATTTAACAAATGATATTTTAAAGGAAGAAATATGCAGGAGTTATTTTGAATTTCTTAATAGGTGTGAGTGTACCTTACTGCTTTGAGAACGCGCTCGTGCTTAGTGTTCACCTGGTGAGGAGCCGTACCATTATTTTGACCTGAAACAACTGCTGCGAGTTTTTGAAATTTATAGTGTTTATATACAAATTTACTAATGCTTTAAATTAATTACCATTTGAATTTAATCAGGTTATTTAACATACATATAATTAAAACCAAAAATTTCTCAAAAACTAAAAAGTGCTATTTTCTTCTGTTTACAAATTGATATTCAGCTATGTTTTTAAGAGCCATTTTATTTTTTAACGACTTAATTTTGTTTGTATGGTGCACGGACATTTTACATCTATTGGTGTGAGAAAATATTAAGTTAAAATATTAAAAAAAAAAAAAAAAAAAAAAAAGACATAGAATGCTAAAAGCTTGAAACAATTGTTTCGGGTCGAAATAAAACACGGTCCTTCGCGCTTCGTCAGGCGAACAAAGTAGGTACGAGTGCTACAAAGAAAAGTGCGTTTCATTTCGATCCGAAACAATTGTTAAGAGTATTTTGCATTTTACGTTTTTTTTTTTTTTTTTTTCCCAAAGTTATTTATTAAAAAGATTTAAACGAATAAATAAATAAATAAATAATAAAATGTGAAACTATTAAATTATTAATTAGCGGTATAGAATAAAGTTACTAGTGGTATTTTGAAACTTTCTTTAAATATTTTTTCAGTTTTGAACTTCCAATTAGAAAATGTTTTTCAAAGATAGTTTATTAAATCACACTTACTATATTTATTTGCTAAGTTAAATAAGTTTTTAAACAAGGTTATTTTTTATTAAAAGTATAGAATATATATGAATTCCCATATGCAGATATAAATTTATATATCCCATATAAATTTTCAAAGGATGTATGACAGGAATCGCAAATTTTCTTATAAAACGGATAAATTATTTTCTTTTTTATTGTAACCAAGCGAAAGAAAACTCATAGAATAATAATTCTATTATTATTGTATGAGAAAACTATAATAAAAGCAGGGAGAGACTCAGAGGGAACTGGCGAAGAAATTTTAAATAACGCACCAAATGTTTAACCTTGAAACCGATTCAAGCCAAAATGAAACTCAGAAATGCCGCTGTTTCGTCACTACGCGTTCGCTTTGCTAAAAAGATATTTATTATTTAAATACTTTTAAAATATGAAAAAATCTAACATTTCTTGCGTAAGCTAAATTTCCTTATTTTATAGCATATATTTATCAATTTTATCAACTTAAAAACGCAAAATAACTTTAGAACTACTTCTTAGCGCGCAATATTACATTCCCTGCCTTCCACAATGCTGCCAACTTAAGGCGAAACGAAGTATAGATGCTAGAATATCAAAATATAATTAAACAAAAAGTGAAAGTATGCATGCTCTCACAAATTAATTTAACTTGAAGTATGTAAATTAACTTTTTCACTAGAGTACCTTTTAATAGCTTTTATATATATATATATATATATATATATAATTTAGAAAATATGATGAAACTTGAAGACAAGTGGGCGTGTATAACAAGAAAAAACGTAAAAAAAAAAAAAAAAAAGTAACGAGTTATAGTAACGATGAACAAGTGTAAAAAACAACACTACATGCGAAAAACACCCTTCCGCTTCCTCTTCAGTGGGTGGGAGCAGCAGAACAGACAATAAATTAAATTAAAAGAGGCCTAACAGGTTTCGGAAACATGGCGAAACTAGCATACTCCCAACAAAATCAAGAATAAATTACTGGCAAATTAGATATAACAAAATTGGTGCTTCATAAAAGTAACATAACTAAATTAATATAATAATCCAAAAACTACAAAGTCGATATTTGTGACAAAAATAATTTAACAAAAGGACATGCTAGATCGTCATGTTCCCACCCAGACCTGAAAGGCAAAAAGATATTGTAATGAACTGAACTTACTGCAATGTAGAAATAGGTCTTTAGAGCAAAAGCAGATGATTCACATGTAGTGGCTCAATACTGGCGCTGTCTTGTCCGATGTTCCAAAATCATAGTCCAAACTCTCCGAGTCGCTCAGCACCAAGTAGCTGCAGTCCGACATACGGCGTTCCACAAGTTGGAATTTGGCCATGAGTCTTCATCAGCAAGCACTACTAGACACCAAGAACCATAAGTGAAGAAACCTTACCGCAGCTATCACCCCAATCGCAAACATTTATTAAAATTATTGGTGTAAAACTTTATGAAATTTAATGGATAGTTATTATTGTAATAAAGATTAGCAATGAATTTAAAGACTTGTTTATTGTAATTTGAATATTTATTGCATATCTTATAGAATCTATTTAGTTGACCAATCAAAATATTAATATAGATTTTTTTTATGCAAATTACTATACCAGTGAGGCATGCTGTAACTATTAAATGAAAAATCTTTCTTTTTATCATATAGATCCAGATTTAATGTATTATGTTGAACATCCAGAAAAATATCTAAGAAATTAACACAGTCATCTTCATTATTAGTTTTATTTAAATTTAAACAGGAAGGATATATGTCTTTAAAAATATCTGTAAAATTAAAATTTAAGACTAGAATATCATCTATATATCGATAAATTTTCAATTTTTTGTTGTAATTGATAACATAAGTATATTCATAAAAGAATAAAAATAAATTAGCGGCTGTACTGGAGTAATTGGTGCCCATTCCGATACCATGTACCTGTTTATAAATTTTATTATGAAATGTTAAGAAATTATTGTTAAAACAAAAATGGCAAAGACTTAAAAATAAATCTCTATCAATTCTTAATTCATTTACAATATCAAAAAAGTCGAATAATTTAATTAAAGTGCTATATAATAAATCAATAGGGATATTGCAAAACAAATTTTCGAAATCAAACGTTTGTACAGAAGTAGGCGTGTCCATATTATTTAACTTTTCAATAATTTCATAACTATTGTCAATACACCAAAAATAACTAGAATTTTTATATTTATTTTTTAGAAAGTCATAAATAAGCTTTAAATAAAATTGAAGTTTAATATTGAAACATTTATTAACGCTGCCAACAGTACAACAAATATAACGGAATTTTATTGGATTTTTATGGAATTTAGGTGTTAAAAATAAAAAAGGTAATTTTTTATGATTTGGTAAAGTAAAATGTTTATTGAAAAGGCTTTTACATATCTTGATATAAGCAGAATTTTTATTATATATGGAATTGCTGTCCAGGTTATATTTTTCATAATATTTTAAATTATTAAATTCTGAAAATATTTTTTCAGCATAAAATTTTTTACAAATGATGGCGTAATTATTGGCAGCCTTATCAATAGGTACAAAAATAAAATTTGTTTGCATATTTTTAATAAAACTTAAGTCATCTTTACTTAGTTTTTGATATACATAATTACTTTGATTTAGATTTAATTGAATAAATTCCTTAAAATATTTAATTAGATGGTATTTCCATTCTACAAAAGCTTCAAACGGTACATTAAATTTATAAGCTATTTTCAGTATAAAATCATTAGTATCTTTACAAAAAGTATCAAGAGCTTTTTTGGGATTTATATAATAGTTTGGTCTAAATTTTGTACCAAGACTCAAAAACTGCCTTACATTCTCATTTTCAACAATATTCAAGTCACCAGTTATTACATGTCCATGATCTTTATTGATAAAATTTTTGAAATTCACGTTATGTCAACAACACTTATTTTCATCATCAATATCCTCAAAAGCAAACTTCCTGTAATTAAAAACTCTACAACTAAAAGGTTGTGTGTATTTATAGGTAATTCTGATAGGATAATTCTTTAATGGAAAATAAATTGCTATATCTTTAATTATTGTATTTATATTTAGATTATTAAAAGATTTTTGTTGAAAAAGAAGAATGAAGTACAGTACATCGTTATAAAGTTTGCATGATTTCAATTTAAAATTCAATAAATCATTAATTAAGTCTTTTAATTGTTTATTTTTAAAATTATACTTCAAAGCAAAAGTTTTAATTTTTTTAAGTTTACTAATTTTTAATTCAAAAATATGATTTTTAACAGTTTTGACGTTATAATTTTTTAAGAAATCGTTTTCAATATTTTTTAACCAAATACAAGCATCCAGAAAATTATTGTTTTTACTGTTAATACGAGAACCTCTTTTACCTCTCTGTATTTTGATAAGATTATTGATTTCAAACAAAAAACCATAAATATTGTCAATTTGATTAACATTAAGATTGTTCACTTTAGTATTAAGGCCATAAGGATATAAAGTTCGGTGTTTAAATATAAAATCATTTTCAACTGAGAGTCTTTCTTTTTCATCATCAACATGAGCTAAAATGTCTATTAAGACATTATCAAAAGAGTGTTCCCTGAAATGTAAAATCTCAAAAGACGGATAATCAGCTTTTTTAACTTGTGCTCTATGTAAATTAATTTTGATGTGTAATTCTCCTGAAGTTTGGCCAATGTAACACTGTAAGCAAATACGTCAAGTAATTTTATATATAATATTATTGAATTTTCAGAATGTTATAAGATTTGTATACGACTGAGCAGTAATAGCGGGACTCTTCACACAAGTTTTACAAAGTTTACTTTTACATTTGTAGTATCTCATAATATATTTTTTGTGAAGCTTATTTCCGAAACCTGTTAGGCCTCTTTTAATTTAATTTATTGTCTGTTCTGCTGCTCCCACCCACTGAAGAGGAAGCGGAAGGGTGTTTTTCGCATGTAGTGTTGTTTTTTACAATTGTTCATCGTTACTATAACTCGTTACTTTTTTTTTTTTACGTTTTTTCTTGTTATACACGCCCACTTGTCTTCAAGTTTCATCATATTTTCTAAATTATACATTTTTGTATAATTTTTAGTGCTGCCTTTGGCGCCTTTTTTATACAAATACACTTTTATTAATAAGTAATTAATATATATATATATATATATATATATACTAGCAGGTTTCGACCGCTTCGCAGGGCACAATATTTAAAAGTTTTCTTTTTAATTGAATAACTGAAACGTTTAAGTAAATATATTTCGATTGGCGGCTATTTTCTTCACATATTTAGTATGGGATCTCCTTGACAATATCAAACATTTTTTGAACTCGAATCTCTGTAACAAATCTTCTATTAAAACAAATATTCTCGAAAACAGTCAAATAGAAGTGTTAGTTCTTCGAAGACTCTAGAAACAGTTGAAGCTGTTAGTCGTACAGTTAAAGTCACTATTCGACGAATGTTCGATTCAGAGACTCACGTAAGGGTTACATACAAACGGAACGCTTGCAATTTCGATGACGTAAATTTTGCAAGTTTTTTGCAAATACAGTCCGCAGCAAAAGTAACGGAGCACAAGCGAAAATTCCTATGTAAAAAAAGTACACTTAATGCAGATTTGTTACATAAATAATTGTCGAATCCTGTTCTCAGTCAGTCGAGAACATGATTCGACAAGGATTTATTTAACAAAACAGTGTTAACTGTGCTTTTTTCACATAGGAATTTTTGCTAGTGCTCGGATACTTTTGCTGCCGACTGCAAGACATACATTTGAAACGCCTGCAAACGGCTTTGCAACTGGAAGTGTTTCATTTGTATGTACCCCTAGGTCGTTATCGCTGCAACCACTATAACGCACGTATGTGCGCTTCACGCTCATGAAAGCAAAAAAATAAATAAAAAAATAAAAAAATAAATAAATAAATAAATCACTGGACAGCCCTACACTGCTGTGCATGAATCTCAGAACACACGAAACTCGGTTCCGCGGCAATGAGTATCACGCATGCTAAAACCAAAAAAATATCACTGGACAGTCCTATCTCACTGTGCATGAACCTCAGAAAACACGAAACTTTGTTCTGCGGCAATCGCTATCACGCATGTTAAAACCAAAATACAGAACTAGACACCCCTACCTCGCTGTGCATGAATCTCAGTACACACGAAACTCGGTTCCGCGGCAATCACTATCGCGCATGTTAAACCAAAAAAACATCACAGGACACCCTTACCTCGCTGTGCATGAATCTAAAAACGCACGAAACTCGGTTCCACGACAATCACTATCCTCCATGTTAAAACAAAACAAAACAAAAAACAAAACAAAAAAAAAAAACATCACTGGATAGCCCTAACGCGCTGTGCATGAATCTGAAAACGCACGAAACTAGTTTTCGCAGCAATCACTGCCAAGCATATTAAAACAAATAAAAATCACTGGACACCCCTACCTCAAATCAATGAAAATCAAATAAACCAAACAAATCTCATGTAATTCCTCAAAACGTAGCTCTAGTTCAACGTAAATTACACTCAAACCAATGAAAATCAAATCAAATAAACCAATCAAATCTCTTGTAATTCCTCAAAACGTAGCTCTAGTTTAATGTAAAATACACTCAAACCAATGAAAATCAAATCAAATAAACCAATCAAATTTCTTGTAATTCCTGAAAACATAGCTTTATTTCAACGTAAAATACACTCAAATCAATGAAAATCAAATAAACCAATCAAATCTCTTGTAATTTCTCATAATGTAGATGTTGTTCAACGTAAAATACACTCAATTCAATGAAAATCCACTGAGCTGAAGAACAACTGGAGGAAATGCTAGACCGGTTTTTGCATGCCGTTTTTTGAAGGATTGTCTTCCGAGCATTGCACGGCAGAAAGCATTTGATATTTTTCTATTTTAAAGTAAAATTGTGTTGTCTGTTCGAACAACTATATGCTAAACATGATATTACAATTTTTAATTTTAATTCTTTAAAGAGTATAATAGTAGTAGACGACCCGACAAATGTTGCCTGCCGTTCAAGGTTTGACTCTGTACGGCAAATGATTGCAGAAAACCTGGCACGCACGAACACTGTGTAAAGGTACTGGAAGCATTTGCTCTATTTTTACTTCAGCTCAGTGTGAAAATCAAATAAACCAATCAAATCTCAGGTAATTCCTTAAAACGCAGCTCTAGTTCAATGTAAAATACACTCAAATCAATGAAAATCAAATAAACCATTCAAATCTCTCGTAATTCTTCATAATGTAGTTCTAGTTCAACGTAAAATACACTCAAGTCAATGACAATCAAATATACCAATCAAATTCTCGTAATATCTCAAAATGTAGCTCTAGTTTAATGCAAAATACACTCAAACCAATGAAACAACAAAAAAAAAAAAAAAAAAAAAAAAATCAAATCTCTCCTAATTCCTCATAACGTAGCTAAGGTTCAAAGTAAAATACACTCAAATCAATGAAAATCAAATAAACCAATCAAATCTCTCCTAGTTCCTCATAACGTAGTTATAGTTCAATGTGAAACACACTCAAATTAATGAAAATCACATAAACCAATCAAATCTCTCGCAATTCCTCAAAACGTAGCTCTAGTTCAATGTAAAGTACACTAAAATCAATGAAAATTAATAAACCAATCATATATCTCGTAATTCCTCATAATGTAGCTCTAGTTGAAAGTAAAATACACTGAAATCAATGAAAATCAAATAAACCTATCAAATCTCTCGTAAATCATAAAAACGTAGCTCTAGTTAAACGTAAAATACACTCATATCAATGACAATCAAATAAACCTATCAAATCTCTGGTAATTCCTCAAAACGTAGCTCTAGATCAATGTAAAATACACTCAAATCAATGAAAATCAAATAAACGCATAAAATCTCTGGTAATTCCTCATAATGTAGCTCTAGTTCAACGTAAAATACACTCAAATCGATTAAAATCAAATAAATCAGTAAAATCTCTCGTAGTTCCTCAAAACGTAGCACTAGTTTAATGTAAAATACACTCAAGCCAATGAAAATAAAATAAACCAATCAAATCTCTTATCATTCCTGAAATGTAGCTCTATTTCAACGTAAAATACACTCAATTCAATTGCGAAAAAAATCAAATCTCTCCTAATTGCTCATAACATAGCTTTAGTTCAACATAAAATACACTCAAATCAATGAAAATCAAATAAACCAATAAAATCTCTGGTAATTCCTCTTAATGTAGTTCTAGTTCAACGTAAAATACACTGAATTGAATGAAAATCAAATAAACCAAACAAATCTCTTGCGTGCCGTTTTTGAAAGGTTTGTCCTCCGAGCATTGCACGGTAGAAAGCATTTGATATCTTTGTATTTCAAAGTAAAATTGTACAAAATTGTGTCATCTGTTCGAACAACAATATGCTAAACATGATATTACAATTTTAAATTTTAATTTTTATGAGTGTAATAGTAATAGACGATCTGACAAATATTGCCTGTCATGCAAGGTTTGGCTTTGTAGGGCAATTGACTGCAGAAAAACTGGCACGCGGGAATACTGTGTAAAGGTACTGGAAGCATTTTGGGGTACACACAAATGAAACACTTCCATTTGCAAACCCGTTTGCAACAACACCACCTGTAATAATGCCTCCGAGCTGAGCTCTACGTCACGGAGGATCGGCCGATTTCATCCAATCCCCTCGAACCAACATGCATCATATGAAGTGTTGATTGGATAAAACCGGCCGATGTACCATGACGTAGAGCTCAGTCCGGAGTCATTATTACAGGAGGTGTTGTTTGCAAGCGTTCCTAATGTATGACTGCAGTCGGCAGCAAAAGTGTCCGAGCACTAGCAAAAATTCCTATGTGAAAAAAGCACACATAACACTGTTTCGTTAAATAAATCCTTGTCGAATCGTATTCTTAGACTGACTAAGAACAGGATTCGACAAGGATTTATTTAACAAAACTGCATTAAGTGTACATTTTTACATGGGAATTTTCGCTAGTGCTCGGATACTTTTGTGGCGACTGTATTTGCAAAAAACATGCAAACTTTACGTCATCGAAATTGCAAGCGTTGCGTTTGTATGTAACCTTTGCTCTAGTTGTTTTTCAGCTCAGTGTGAAAATCAAATAAACCAATTAAGTCTTTGTAATTCCTCAAAATGTAGCTCTAGTTCAACGTAAAATACACTCAAATCAATAAAAATCAAATAAACCAATCAAATCTCTCGTAATTCCTCATAATGTAATTCTAGTTCAACGTAAAATATACTCAAATCAATTAAAATGAAATAAACCAATGAAATCTCTTGTAATTCCTGAAAATGTAAAGGTACTGGAAGCATTTGCTTTAGTTTTTCTTCAGCTCAGTGTGAAAATTGTGAATTTTACCAAATAGGTCCCCATACTAAAGCTGTGCAATGTTATTTGTAATTTTATTACCGCATGTAGTTTGTTGTATTAAACTAAATTAAAAGTTAACTCTTCTATAAAAATCCATACTAGTAAAATAAAAAAAAGTACTTTTTTTTTTCATTTTTTGAATCTAAACAACATTTTAATCCATAGATTTTAGCATGTACCGTCGGTCCAAAAAAAAAAAAAACTCATTACCTAATTATCGCAAAAACATGCAGTAGGCACCAATCATCAGGAATTTATGTCTACTTTTATTGTATGTAGGAAAAAATTACATAGGAGTCGTCTACATATTAAAAATGGGTCCAACTTTAAAAATTCGAATGTTATCCTACTAATTTGACAACAGAAAACGATTCTAGAGCATCAAAATAGCTTAGATACAAATTTGCACGAATATCCCAACATTAGTTCCTGAGATATTTCACATTTTCTTTTGAGGGTTATCTCCAAATTTATTTTTTTTTCTTTTAGGTCAGATGCAACAAATTTATTATAGCTTTCTTCTATTATTCAATGCATTTTATTTATCTAGAAATCTCTAAATGCATCAAAAGGAATATAATTTCAATGAGCATATTAATGCGGAAATTTCGTAGTATAAAAAATATTTTGTTCAAAAAGGCTAACACAGAGGACTGTGTTAATTCCTTCGTGTATGTGTGTGTGTGGGGGGGGGGAGGCACCGTGTTTCAAAACTGATGTTTTATTACCGCATTTTCAGAAGCTTTTTATTGAAATTAGACTTCTGTTATCATGCCTTTTTTTTCTAGGTATCAGGCTAAAACCAACGCGTCTCTACTTTATTAAAGTGTGTGTATATATGTCTGTGTGTGTGTGCGTGTGTGTGTGTGCGCGCGCGTATGTCTGTATGAGTGCGCATGTGTGTAAGTGAGAATTTATTTATGCCAATAACAGGTGTTATTTGAATTCAAAATGAGAGATTTCTGAAAAAAAGTAATGTAATATAAGGTAAAATTTAGACAGCAGAGTTATTTAAAACACTGAACGACATTCTTGTGAAAGTTGTCGACATAGTTGCATTAAGAATGTAATTCGTAAAATCATAAGCAGGTTCTAGTCAACGAATTCATCCTCCTCTTATATTAAACAAGTAAACCACGTGATTTGTTTTATATATTTGTTTTCGGGATCTTGGAAACAACTTTAAAGATTTTGATGCAAATTTAGGGTTAGGGGTTTTTTAGTGTTTAGAAACGATTGGACATATTCTCATCTTCTTAAAAAATTCGTGTTAGCTGTTAACACTTTATTGACCCATTGCGTCATATCGCAGAAATTGGGTTTACTCAAAAATGGTTATAGCGATTTTCAAATAAGTTTGGAGTTACGTGTTTTCCGTGACGCTTGGACTTACCCTAATGTTCAGAAATATTTGCGTTCGCTGTTAACCCATTATCGGCAATGGCAACATATCGCAACATACGGCAAAAATTGGGTTTACTCGGAAATGATTATAGGGATTTTGATGAAAGTTTGGGGTTAAGTGTTTTCTGGATATTAGGCTTGCCACCATCTGCAGAAAAATTTGCGTTCGCTCTTAACCCCTTATCGACCGATGGCAACATATAGAATAAATTGGGTATTCGGTTGGTTGGTTGGTTGTAGGATTTAAGGCCGATTGACTCCTGATGTGTCCTAGGCCAAGAGGGGGAATGCCCTCCGTGGGGGGTCTTTCTAAGGGGTCCTAGCCCGTATTTACGCGAGTTTCGGAGGAAACCACGGAAAACTCCGAAAGGCTAGGCCGATGAGCGCGACCTGGGATCGAACCCGGCACCTCCCATCTACCAGCTTTGAGCGCAGAACCGCTCGGCCGCTGTGGGTTTATTCGGAAATTGATATAAGGATTTTGTTGAAAGTTTTGCTTTAAGTGCTTTTAGGGATGCTTAAACGAATGGAATTATTCCCATCGTCATAAAAATCCTGTTAAACGCTGTTAACCCTTTAAGGCCAATTGCAACATATGCCAGAAATTGGCTTTACACGGGAATGGACAAAGCGATATGTATGAAAGTTTGGAGTTAAGAATTTTTCATCAGAAAAAACGATTGGATCTCATTTTCACAAAAATTAGCGTTCACAGTTAACCCCTTATCGGCCAATTGCAACACATAGCAGAAATTGGGTTTCTTCGGAAAGATAGATAGAGCGATTTTTATGAAAGTTTGGGATTAAGTTTATTCGGGGAGTACTAAAACGATTGGACTTATCCTCATCTTCAGAAAAATTCGCGTTCTCAATTAACCCTTTATCGGCCACTTGCAACATATGTGAGAAATTGGGTCTACTCGTAAATGGGTATAGGATTTTGATGAAATTTAGTGTGGCATAATTGATTCGAATTATTTTATTCTTCAGAAAATTCCGTGCTCTCTGTTAAACCTTTAAAGGCCAATTGCGACATATGGCAGAAATACGATTTACACGGAAATGGACATAGCAATTTTCATGAAAGTTTGGAGTTGGGGATTTTTTGATGAGAAGAGGCTATCGGAAATATTCTCATTTTCAGAAAAAATTGAGTTCACTGTTAACCCTTTATCAGTACATTGCAAGATGCGGCAAAAATTAGAGTTACTCCAAAATGGACAAAGCGATTTTTATGAAAGTTTGGAGTTAGGGCTTTTTGATGAGAAAAAACGATTGGATCTCCTCTTCAGACAAATTAGAGGACCTAGCTAACCCTTTATCGTACAATTGCAACATATAGCTAAAATTGTGTTTACTCGGAAATGGATATAGCGATTTTGATAAAAGTTTAGATTTAAGTTTCTTCGGCGAGTGCTAAAACGATTGGACTTACCCTCATCTACTGAAAAATCCGCGTTCTCATGTAAACCTTTATCTTCTAATTGCAACATATGGCAGAAATTGGGTCTACTCATAAATGGGTATTGGGATTTTGATGAAAATTTGGGGTGTCATAAATAATTGGAATTATTTTCATCTTCAGAAAATTTCGTGTTAGCTGTTAAACCTTTACAGGCCAGTTGCAAGTTAAGGGTTAAATAAACAGAAATAGAAGCAGCATTCGCTTTTGTAATGGTTATCTAACATAATTAATCATTAATATACCACTGCCTGGATGATCAATTCCACTCGATCTCTTTGTAAAAATCCTTCGTTATTTGAATACAGCTATTTCCTTTTAGAATTTTTTTTTCTATTTTATATTTTTCCTGAACGAATCGCGAGACATCAGTAAAAGCCAATTTTCCTAGAGTTCAGGAAAATTAAAATAGAATTATCAAATCAAACCCCTACTATAAATTTTTATCAAAACCGTTTAAGAATTTCCTAGAAAACTAGGTTTTTATTACATTTTGTTCCAGGCAAAGCACAGGTTACCAGATCTGGATTAGACATAAAAATATCAATCAGCTCTATACATACTTTTTCTATATCATTCCAATGATTTCCGAAAAATCTTTGTTTCTGCATAATGTTTTCCGGACGGAATGCAATTTATCAATAAATGCTACTTACCATGATGTTAAAGGTAATGACGAAAGAGATAATCGATGAAAATGTCATCTCAAAAGCACGTTAACTGTAACTTTTTATCGAAATCATTCGAATACATTCGAAGAAAGTTGGTGAACACGTTTTAAACAAAAAGGTAGTTCAGACTAAATCGTAAACTCAAAATGCTCATAAACCTAAATTTTTAGCAATAATTAAATTATTTTCCAAGAAAACCAAAACTAGTTCTCTGCCATATTTTGGCACAAATGGAATAATTTTGAACAGAAAACGCTAATTTATTTTTTTAATTTAAGATGAAGCTAATTCGGATTGGCTTTTCATCTCAAAAATTTTCAAACACAAAGTTTTTATCAAAATCGTTACATCTATTTTAGAATAAACCCAAACACTGTCATAACTTGCAATCCGCGGATGGAGGTTTTTCATCGAACGTGAACTTTCCTGAAGATAAGGATACGTCTAATTGATTTTGCAACCGAAAAAATTAATAACCCTCAATTTTCATTAAAATTATCGTAAGAATTTTCGAGGAAACCCAATTTTCACCAAATTTCGCAACTAGAGGATAAAGGGTTAACCGCGAATGAGAATTTTCTTGAAAATAAGGGTAATCGAGTTTAGATCGCAATTTCTGCGATAAACTGAAAACGGTAGTTGAAGGGATAATAACGAAAGCTAATTTTCCTTAAGACGAAAAAAAAAAAAAAAAAAAAAAAAGAAATCGCGAAAATTTTTACACATATTTATAAGTAAATCCAATTTCTCTCATTTATTGCAAACGGTTAATGGGAAGTTAACAGCGAACGCAATTTCGCCTGAAGATGAGGGTGAGTCCAATCGATTAAAAAAGAAAAAAAAAAAAACCTTAAACTGTTATGAACATTGCTTAAAAATATTTGCGATTAAACTCATTGATTTTCCATATGTTTCAAATGACGAATGAAAAGATAGCAGAGAAATTTTCAAATTTTTTTGCAGATGAGAGTAAGTTCAATTTTTCACACCTAAAAACCCTTAATCTCACACTTTCATCAAAATCGTTCGAGCCGTTTCCGAGAAACACAAGCCTTATATATTTATATGGATATAACACGTCATGTGTTTAATTAGTTTATTATAAGCGAATGGTAGAAGTTCAGATTTAGCTTTGCAGTTCATGGAATAAATTGCAATCTGATTATGTTGCATGCTGACCGATATGCATTCATACTGAATCAGTATAGTGATTCATAATGACCCTATCCTATACAAATTTTCGCCGAATTGTATACATTGGAATCTGAACTATAATTTTTCCATTCATAGGGGAAACTTTTCAGCGTAGTATTGGCCGATATGCCATGAAATCGAATCAAATATTTCAGAACGACACACTCGCATATCAAGTTTTGTTCGAAAATACACTACAGCATCTGAGGTATAGACTTTTCCTAAAGGTGAATCATCGCACTGTGATAGCGACATTTGCTGAAATATTTGCACAGATTTTGTTAGGCAATGACTTATGTTACGATGCAATTACATAGATATTTATATGGAAAGCTGTACAGTATTTTCTGAAAAACAATTGTCAAGAAATCTTTCCCTTATTCTCAGTCAGGCAGAATGATATTTTCTAATAAAGGTAAAATCTTGTTTAAAAAAAAAAAAAAAAACCTTGTAAAACGCATAAATTTATAGAAAACCAGAAGTCATTTTTTTTTCAAATACAATATATGTAGATATATATATATATATAGAATAGAAGGAAGTAGTAAAGAAATAAATTAAAGCTCAAAGCTAGACCAAAAGCGAAAATGCCATCGATTATACTTATGATTCTATCACACCTTTTTTTAGAGCGCTATATTTAATCTGTTAATAATACAGATTACTCTAGTTCATTAAAATGCAGTTTTAAGAAAGAGAAAACGCATAGCAAAGCTGAAAATATACTTCATGGTGTTAACCACTTTAATCAGTAAACCAATTCAATTATTTTATGCGGTCTCACAAAGAAATTAACAATCTTAATCACACCTCTCCCTGAGAAAGCGTAGCACTTACACATTTTAATATTATCAAACTCGTTATGTTTAATTGAAGGTAACACGGCCAAAAGAAATATCGTTGATTGGTCAGAAGGTATAGCGGAAACTTTTACGTGTTACATGACCCACTGTGCATAGCAAAAACTGTATTGTGAATTTTTGCTATGCAAAGTTTCGGTTAAAAAAAATAATAAATAAACAAATAAGTAAATAATCCTTTGTAAAAATACTATAAATTGTAAAAGAACTAATCGCATTTTTCTTTTCTTTTCTTTTCTTTTTTTTTTTCGTCTGGTTCGAAATAAAATCACGATCCTTCGTTAGGCGAAAAATGATTTTTAACTCAAGTGATCTTTCTCGATCCAAAAAAAAAAAAAAAAAAAAAAAAAAAAAAAAAAACATTTTTTGTCTCAACATTTAGGCCTAATTGACGTTTCGGAAACTGTGATACATTTTTACTTTCCGAACACTATAGTGAGGAAAGTATTGTAATCATGTCAAAAATCCGAATTCGAGATTTTGATGTTTCTATACGTTTCAAGGTCCAACGAGTCCGTTTTCACTATTTTTGCAATGATGTATGTATGTGTGTGTGTATGTATGTGTGTATGTACGTGTGTATGTATGTGTGTATGTATGTGTGTATGTCTGTGAATGAACACGCTAGCGTCTAAACGCTTTGTTCGAATAAGCTGAAAGTTGGTACGTATATTGTAAGTCACCATAGTACGAACCCTATAGATTTTGGTGAATCTAGCACTTATAGTTTTTTTACAGGGACACAAAGAAAAATTCTTTATCATTATGGCCTATGGGAGCAAAATCTTAAAAGTGCGATAGCATCTAAACGCCTTATTCAATTGAGCAAAAAATTTATACACATATTATAGGTCACAAATACTCAATCTGTATACATTTTGGAGAATCTAGCACTTATAGTTTTTTTACAGGGACACAAAGAAAAATTCTTTATCATTATGCCTATGGGGCCAAATTTTTAAAAGTGTGATAGCGTCTAAACGCCTTATTAATCTGAGCAAAAAATTTTTACACATGTTATAGATCACAGTTGAACTAACTGTATAGATTTTGGTGAATCTAGCACTTACAGTTTTTTTACACGGACACAAAGAAAAATTCTTTGTCATTATGGCCTATGGGACTAAATTTTTAAAAGTACGATAGCATCTAAACGCCTTATTGAATTGAGCTGAAAATTTATATGAGTATTATAAATCACTGTTGCACTAACTATAAGCATTTTGGTGAATCTAGCATTTATAGGGTTTTACAGGGACACAACGAAAAATTCTTTATCATTATGATCTATGGGCTCAAAGTTCAGTAGCGTTAAATAAAACATCGTGTAATAGATGGAGAAAAATACTCAAACACTCTATTATGGTTTTCTCTCTTTTGTTTGTTTAACAACTCCTCTTTCTTTACTTTATCTACAAAACTGTTAATTACTCAATGTTCGGAAAGTCGAGCGGAGTCACTCCAGATTTTTTAATGTTATTTATAATAAAAAAAGAAATCTGGAGTGACTCCTGGATTTTCTGAACACGAAGTAATGAATGGTTTCGTAAATAAATTAAAGTAAGACAAATAGTTAAGTAAGCAAAAGTGACAAATATTACAGAGAGTTCGAGTATTTTCTCTCATTGCTTAATTTACGCTATTTCACTTCATATAATTTTAAACCCTAAATCATAATGGTATATAATTTTTAATTGTGTCTCTGTAAAAATCTGTAACGGCTATCTTTACACCAAAATCTATGCAATTCGTGCGACGGTAATCTATAACATGTGCATAAATTTTCAGTTCAATAAAAAAAAAGGCGTTTAGATACTATTGCACTTTAAAATGTTTGGGCCCATACACCATAATGACAATTTTTATTTGTATCCTTGTAAAAAGGAAAAAATAAAAAAATAAATAAATAAACTATACATGCTAGATTCATCAAAATCTGTTCACTTTATGCAAGGGTGATTAATAACATGTATACGTTTTTAACTCAAACGGATATGGCGTTTAAAGGCTATCGCACTTTAATTTATTTGGACCCATAGGCAATAATGGTAAAGAATGTTTTGTTGTGTCCCTGTAAAAAACTATAAATGCTAGATTCATTAAAATCTATACACTTTGTGCGACGATGATTTATAACATGCGTATAATATTTTAGCTAAGAAGAAAATGGCGTACCGACGCTACCGCACTTTGAAAAAATTGGCCCAATTTTATAATAATGATAAAGAATTTTTTTTTTTTTTTTTTGTTCTTGCAAAAAATATTTTAAGTGCCCTGTTGATTTTTCACCAAAATCATTAGGGATCGTGCTATGGTGTCATACAACGTACTTACTAAATTTCAACTTATTTGAACAGAGAATTTAGGCGCTATCGTATTCACTATCATCACCGCCGTGTACACTAATAGTGGCTGGTGCACGTAAAATTTGTCGTGGCCGCAATGTCTTCCATGTTCCCATCAAAAATTATACCTCTGGGGGTCATCAAAGCGGGGGAGCCATCCCTTCTGTGGAGGATCAAAAAATTGATGGCTTGTCTCCGGACCACCTCTAGGGGTGTGCCCCAGACCGTCGCCAGTTGCCCATCTGCGCAGCACTAGTGCGACGTTAAACCCAACCATCTATCCATCCCAATTCTCCCGTTATCAATTCTCGATAATTTTCTAGCCTAGACAGCATAGTATGCAGCTCCTCGACACTAAAATTTTGAGATCTAGAAGATGAAGCCATGATATTACTGCTTCAAGCAATATAAATTTAAAAAAGTATAATTATAAACAAACTCAAACAAGACACAACACATGAACGTTGATAAATAACAAAATAACTCCTGCACGCCTATGATTGGCTAGTTTCTGTCATGTGACGGAGAAACGGTTACGCTATGTTTAGAAACTTCAGACTGAGTCAAAACCATCGAGCAGATATGAAGTCGGCTGCAAAATTATTCGAGCACTAGCACTAATCCTTGCCAAAAAAAAAGTACACTTAATACAGCTTTGTTAAATAAATCCTTGTCGAATCATGTTCTTAATCAGTCTGAGAACATGATTCGACGAGGATTTACTTAGCAAAACAGTCTTAAGTGTACTTTTTAAATATAGGAATTATTGGCTAGTGCTCGAATAATTTTGCAGCCGACTGTACTAGTAGAGGGAGAATCTCTATTCTTTTCTACGGAAGAAAACGTGTCCAACATGTATCAAGTGATATTTCGTTGCGCTACCTTTTTTCGCTACTTATCGCTTTCTTGGCGAAAGTTTGTTTGCCATAAAAAAATTTTTTAGGTCGTAAATACCAAAAAATATTTACCTCATTAGATATTCTTTGACAAATATATTATAAGAGTTATGCATTTATTATTCTTAATTATTATTTCTTTTTCCAATGAAAACTCTGCTAAGCGATTTTTATACAAAAAAATTACAATTTTGAAAAAAGATTAAAAAGAGAAAAAAAAATCTTTTGAAGAAAATACAGAAATAAAAACATTTCAAATATATATTATGTTGTGGCCATCACAAAACATTCTTTAATGTTATCTTATACAAATACGCACAATGTAAATTAGATATTAAATAAAATAATTTTTTATTATAATTTCTTTACATGATGAATGCAAATGATTTTCATTGCAAAGATATATAATAATGGCTAAATAAAGTTCATTTTGTGTCCTACAGACCACATCCATATTTTAAAAATTGCATTTTTCTCCCTAAGTTTTTATTTTTTTATTAAGAAACAAAGAAAACCCCCGATAAATTTGTTTTTAGTGATTCTAGATTTATGGTACAGTCACCCCCAAAAAAACGCCCCCCCCCACCTAATTTCGCCGTAAATTATCGTAGAAACATGCGGCTGGTACATATCGATCTGGAATAACGTCTAGTTTTTAATGGTGTAGTCAGATTTTTCTTAAGAGATCATCTACATATTAAAACACGAATAAACTTAATTTTTTTCTATATTGACCCCTATTTTTTACCTCATATTCAGATTTCTGAGATCAAGGCAGTTCGGAAAACCTACCTATTTATATACTTTAAATCAATTCTAAACAGAGTTACACGTGAAAATGTGTTAGGGGACCGTCTATACATTTAGAAAAAATAAATCGTGATCTACCAACCAATATACATTATTTATTAAATTTCACACCGGAAAAACAGTTCAGAAATGTTAGTGAAAAATAAAAAACGATTCAAATTCGCAGAACTTTCTGTGTTAGCTTATGAATTAAAAGATTTTTATTGGTTTCAATTTATTAAACATTGAATAGTTAAATACAATACTTCATATAAAGAAAATTAAATAGCTTGAATCATATGAACCCTACAATGTTGAATTACAAAAATCTAGATACCAAGGTAAAAGAACAATAGTAATAATGATAATAATATTAATAGCGGTAAAAAAAAGAAAGTGTTTAATATTTAAGAAAAAGAATTATCTACTTCTTAAAAACAAAAACTGTTTTATTTAAGAGACAAAAATTTAAGTTAAAATACATACATAATAAAATATATATATAAAAACAATTAAAATCTACTAACTAACAATTATTATCTACTTCTTGTTGGGTATATTTTTATTTTATACAGTATTATAACGATTTACATTTAATTTTAGGCGTACAAACCAACAATAGATAATATACAAAATTATAGATAACAAGATTTAAACGAAAATCTGAGAAAGGATATTTAACATTTTCGCGACCACTGACGTAGTTTCACGTCATTTTGAAATCTGTAACTCCTTCAGTGGGCGTTTCTTTCACAATTTGTGTGTTACGATATTTCTTAAGAATATTCCTTATATTCATATATATATAAACAAAATAGTATGAATACAAATACTTTCACTAGAAAGAGTATAATTATTATGTATATCCATATGAAAAGAAATATGGATATAGAAAAAACGGTTTCCTGTTGCATAGAACGAGTACTCCCCGTTCTGTAGTCGTCTACTGTACTTGAATTCTTAATTTTAAGTGTGTAAAATCTATATCTTTAAAAGTAATAAGACATATTACTTTGTTTTAAATTCTTTTTCCGTAATAAATGTGACGCCAGTTTTACGCCGTGATTATTAGAACTTAAAAAAAAAAAAAAAAAAAAAAAAAAAAACATTTTATTATTCAGTATTAAAAAAATCTTTAATAAAAATCTTATATTTTATTATGTTACGTCATGCGATAAAATTTAAATAGCATAAACGGTAGACTAAGCGAATGCGAAAATGTCACAAGATTAAAACAGAAAATTTGTTTTAAAAAATCTGCTAAAAATTAATAAAAATCAATTATATTAATTTTAAAAAAGGAAAAAACAAAAGTATTGTTCACTGCGTATTGCTCTTTCAAATAATAGTCCTCGTCTTACCGCGTTTTCTTACCGTCATGATACTTAACTTGAGGTGCACGAATCGTAGAACATTCAAGTTAAAAACAAAAGGCAAAAGGGACAAAATAGAATTTTAGCAGTGAGAAACTGGGAAAAGCTATGTAATATTTAAGAACAAAGACTTAACCTTTAGACGGGGGCTATGACAGCATATGTCACGCTCCTCTGTAAGGTCTTATGAGGGGCTCGTGACAGTTTTGGAGGCAATTGGGGGATAGCACTCCTCAGATTCCGAGGGAGTGAAAGTGGGTGGTAGAAAAGAAGAGTAAACCTGTCAAAGTGGGAAATTAATGACCCCTTGAAAAGAAATTTCGCTTCTTTCATTCATACACTAGTTGAGGTTATTCATTTATATTTTCTTGGAGTGTTTAATTCGTTTTCATTTTTCTAATTTGTTGTTTTACAACAAAAAATTAATATGTCAAAAAAGCGACGTATTTTGTCGCAAAAAGAAATTGAAGATGTCGTTTCAAGATGGGATTGTCTTAGTGATGACGAAAATTTTGCAGACAGCGATTCTGATTGCTTAGATTCAAGTTTTACTGAAAATATTGCGGAAATCCGAGAGAACAGATTTAGTGATTTGGATGAATGTATTATACAAAAGGATTCAAATATTGAGAATTTTGAATGGACTTCAGAATCCAAAAGTCTTTTTAAAATTCACCCATTTAATATAAGTTCGGGTATGAAAATTCAAATGCCAGAAAATGCAAAAGAAATCGATTTTTTTTTAATTATTTTTCAATGATGATAATTTGAACATCTTAGTAAATGAAACAAATCGATATGAAGTTCAAAACCGAAAGCCATTGTTAAGTACTGAAAATTTATTGAAACCGAAGCGTTCACATCATATTAAATGGAAAGAATGCACAAAAACTGAAATGATGTGTTTTTTAGCCGTTACTCTTCTTCGTGGTCATGTCGAAAAAGACAGGATTGAAGATTATTGGACTAATAAACAAATCCTTGAAACACCCTTTTTTAGGAAAATTATTTCATTAGATAGATTCAAACAAATTTTGAAATATTTGCATTTCACAAATAATGAAAATGCCCCAAGTAGATCCTCTGATGAAAATTACGTTAGATTGTGGAAGTTAAGGCTTTTATTTGAGACACTTATAAAAAATTTCAAGGCAGCTTACATTCCTGAAAGAAATTGTGTTGTGGACGAAGTGATTGTCTTCCGTCAATATATACCTAAAAAACATAAAAGATGGGGATTTAAAATTTATAAACTGTGTGATGAAAATGCTTATACCTACGATATGAAAGCATATCTAGGTAAAGACAGAAATGAGTTAATCGAAGGGAAATCAGCTGCAGAATCTGTAGTGATTAAACTTATTGAAGATTTAAAAGGAAAAGGGCATAATTTATTCCTAGACAATTTTTTTACATCGCCTCTTCTTTTAAAATATTTAAGAGATGAATGCAAAATAAACACTTGTGGTATAGTTAGAAAGAATAGAAAGCATATGCCGAAAGATCTTTGTGCTAAAAGCCGCGGCGATATTGCCACAGCCTACTCAGATGGACTTTGTGCTGTGACATGGAAGGATAAACGAGATGTATACGTTCTTAGTTCATTTCATAGCGATTCAACATTTAGTAAAGATGGAGAGGAGAAAAAAACGAAACCGAAAGTCATAGAATGCTACAATACCAACATGGGATTCGTAGACTTAAGCGATCGAATGTCGAATTCTTATGGCTTTGCCAGAAAAACTTTGAAATGGGCAGAGAAATTATTTTTTCATTTATTAAATATAACTGTACTGAATGCTTTCATATTATTTACTAAAAAGAAAAAAGATACACACAGAAATTTTCGGCTAAATTTAGTCGAACAAATTTTAAAGGCAAAAAAAAAGAAGCCTCTATTGCAATAGTGCCCTCAAAACAAAATTAGAATGCAAAACACTGGCGTTGTTGGAAAGAAAAGAAACGAAAACATGGATTCTTTGTGCTAGTTGTAATGTTGGCTTATGCCTTGGAGATTGCTACAGAGATTTCCATGAAAACAATTGTTAAATTAGCAGCACAAAAGAAAAAAAAAATTTTTGAACGATAACTAAACCACTAAAAGGTAATTAATTGAATTGAATTTAATTGAATTGCATTTTCTATTACGTTTTTCTGACTAACTTTTTTATTTATTTATTTATTTATTTTAATTTTAACAGTATGCCTTTTATTAAAGAAAATGTGTCTATGCTCACTAAAAACACATATACTTTATTTATTTATTTATTTATTTATTTATTTTTGTGTGTGTGAATTAAGAAAATTTAAAATCGCAGGTAGAGTGATATTTAGCTAATAAAATAACGTAATCTAAACTTCTTCATTAGAAAACATTCTATTATTCAACTTTCCAGGTTTAGATCTCTTCAAAATCTCGGCATCAGCAAAATCAAATGTATGCTTATAACTTTTACTCTAATAGAATTCACCCAATATTAATTAAGATCTATTAGAAAAGTAGTTAAATAAAAAGTTTATATAGTTCTTTAGCAATATTTTTCAATTTTATTTTTATTTATTTATTTATTTATTTCCCCACAGTTGCTAAATGTTATTGCTTTTTTATCTCTTTTAATTTTTGTATGGATCTTCCATTAGCAATTTAATTTTATTATTATTATTATTATTATTATTATTTTGGAGGGGGGGGGGGATTAAGTTAACACCAAATATAAAGAAACTGAATGCGATAAAAAATATCGCCGACCAAAACATATATGCACGAATGGGGCTAAAGAACTACAAGATTCGCCACACACGCGCTTACTTGTTTTCACTTGATGAAGAGTTGTATTGTGATGTTTCTACACAAAACAACTGTTACTTGTTTCTGCATATGCAAGGCGCGAAATTTCCGCTCGCCAGCTCGCCACTGGCGAGTAAATATTTAAAGCTGGCGAGTAAGTTTTCTCTTTTGAAATATTGTGTTTCAAATCAAACTATACCGGCTATGTTCACACGTTAAAAGAAATAACAGAAAATCTAGGAGAATAAATTCTTAAACAGAATGATATTCACAGTATTAGATGGTTATCCTGTAAAGAAAGTGACATAAGATATGTTTTGCAATCTTGCAATACTGTTACAACTAGGCTGACCAGATTAGAGTACCTTTTTAACAGAGAAGCGTTAAAAATTACTACAATTATCCAATTACGGATGTATTTTTTCCTTCCTAATAAATAAGGACTAAAAATAAAATATTATTGATTAATAATGGAAAAGACAATGATAGTGTTAAAGCTAAGGGTTTGGTTTACTGAAAAGGTTGAAGGATTATAAATTTCTTAGAGTTCAGTACTTAGATTTCTACTGAAAATTGAACCTTTTAAATGTGGCATGGGAAAACAAGGAACTTGCCATTTCATGTTTGAAAATAGAAACTGAACATTGCATTTCAGTTCTGATAGATCTCGAATCTACTGTTTGACCAAGTGAACAGTAGTTTTTGGATAAAGTATCCATTTTAGGGATTATTGAGAATGTGCAATTAACAAATACTAAAAATTGGAAGCAAGAGTTTCAGACTTTAAAAGGGAGATTAATTAAACATGCAAAATACATACACCAAAGAAATACTAAAAAAACCTATGTCAACAGATGTGTTAACATCTTTGCATGTTTTTGACACCTTAGGTTTGCCTCCCAAAGACCCACCCACTCAGAGTTTGACCCTACAGTTGCTATTGATAAATGATATTCGGTGAAGAAAGGCAGCGCTACAAAAATATTAAGTGATAAAAGTATGCAATTTTTTTCTAAAATGGCGTTTTTAGTTGTATGTGACAATTTCTGGAACCATTGAAACATTATGATAATCTTATTTTGAATTATTAGTACATTACAATAAATATATTTCACTTTTTCATCTTCCACATTCTTTTACGGTTTCAATCACGAAAAAGTTATCTATATTACAACATCTATTATCCTTTTGAAATTTTATACTTTTCATGGATATAAAATAGTGGCGAGCGAAAATTTAGGTTGGCTAGTAACTTTGGAACTGAAATTCCATGCCCTGGCATATGGCAGTATTTGTTTGTTCACATTCCTCCTAAGTCTACTGAATGATTGCTCTGTATAAATTTTATCAGATTATCGTATTTAATTTTTATGTATGATTATTTAAAATGTTATTTTTAATTGATATTTAATCCAGATTAGCATATTTTAATTATCTTTTATCAAGTATGTATTCGCTTATCTACATTCAAAAATTTTGTGTCTGTTAAAATATATTAAATTCAAAATCAAATTTTCAAATAAAATTATGTATTATATTGTTAGTTGGATTAACAATTTCTAATTGTGGAAACAAAAAGTATCAGCTATTGAAAGTTAAAGTTCAGTGTTTGTATTTTGTGCTAAAAAGAGTTACATCAGATTTTTTATTCCTATTTCAAAATGTTCTGTACTTTTTTGTATTAAAATTTGTTTACTCATTAAAAGTTTCGTCTACGTTAATATCTTATCTATTATATTACGCAAAGTGAAAATTTGAATGAATCCGTGGAAGTAATTCTAGTTATGAAAAATAATTTTAAAAAAGTTTGAATATATTTTATTTATTTAGCAAAAAAAAAAAAAAAAAAAAAAAAAAAGCAATATATATTTATTCGTTTATAGAGTTTTGATTATCAAACAGCACTTCAATATTTATTTTGATTAAAATTCATTTTTCTTCGTACCTTATGCATTATAATGAATTAAACTTTGAATGTTCAGTGTAATAAAGAATTTCTATAAGGGGGGAAAAAAAAGTTACGAAAATTAATTAAAACTGCAGAACGTAACAATAATTGTAGATCTGAAATGTTTTAATCAGTAGAATATGAATAATACATTCTAATAGTATTTATATTCTAATATTATTCATTATGAGAAATGAACATAAATTATGCGCAATGCGCATTTATTACTTACGATTTCAACATTTATATTATCTCAAACTTTATTTGTATTAAAAAATATTTTTTACCATTAAAAATTATGTTTTAGGATGAAATGCATTTATTCTTTATTAAGCACCATTTATTACCGTTAAATGATTAAAGTTTAAATACCTTCTTTTATGAAAAGTATAAAAATATACCTGGTTTTGATATTATTTAATCACCCTAGTTGTTTTAAACCCTTACTTAATAATTTATCAATTTATATTATGCTTCTGTATTAGGAAAAAATATTTACTTAAATAATTAAACATATAACTTAATCAGTTAATTAATAATTTATTATTATAGTTTAATTTAAAAATTCGAAAATGTTTCGCTTCCTGCATATACAAAATTAAACTAATGCCTGATAATAATTTCAGAATAACATCAAAAGTTTGAATGCAGTCAGATCTCTTGAAAACCGAAATCCTCTAAAATGTATTTTTTTTTCTTTTTTCACAGAACCTTTTTCTCTTTGTAACTTTATGGTGCAGTGTCTTTTACAAGAGACGTCCTGTCTTATTGTAGACAAGGGCTGGGAGAGTTTTGCTCTAACAAAAAGGACAGGAGATAAGGCATATTTTGGCATAGAAAAGAAAAATATTATATTTTTTTTATTTATTTGTTCATTTGTAAACGAAAAATTTTAATTCTGAATCCAAAATTTTGTACATTTTAATATATTGTTTATTTTTGTTTATTATTAATAAATATCTCATCAAAGAACTTATTTTTTTCCTAAATTTAAAACATTTATTTGGAATCCTTTAACAAAATTACACATGACTGACTCCCCCTATTCTTCATAATCTTTGTTTAACTTTTTATCAACTAATTATCGCAAAGTACTTACAATCATGGAGTTAATAATGAGTTAATGCTATTTAGAAACGAAAAGAAAATTATATTTATCCTGCATATAAAAATGCTTTTCATTTACATGCTGGAATTTAATGGAATTTTCATTAGTAAACTATAACTATACATAACTTAACACAACTTTTACACTATAACCAAAGAAAGCACAAAGTATTAAAAAAGCGGCGAGAAAATTATTACTAAAGACAAGTATGTTGCAATAGTAGGAGCAGTAGCGAAATTTTAATAATAATCTAGTAATCTTAGAAAATTTCAAATACACTGATTTTCTTTAGAATTTATTAAGAAAAAAATATCTTTAATTAAGATAATTGAAAATTGGTTTAAAAAAATAATGAGGTAATGAATGCAAAAGCGGCAAGCATAATTTCTCACGAAAAGACCAAAAAGGAAAAGAAATAAAATTTAAATATTTTATTTCATTTAAATTATTATTTACTTGTACAATGATGAGAAGAAAAAAAAATAATGCGTGTGTGACAGAAACATAAAGTATTATATTTAGCATATTTTTTACTTCTAATGTTATTTATTATTAATATTTTTATTAACATGCAAAAACTGAAAATATTTTACTAGAAATTTTTTTTTTAGCATGATTTAGGAATAAACACCCACATATAACTTCTCGGAAAAGACAGAAAATAATGAATTTTAAAAATGAAAAACTTTTCAAAATAATAGTATAAATATAAATATATATATAGCTGCTAAAGTGATTGAAAAGTAAGATATATAACACATGGTATAAATTAATTTTAGATTCATGCACAAGTACTTTGTTGTAAATTATTTTACTAAACTCAATTTTTTTACAGAAAGTTTAAGACAAATATAATGTTCGTGTAAAAATTGTTAATTTAAAAGTCAATGTTTGCTTGTGCGCGTGCTTGCATCATGGATGCAATTTTTTTAACATAATAATATCAGAAGTTCATAAATTCCTTGATGATCAATAAAAAAAAAAAAAAAAAAAAAAAAAAATGTTAAAAAACAGCATAAAATGAAAGAAAAAAATAATAATAATTAAGCACGTAAATTCATCATGGGGGAAAAGGTAAATATATGTGCAGCATGAAAGCAGAGTTATTTTTAAATTATAGTACTGCTTAAAAAATTTCATGCAATGGCAATTTATTGGTGCATTTTAATGCATAAATTCATTTCTTAGAACATTTTTGTTCAACTCTTTATATATGGAATATTTTGTACAAACTAATTTTATATAGTTTGTCCCAAGTATTTGAAATAATAATAATAATAATAATTCATGCATTTCATTTTACGTTTTCTTTCAAATAAACTAACACTTAATACTACGGAAAATGCTATATTAAATTATCACAACTTTTATTTTTAATGATTATATTAAACTGATTTAGAGAACATTACAAAATATTTTAGCATATGAATTTTTCTCTAGATTATGATTTAGGTATGGCTTTTCTAAAGAAAAAAAAAAAAATGGTGTTCAGTGTTTAGGCTAAGGTCAATTATCTCAACTAGGAACTTGGGCCTGACGGTGGATACTCTCCATTGAGGGTCTTTCTAAGGGGTCTTAGCCTGTATTCACTCTAGTTTCGGAGCAGTTCCCGGAAAACTCCGTATGGCTTCGTCAACGAGAATCATCTGCGATCAAACCCGGCACTTCCCGTCTACTAGCTTCGAACGCAGAAACGCTCGGCCACTGGTGGGGCTTCTAAAGTCTGGTGTGACTCTATTCAACTTTTCTAATACAGAGTTGTTAAAATGCTGTTAACAAATTTTAATCAGTGAATAATTTAGTAAATATATAAAAGGGAAAAAATATAAAAGTTGTTTAAGTATTTCCCCTTGAGTTTGTACATTTGTAAAACAGATCAATGTATCCGAATTTTTAAATACGTCCGTGTAATAATAATAATAATAATAAAAAAAAAAAATATGCAATATCCAATGATGCAATACTGTGGAAGGATTGTAAAACATATATTAGTTTAATTTAGTTTGAAATAATTTAAATAATTTCTAACATTAGAACATAATAAATAATTTATTTTATTTTTTTTCTGTAAAAGAATTCTAGTTAATACGCATATAATTTTTCATCTTCCCTTTTTCAATTTCAAATAATTTATATCCTTATACTGTGACTAATAATAATTCTAGCTTATGAAAGATCATTAAGTTTTAAACCCGGGAAAATTTATGCCGTGCTTTTAAAGGTAATCTACAACGCAACTATGAAATTTGATTTCAAACGACTCGTATTCCTTCACACACTAACGCAGCCTGAAAAGGTAAAGAAATAAATTTAATTTAATTTAAACAAAGTAAATAATGCAACATTGTAAATTATTTTCTCTTTTCTCTCTTAGAAATTCAGAAATTTATAAAATCAATAATGATCAATCAAATCTTCCAGTCGAAACACCATAAACTGCAAAAACACAGAAGAGTGGTTTCAGTTGAAAATAAATAACGGTGAACCATCATTAGGGGAAGAAAAGTAAAGTACAAGTTCAGCATAAAAGCAATTCGTATTTTTGAAAAATAAGGTATAGTTTATAAAGTTTATATTCATTCAACGAGAGTATTTTAGCCGATTTATTTTGCAGATATAATTCCATATATATATATATATATATATATATATATGTATGTATATTAATTCTCTGAATATCTATAATTCCAGTATATTATATAAACAAATAAGACTTAATTTATTTATTTCAAATGAGCTAAAAATTACAATAATATAAATTTACATATTTTCTGTTCCGTATGATTTCTTTTATTTATTTCCCATTTCTTTTTAAATAAAATTAACAAAACATAACTTAGAATTTTTATTAAATTTCGATTGAAATATTTCAAACTAGGAAATGAAATAATTTCAAAGCTTTTTAGTTTCCTGAAATCCTTAAATGTTCATTATATGTATATTGCAACATTTGAAAATATTTCAATTTATATAAAATTTAACCCGTAATATAGTATCCTAAATAGAAAAAAAAAAAAAAAAAAAAAACAGAACACTGTTATATTGGAAAAGCTAACATTTAGATTTATATTTCTATTTTTAAAAATGTTTCCGTGGGACAGTAGCCGCTAATGTACAACTTTCACTTTTTCCCAAGAAAGAGTAGGTGAATACAGCACAACTCCAACTGCCGTAGGGAAAAAGGGGAATGTTGATCGGAGACCAGGAGAATAGGAGGTTCATCCTCCCAATTGGCATTACCAAGAAATTATTCAGTGAGGGGTGAGGCTGCTATTTCCTACCCCCCTAAGCAGAGAGAGTCCTTCAGAAGAACTATAAAGTTTGTAAACGCTTTGTTTAAATAATAGATATTAAAAACTTAAAAAAAAATATATATATATACCATTTTATTATTCAGTATTAAAAAAACCTTTAATAAAAATCTTATATTTTATTATGTTACGTCATGCGATAAAATTTAAATAGCATAAACGGTAGACTAAGCGAATGCGAAAATGTCACAAGATTAAAACAGAAAATTTGTTTTAAAAAATCTGCTAAAAATTAATAAAAATCAATTATATTAATTTAAAAAAAGGAAAAAACAAAAGTATTGTTCACTGCGTATTGCTCTTTCAAATAATAGTCCTCGTCTTACCGCGTTTTTTTACCGTCATGATACTTAACTTGAGGTGCACGAATCGTAGAATATTCAAGTTAAAAACAAAAGACAAAAGGGACAAAATAGAATTTTAGCAGTGAGAAACTGGGAAACATTATGTAATATTTAAGAACAAAGACTTAACATTTCAGAATCGAGTATAAACCTCTTTGCAACGGAAGCCACGCCTTTAGACAGTTTTTCTACAACTTTACATTGTAAAACAAAATTATTTTACATGCTTCCAATTAAATCATTTACATTTTGTCTTCAGCATTCGATGTAGTAAATGCTATTGACATTTATGCATACCAGCGTCACATACAGAGTCATATACGAATACAGAAACTGGTTTTTTAAATTTTGTTTCCGCAATATAGAGGCAGGGCTTCATTTCTTTTGGAATTTTTTCACAATCCCTCGCTTGCATTGCGATAATTTTATAAAAATGATCCAATTTGTATCATAAACATCGAAATGTTGCTTAGAAAACAATTAGAATAACACTAAGGTAAATTAAAATAGTTTTTCTTCAAAATATATACAGATATTTACTCACAGAGGATACAAATTATTATAAGTGACGGCCCCCTAACAACAGTAAAAAATGAAATATCACTGTAACTCAAAAAATAATGTTAAGAACGAGCTGTAAATTTGAAAACCCATGTTTTTGATGATGCCCGTTCTATTTATTTATTATTTTTAATTTTTTCAAATATGAAATTATTAATAATTTTCATATTTCAAAAAAATTTTTTTATCAAAAATATGCATGGAATATGTTTGGGTCACTTCATTCTATCATATAAAAAAACAGGATTTGAATATCATAATTATTTTGGAAGATATGAATTAATGTTTGTCACATTCATTAAAAATTAGCGCCCTCATAGTTTGACAGCTTATAACTCTGGGAAGAATTGAGGAAAATATATAAACTATACCATTTTCCGCGATGATTTTGTCCAAAGAATTCAAATAAATTATAAAAAATGGGGGTTACCATTGAAAAAAATGAATAAAATAAAATGTACTTACACTGCAAAGTTGAGCATTAGGGCCCGGTACCCAAGCGTCTCGTCGACAATTAATGGTCCAAATACTTCTTCTGGTTGGAGCAGCAGGGAATTTCAACATTCTATGTTTCTTTCGAGAATGGTTAGAACAATTAATAGCGGAACATCCACCCATAATAAAGTAATTTTAAGAAAAAAATAATATCAAAGAGGTAAACAGATCGAAGCGTGCAAGCAGACAACAACGAAAGACAAACTTCCGCGCCGATAAAAAGTTCCAAAGTAGATGTGAGATGCCGGGTTCGATCCCAGCTCGCACTCGTTGACCTAATCGTTTGGAGTTTTCCGTGGTTATCTCCGAAACTTGCATAAATGCGGACTAGAACCACTAAATCTCCCCCCAGAGGGCACTCCACCTTATGCTTAGAATGTTAGGGAAGTCAATCAGCCTTACTTCTAAAACACCAAACGCTCAATAGGTAGCGCTGTCATCCCGTATATATTTATTTTATTGTATTTTTTCTATTTGCTTCAACATAAAAACGAAACTTCACATAAATTCGCACAGTGAGAATTATTTTCTAACGAATCTTAGTGAATTAAAAAGAATTCCCTACTAAAAATAATCCGAAAATATTCTTGAGAAAATAGTATTTTCTTAAGACTTTCTTCAAATACTTTAAAATATTTTGGAGATTTATCTTTTTTTATAAAATATCTTCAAAAATTTTAAAGACATTATAAAGAAATTTTGTAAAATTTCTTAAGAATGGGCCAAATAACTTAAGATATTCTGCAGATTTTCTCTAAAAATATCTGCAGAATATCTTGAGATTATTTTTAGTGGGGTTGTTTGAAATAGTAATAATCAATTATGAAAAAAAAAAAAAATGATTGTAAATGTAGGTGTATCGCTTTTCAATGGAAGGGAGGGGATGTCTATGTAAATTTTTAGTAATAGTGTTTCTGAAAAAGAACCGGTCAATACATTTAAAACTAATGGCTGTACAGCCAGCCAGCCAAAAAAAAAAAAAACGCCCCCCCCCCCACACTTAATTTCGCCATAAATTATCGTAGAAACATGCGACTGGTATCGAACAGTTTGTAATAATATCTAGTTTATAATGTTATAGTTAGATTTTACGTAAGGGGTCGTCTACATATTAAAACTGGTATCATTCTCGAAAAACCATTCTCGAAAGAAACATAGAATGTTGAAATTCACTGCTGCTCCAACCAGAAGGAGTATTTGGACCATTAATTGTCGACGAGACGCTTGGGTACCGGGCCCTAATGCTCAACTTTGCAGTGTAAGTACATTTTATTTTATTTTAAATGTTATGAGTTTCCTTTATACGTTTACAAATAATGTTAACATGTACCTAAATTGTTATAGTTTTCATGTTCAGTTGAATAAGTATCATTAAATTGTTTAGAAATCAATTATAGAAATCTTAAGAGTGTGGAACACTGTTTGTACATATTGGCGACGTTTCATTTATCGCCAAATGCAATTCCTCTTTTGTTTGTTTTGAAATTGTTAAAAGGAAATTTTAAGTTTCGGTTTTGGAACAACTATAGTATTTCCCTCAGCTAGATTTGGCGATTTTTAGTTGGCGATTATGGGTAAATTCTACTTTTGAAGTGATTGCCATGGATTTCTAACGTAAACAAAACCGAAATATGTTTTTCAGAATGGCATCATTAAAATAATTCATTGAACTTATTTCTAATAATAACAAAACAAATATGTATTTAAAATTGACTTACCTTCTTGATGTTTATGAATTTTGTTATGCTTTTACATTCCATACAGTTATTCAGTTTAAATGCTATTTTATATTTACCGGTAAAATATGATTATATAAATTAGAATTTCGTTTAACATTTTTAACGAAAGGAAAAAATTATTTTTAATGTACATATATGTACATTTATTTATATATTAAAAAAAAAAAAAAAAAAAAAAAAAAAAAGGAACAGCTTTACTATACGGCACCCATTGCTTATTGCCGTTGCCGATGTTTTGATCACGTGGTATGATGGTGTTTTGATTCAGTTTGTGAGTCGGTACTGCAAATAGTTTCACAACATCGTGAATCGAATCAAAATGTTATGAAACAATACTTTTCATCACTATGAAACATTTTTTTTATGTTTCACTATGTTTTCTGCTGTTTGCTCGCTTCGCGAGCATTAAAACCGAAAAAAACATCACTGGATGCCCCTAATTCGTGGAGCATGAATCGTTAAAAGAATGAAAATTCATGGAGCAGCGGTCACTATGTTTTCTGCTGTTTGCTCGCTTCGCGAGCATTAAAACAAAAAAAAAACATCACTGGACGCCCCTAATTCGTGGAGCATGAATCAGTAAAAGCATGAAAATTCATGGAGCCGCGGTCACTATGTTTTCTGCTGTTTGCTCGCTTCGCGAGCATTAAAACAAAAAAAAAAAACATCACTGGACGCGCCTAATTCGTGGAGCATGAATCAGTAAAAGCATGAAGATTCATAGAGTGTGTGTGTGTGTGTGTGTGGTACAGTGAAACTTGAATAATTCGAACTTGTTTAATTCGAAATTTTGATAATTCGAATATTTTACTCGGTCCTTTGATTTTTGTATTAAAATAATGTTAAAAAATCGTGGATAATTCGAATTTTTCATACGATTACCTTTAAAATATTACAGTAAAATTTGTTCCAGAGGTTTTACTCATCTGAAGTGCATTATCTATTTTTATAGTTTTTCTAAAGAGGATAAGGAAATACAATAGAAGCCCCTAGCTAGTGCACCAGAAGATATGCTGCATGTGTATGAACTTCGAGGTTTTTGTGAATTGAAAGTCATGTGTAATGTAGATTCTATTTTTGTATTAGGTCATATGCTATGACACAAAGATTCTACTTAAAAAGGAAAAAAAATATTTGACAATTTTTTAAAAAGTGTTGAAAATGAAGCTCGTAAAAAAATATTGATTTAATGGGGGGGGGGGGTGAAAGGGTTAATGTAGCGCTATTCTTAGATATAAAGTTTATGCGTTAAATCTCTGATCGTAGAGTTTTATTTTTTTAATTTAACACTTTTTTGACAAAATAGTATATGTAATTCGAATTTTTGGATATTTCGAATTTTTTTCTGGTCCTTCAACTTCGAATTATCCAAGTTCTACTGTATAAACAAAATGAAAAAAATCAAATTGAAAAAAAAAGCATAATTTTAGCACAAGCATGAAATGTTATATAGTATGTATAAATAAAATAATTTGGATATTTATTTTGTAGGAGCATTTTGAAGAGAACCAGTTTGAGCAAAACAGAGTTGATAACTGGAAAAAACTGAATTCCTACGTTATTTGACGTGCCAAACCCTCCTCCATCCATTGGACCAACAAGGATTAAGGGAACTGGATAACCAAAACCTGGATCATTGTTGCAGATTCGAACAAATGTACCACAAGTGAGTACATACATTTTCAGTTGTTAAGATATGGAATAATCAATACTTTTTAAATTGTGATATTGAAATAATTATGATTTTCCTTTAAAAGTAAGGAGAAGTGTCACACACACACACACACACACAGGTTGGCAAGACGTGCAAACTGAGGACTATGTGTATACACCGCCAATCGGGGACTTCGTAAATAATTGACTTAAAAGCATATTTTTGATAAATAACTATTAATAAAACTCATTCAATTATGAATCAGCTTTGATTTTTCTTAAAATTCCAAAATTTCTCAATATTTCTCAATATGTATTTTTACCGTCTAAATGGGGACCTCGATACACCGCAACACACACAGTGAACTTGATACACACAATCAACTGGGGACTTTGTAATTTTACAATCAAATGAGGACATTGACTATGTTGATACACACAATCAAATGAGGACATGAAGATTTTTTTTTTATGTTATGGTACTATTCACATTATACATGTTGCACATAGTTTAAGAAAATATTTTACAATAATAATAACGCTCAGACTTGCTAAGTGACTCTGTGACGATGCACGATGGCGAATTAAACGCCGCATAAAGTTTTCGGGGAAAAGAAATTTGTTAAATGTATTGTAATGAAAGTATTTGTAATTATGTGAATAGTTTTTGTAATACAAGTGAATAGTTTTACTAGTATTTTAATGAGTTTCAAAGTGGCTTCTGGTGATCAAAATACCACTTTATAATTTATTATGAATAAATGAAATTTCGTACACAATATTAAGTATATTGTATTGTAAGCCTGTTGATATTGTATAATTTGAAGCTGAGATTTCTTTGATGTTAAGACATTGCCTCCTAAACTAGATGCCTTCCGCGTGGCTCGGAAACTTGGCAAGAGTTCAAACGGTAAACAGCGCCACCTGGTGCAGATTGCGCAACTTTTTTATTCAACTGTCACCAATAATTTTCATAAGTGATATATGATATATATAATCGACGTTTCTTCGATTCTATTCGCCTTTTATGTATATCAAATCACACTTTAAAAATTTTTGGTGGCTGTTGAATAAAAAAAGTCGCGCAATCTGTACCAGGTGGCGCTGCCTACCACAAAGTTTCCGAGCCACGCGGAAGGCATCTAGTTTAGAAGTCTATGGCCTATGGTTAAGATAATTTACAGCGCCCCCTAATGGGAAAAATGTATTAACAGTGTTGTATTGGAAGGGTTTGTTTGAGATTAGAATATATTGCTTGTTTAAGTGAGTGTATGATTTTCATCATATTTTAGAGTGTGTTACAGCTTCTCTGGTGGTCAAAATACGAATTTATATTCTATTATAAATATTATTTCGCACACATGATTAAGTATGTTCATCACATGATGGGAAATTAGGATTTTATTGTGATAAAATGCTTACAGTGCCCCATAACATCAAGAATCTTAACTGAATGTGTTGTAATGAAAGAATTTGAGTGAGATTAAGATACATTATGTGTTTAAGTGATTGAATAGTTTTAAAAATAATTTAAAAGTGTTTCGCAGTGCTTCCTGTTGGTAAAAAAAGCAGGTAAGAAAATTGTGCTAATACAAACTGACATTCAAGAACATAATGCACACTGGTAAACCAACTCATAATATACATCGACAAGCTGAGACGAATACATAGCGGCAAGTTAAGACATAATACACACTGGCAAGCTAGGACATAATACAAACCGACAAACAACGGCATAATACACACGTGCTGAGATAGGACGTAATACACACTGACAAACGAGGACATAATACACACCTGCAAGCGAAGACTTAATACACAACGGCAATTGAAGACCTTTTACACACAGGCAAATGAGGACATGATACACATCGGCAAGTCAAGACCTTTTACACGCAGGCAAATGAGGACGTGATACACACCGGCAAATCAAGACCTTTTACACGCAGGCAAATGAGGACGTGATACACACCGGCAAGTCAAGACCTTTTACATACAGGCAAATGAGGACGTGATACACACCGGCAAGTCAAGACCTTTTGCACACAGGCAAATGAAGACGTGATACACACCGACAAATCAAGACCTATTACACACAGGCAAATGAAGATACGCACCGGCAAGTCAAGACCTTTTGCACACAGGCAAATGAAGACGTGACACACACCGGCAAATGAAGGCGTGATACATACAGGCAAATTAAGACGTGATACACACCGGAAAGTCAAGACCTTTTACACACAGGCAAACAGAGACGTAATACACATCAACTATTTAGGATGTAATGCTCGCCACCAAGCGAGGAAATAATGTACACCTGTTAGGCAGTACTTAATGAACTATAGCCATAACTAGCCGACTAACAGATGGTTCAACAGGTTTTAGCTTCCATGAAGAATAAAAATACTTTTATTAATATGAATAAAAGTCATTGTATATATGATTGTATGTCTTTCATCTCCTAAACCCCTGAACCGATTTCAACCAAACTTGACACAATCAGTGCTTATCACAATGTTCGAAGCACTGCGGGTGTTTAAAAATTTTAGTGCACGCACAATAAGAGGGGGTGAGAAAAAACTCGCTGGAAAACCACACTTTTGTATGTTTTCTATAGTAATAATGTATCTAGAAACTTCAAATTTGATATTACCTCTGATTTATAATTTTTTCTAAGTGGATGTTTCAAAAAATTCGAAATTCGAAAAGATGAAATGATTAGTAAACGTTCTAAAACTACGTTTTTATCAAAAATGTTCCGAACAGTGGGAAGCAAGGGAAGATTTCTTCATTACAAGCATTCCTTCGGTGCGCAAATTTACACGATATTTTAAACGCCTTCTAAATCAGTTTATTTTCGAAACTAAAAAGAATAATTCTCTATATTTTCTTGACGTTTTGATTTCTATATAAAATGATTAGTTTTTAACCATTGTCTTCAGAAAACTTTATTATGACTCTCTTCCACATAATCTCTCACCCACCCCAACAGAAAATGGCTGTTTTCTGTATTTATTCTTACCGGCTTCATTTGCTTTCATTTTCTCTGATTTTAAGAAGAAATTAACATTTAAAGTATCTTGCTCTTTCTCTAGCTATAATTCCTCTATGGCCGATAGAGCTCTAAAAACCAAGAATTCTAAATTTCTCTTTTTAACTTGAATTACCAATGTTTCAATCATGTAATTTTACATTTTTATTGTTCCTTTTTTTTTTTTTTTTTTTTTTTTCCAGAACATCTAAATTTTTTCATAATTTGGAATTAATATAATTTTTAAATTCGTCAACAATATTAAATTCGCTTTTCCTAAAAATTCCATTCCAACTGATAATTGACGTGGTGTTTAATAATACCTAAATTATTTGTTGAAATAGATAGAAGCCTTTTGAAATATCATATAAATAAGCCCACACACAAAAAAATAAAAATAAATTAAACAAATGCCCGTGATGAAAAGATCTCCAAATTTTCTTTTACTTTCCCTTATTGGTGTCATGGGTATTTTTATTCTTACTATTTATTTATTTTTTAATTTTTAATTTCTAAAATTGACATTATTTCCTCTCCTGTCCCCTCTTCCCATTTGGATTTCTTGGAAAGTCTTTTTTACATTTTAAAAATCTTATTAATATTTCTTCAGCGTCTTTCATATCTAATGTTTGGAAATTACACACATAACTTTCTCATGATCGGTCTTTTCTTTCTTTCTTTCCTTTTTTTTTTTTTTTTTTTTTTTTTTTTTCTCTTTTAATGTCACCATTTATTTTTTTTATTAAATTTATTTTTGATATTTTTTTCTGTACTTTTATATAATTATTCTTATTACACCAGATCTTTTCTTGATTTTAATTTAGCTTGTCTCTTGGATCATTTTTGTGTGTTGCCGCTTTGCTACATTCATTCCGACTTTATTTGCCTGACTCAGAGTCACAGTTTTATTTCGACCTTAAACTCGGAACATTTGTCGCGATTTATTCCATTTTGTGATGTTTACAGATTTTTTTTTTTACTTATTGATATACAGGATTAGTTAAAATAGTCTAATGTGTTTTAACGAAGTGAGTGGGCGACAACTCGTTGAATAATTTGAAACATATTTTTATATTTAATAACAATTTAAATATTTTTTTTTAATGTGCACATAATATTCAAACAGGGGATTGTGGATCGGCGAGGCTATAGTCTTGCAACCGAAATGTATGTCTTTAAAAATAAGAAGATTTTTGAAGCAATTTTTTAAACTAATTTTAAAGGATTTTAAATTACTCTAGAAAAATTGAAATAAATAACATCTTACACATTAAACTATAGTAATATTCTGCACTAATGTGAATAACGGAAAGAAATGTCAGTGATACACCAGATTACTCTTTTTCTGGTCAGGGGGGGGGGGATGATTTCATCAATTTTAGAAAATTATGGAGTGGAAGGCTGATTTTTTATACCAACTATGTGAAAAATACCACAGAGCCGGGAATAGAAACCGGGACTTCCGCTTGAGCATCCGCACGTGAAGCGGAAGTCCCGGGTTCGATTCCCGGCTCCGGTATTTTTCACATAGTTGGTATAGAAAATCAGCCTTCCACTCAATAATTTTCTGAAATGCACTTTCAGGCTTGAGGAATAAATTTTCTAAATTAGATTTCATCAAAGTTATGATTAAGTTTGAATGATCTACTGGCAGCTGACGAGTTCTTTAAAATGTATTGTCCAGGTTTATCCCCAGTTAGATATGATAATATTGAGATCTGACTGTATATTTATAATCAAATTTTTGTCCGTGTTATATAAGCCCTGCTTAAAAGTTGGTTCAAATGTCCACAAGCAACATAGAATTATTTGTATATTTTTTGTCGCTACATTACAGACCATAGGTTGCATTTTAATACTGTTAATTTACATTCAATATAATATTATTAACGTGCATTTTTAGAGTGCTGAAAATGAAATACTTTGCATATATTTTTTAGCATAAATGAATATGCAGATAATTGTATCGTATTTAGTATTATTAAACTGTTCTTGCTTTGTGTAAATATATATATTAAAGCATAATAACTGGAATTTTTTTTATTTGCACATTTTTACATTTATTTTAACTCCTAGTAGAAATCTTTGAGATTTTGGACAATGATAGTGATTTTACATGATTTAATTCATTACTGTCTCAGAAACAGCTCATTATTTTTTAACCCTGTTACTGTAAATGCCGTTGTTGGAGATATATCAATTTTTGGACAATCTCAAAGTTATTTTTCTACATTAATTGAATTGTTCAACATATTTTCTTTTATTTCTATGCTTCATTTCCACATATAATAACTTAGTACTTGGATGACCGAGTTCACTCGGTCTCATCGTAAAAATCATTTGTAGTGTAGATACTGTGATTTGTTTTCAGGTAAACATAAATATGTTTATTATTTGTTTGCTCAAGGCGGAGAACGAGTTAACAATGCAAGTTAATATTCCTCGATATAAGGAAAATTCAAATCCAATTATCATATTAAATCTCTAACTATAGTTTATTATCACAATCATTTAAGTAGTTTTTTAAAAGACAAGATTTCTGCTACACATTATTCTAGGACAGTTACGGTTCACTTTTCTAAAAATGATGATAAATGAAGCCGTTTTTAGTTTTAAAAATAACCTCTAACAATTTTTATTTAATCCTTTCAGCAGTTTCTATTTAAAAATAAAATAAATAAAAGGTTATACGCATTTTTTTGTGGTATGCGGTTTACCAGTGAACGCTAATTATAATGAAGATGAGTGTTATTCAAACTCAAATTGAAATGTCATCTCAAAAACACACCAACTCTAAATATTTATTAAAAACATTCGAGGGTTAAAAAAAAAAAAAAAAAAAAAAAAAAAAAATCAATTCAATTGTAAACTCAAAAATTCCCTAAATCTAAGTTTTTATCAAAAATTTGAAATAGTTTCTAGAAAACCATGTCTTTTCCATATTTTGCTATGTACGAATAAAGGTTTACAGTAAACTCTAATTTTTATGAAGATGGGGATAAATCAGATGGGTTTCTCCTCTCAAAAATAAACCTAATGCTAATTTTTTATCAAAACAGTTAGAGCCATTTTCTGGAAAGTTTCTGTCGTAATTTTGCCAGAGGCAGAGTGAGTGCTAATTGTGTACGTTAATTTTCCTAAAAATGAAGAAAATTCAAATTCAATTGTCATCTAAAAAACCCCATACCTTAAATACTTATCAAAATCGTTCGAGCAATGTTCTTAGACTAAGAAAATGATTCGACGGGATTTATTTAATAAAACACTAGTAAGTGTACTTTTTTTTTACATAGGAATTATTGCTAGCAATCGAATGATTTTGCTGCCGACTGTAAAGCCGTATGTTGCAATTGGCCGATAAAGGGTTGAAAACGGACGCGAATTTTCCTCAAGATGACGATATTTCTAATCACTTTAACTCTTCAAAAAACACTGAACCACAAATTTTCATCAGAATTATTATATTAATTTTCAAGTAAACCGAATTTCTGCCATATGATGCAACTGGCTTATAAAGGGTTTGCACCGAACGGGAATTTCCCTGAAAATGAGGATATTTCTCATCGATTTAGATACCTCAAAAACATTTAACTCCTAACTTTTATTAAAATAGTTTTATCCATTTCATAGCACATCCAATTTCTGTTATACGGTGCAAATGATCGATAAAAGGTTAATATCAAAAGGGAATTTTCCTGAAGATGAGCATACGTCCATCCAATTTATCTCCCTTAACCTCAAACTTTCATTTGTATTGTTTTATTCCTAAAACTCTACCAATAATAGTCCAAATGTATAGAAAATCACCAAGACTCTTCTTGAGGATATTTCCAAAAACTTACTTTTTTTTTTTTTCCCGATTTGCAATATTTGGGGGGAGGGGGATATACGAGGGGACAAATTGGACCCCATCTTTTAGCGCTAAATTCGCCCGTGGAAATCTATAGGAGGTAAGGTCACAAATTTTAGTGTGTGGCTTATTTACGTGTGTCCAACACCCATTGTAACAGGATTTTGCGAAAGCCCCCCTTCCCCCCCTTGGGAGTAGGGGGGAATAAATACGTTTCGAAGCATAACTTTGCTTCAAATTATCTCAGTAATATAAATTTTATGTGTGGGTTGTTTATGCGTTCCCAACACGCACTATAAAGGGATTTTACGAAATTTCTCACTCCCCCCCCATTGAAGGGCAGAAGGGGGGATAAACACGTTTCCAAGCATAAATTTGCGTCATATTATCTCAGTAAGATTAAATTTTATGTGTAAATTATTTATGTATTCCAAACACGCACTATAAAGGGATTTTATGAAATTTCTCCCTCCCCTCTTTAAGGACAGGAGGGGGGGGGGGGGGTAATAAACACGTTTCCAAACATAACTTTGCTTCAAATTATCTCGGTAAGATTAAATTTTATGTGTAGGTTGTTCATGCGTTCCCAACATGCACTATAAAGGGATTTTACGAAATTTCTCCCTCTCCCCCTTTAGGGGCGGGCAGGGGGGCAAAAACATGCTTATGAGAGTTATTGTGCTCCACATTATTTCAGGATAGCGATTTTTTTTTATCTGTAGATTGGTTGTGCGTACACAAGACACACACTGCAAAGGAATTTTGTAAAATTCCACCATATCCCTCTTGGGGTAGGGGTAGGGGGAAATCGTTTTTCCATGCGCAAGCTTTGAACTATCTTAGGCGATTTTTTATGCGTGGGCTGGTTATGCTTTCCCAACACGCATTATAAAGGGATTTCGTGAAATTTCCTCTTACCTCCCTTTAAAGGCGTGGGGGGGGGGGCAAAAGCACGTTTTAAAAAGTAACTCTGCTTCAAATTATCTCAGGAAAGCGATTTCTTGATATGTCGATTGGTTATGCGTATTCAACACACACAAACTACAAAGGGATTATTTTCAATTCCGTGTTACCCCCCACCCCTTTTAAGGGTTGGTGGGTAAAAAACATGTTTCTACACGTAACTTTGTTCAAAATTATCATAGAATAGCAATTTTTGATGTGTGGACTACTTATACGTATTCAACACACGCTACAAAGTAATATTTAGAAATTACACTCTTCCGCCCCATAGGAGGCGATATGCAAAAACATGTATTCATGCGTAACTCTGCAGTAAATTATCTTAGGAAGGACCTTTTTGATGCGTGGGTCAGTTACATGTACCTAACTGATAATATAAAGTGATTTCGCAAAATTTCCTCCCCCTTTTTTCCTTTAAGAATGCGGCTAAAAAAACACAGGGGGTGGGGCTAAAAAGCATGTTTTAAAACATAACTCTGCCTTAAATAATCTCAGGATCTCAATTTTTTAATGTGTCGGTTATGTACGTGTATGCAACATGAATTATAAAGGGATTTTGTGAAATTACTCTTACCCTCCTCTTAGGGGTGGGCGGGGCAAAAAAAACACGTTTTCAAGCTTAAACGTGCTCCAAATTACGTTTGAATGGCAATTTTTGTTGTGCGGGTTTTGATTAAATGTATTTCATATGCACTTTGATGGGATTTTGCAAATCTTCCCACTTTACCCGCGAGGTATGGGGAGTAAAATGCAAGCAAGGCGCTAACGAAGGCATTGTTTCTCCAGACTAGAAATGTGGCGTGTGGGAAAACCGCTACCGAAGGTAGCGATAACTTTAACTTAGATTTTGACTGATATCAATGATTTTTTTTTTTAATTATAATTTTGATATGGTATTTTGAGAAATTATTTCGATATAATGACCAGCGAAGCGGGCAAAGCTTGCCAGTAGTTTATAAATTAGTAATTACACTGCTCTAGAAAAAAAAATGTATTGCTGATTCTTATGTAAAATGTCCTCCTGAATCCGAGTATGACCACCATATGCCCAATCACCCACCGTTTTCTAGATACACCCCCTCCTTCATTTTTATCATTGTTTGGTAATTTTATACCCATCAGTTTGATTTGGAGAGGGACGAAGATTATTTTAATGGTTAAATGTCTTCTGAACTGAGGAGCTACAGAAGTAGAAAGTTCTAAAATGCGAACATTTGTAGTAAGGGCCCTCTTCACTTACCATTTGCTTTTCTTAAAGACAATGTTAATCTATGGGAAACTTTCTTTGCACTTAAAACAGTGACATATTAATTGATTGAGACGCGGTTTTTTTTATTGGATTACTCTCATTTCGTAAACTGACGCAGCTTTTGTAGATTTTATGAAAGAATAACAGTTGTTTTTTAAAAAAGCTGTTTTATTGCAATATTTGGGTTGATGCATTAAATGGCTTATAAAAACTCTTTCAATTTTTTTAAAACAGAATTTAAAAAGCTGCGTCAATCTCAAAGATTTTAATTCAATGCGGAAAAAATCCTGTATTTTAATAAAATTTTAAATCAATTAAATTTGTAAAGAAAGTCCAAAAATTTTACAAATTTGTGCCGATTTTCCTCTCTGACACACCCTTTATCCGGCTCCACCTCTCCACCTTTACATTTTTGTGGTGAAGAAACATCGTCGTGGTTTTTATTTCTTTACTACTTTTATTATTATAGATTTTTTTTTTCTTTTTGTATTACGGATGTGAGTCTGAGTAACATATAGATTTAGAAGACAATCGTTCAAAGAATTTGCGAAATATATGATCGCATTTCATTTTAAATATTTTTCTTTGCACATAATACTGTTTGCACAATAAATCTGATATTTCACTCATAAAGCAATGAGTGGCAATATACAAACATCTATTTTAGCGATTCGTAAAAAATATTTTGTTGAATTAAAGAGAATTTCAATAATAGATTTCAAAGTAAATAATCTAGTATGGCACCCATACGACTTTCTCTTACATAAAATTAAAATTCTATTAAGATAGATTGCAGATTGACGAGTAAGATAACAAGTTCTATATATAATTAGTGGATATGCAGATCAGGAACCTCACCGTCCTATTTGCATAACGCATTATTCAACAGATTATTTTTACTTATTCCTTATTATATATAATATATATATATATATTGATTCTATTGACTTTTTATATAAACAGAAACGTTTCTGAGGGGGGTTGCACCCCCCCCAACCCCCTCTGCTTTTCTCTTTCTATAACTATCTCTGTATGTATGTATTCCTAATAACTGACTATCTTGTACTTGCACTAATTCCCTGTAATTCATAAGTACTTCTACCAAAATTCCTGCAAATTGATTACATAACATGCTAGAATTATTTTGTGCAACCCTGTAAATTAAATACCAATTCTATGGCCACATTTTCCCACACAAAAATAATATACTTTTAAAATTCTAATAAAATTTCATCATATTTCGTGGGGTGTAACCATGTTAAAATTCAATACCAGTGTTGAAATATGAACTATAGTGCGTAATAGAACGAAATTCTTTTATGTAACTCGGAAAAGCAGCCACAGTAATTATATACACTAAAAAAATTAGAATACACCTATTTAATTAATTGTAACTCATGAATATTTCAATGTAATTTGAATCATTTGGATGATTATAGGATGTCATCCGAATTCATTTGCGTGATCCCGTAAATAAATCATATAGTCCATACATATCCCTTTTATTAGAGTAAACATGTTTTTATTTATCTTTATAATGTATATGTTAATTCCACTGTGTTGAATGCAGCATAAACGTTTTAAAATGCGCTTTTTTTTTTAAACTGTAATTTCACTTTGTTGAATGCAGAGTAACGACATTAAAATTTGTTTAAACAAAATTCACCCCGTAGGCTTTAATGATAAGAAAAACTTTGGAGTGTCCCTGTACATAGAGCATGAAAAATATACACATAAAAAATTATACAGCTATTTCTATACAGAGCTTGAAAGTGTCTACCAATTCGCAAGTTATTTGGAGAATTTTTGCAGCCGTTATTGCGGTACATGTACATTCTATCCATAGGCCATAGTGGTAAAGAAAAATTTGGTGTGTCCCCGTACACGAATTCCAGATAGAACAGACGCCAAACACACTACAGCTAATCCCATGCGGCTCGAAAACATGTGTACAAAATTGCAAATCAATAGAATGATTTTTGCGGTCGCTGAAACAGACACACAGACAAACAAAATATACATACAGACGGAACCCAAAATCTTTTTGAATCGCCACAGGGAAGCTTCCACTCACGTTTTGAGCATGAACTAGTGGATCTGCAGATCAGGAGCCCCAATATCCTATTTGCATCACACATTATTGAACAGGTCATTTTTATTTATTTCTCATTTTTTCATATATGCGTATATATTGATTCGATTGACTTGCTACATAAACAGATACGTTCCTGAGGGGGGCTGCCAACACCTCCGAATCTAATAAAGATAGAGCTATGAATCTTCAGATTTAAGACAGAACTGGTGTACAGATGAATTTTACAAAGTTTGGTGAAAATTGGAAAAGTGGAAGTGGGACCGTAAGTCCGTATCCAAAAACAGCTCTAAAGATTTTCTTAAAATTTACTACATAAACACTCTATTAGATGTCCTTTCGAATTATATCGTTGGTTAGTTCAGGAAAATTGGTAGGCTCCTGGTATAAATAGCTGAATTTCAAGTCTCGCAAGTGCGATTTTTTTTTTTTTTTTTTTTTTTTTTTTTTTTAAGGCTGTACGGATTTTTTTTTCAAACTCGCCATATTAACTCCCTTTTAAATATCCTTTTGTATGTAATTTTTGTTTTCCGATCAATAATTGAGTATGCCAAGTTTTGGTAAAAGATTGTATCTCAAAAACGGCTCTAAGGATTTTCTGGAAAATTGTTGCATAAATCCATTACAGATATCCTTTCTCGTATAAAACGTGGCTATTACAAGAAAATTCACAGTCATCATGCTCAGGTAGGTCACTTTTAGATCTCGGAAATTGGTGTTTCAAAAAATAACTACCATTTTTCCCCCTTTATTATTTCTTAACTCGCTATGCAAACTGTTTTACACGTCTATATATCAGTTTTAGTCCAGGCAACGAAGGCCAAAATTTGACGAATAGAGGAAAAAAAATCATGTAGTTTTGAAATTTTACATAATCATAGCTGAGAGGGTCCTGAACAACATACTAATCGATATACCAATTTAATAATATACCGATTATCGATATACCAAAGATGGACGCAATAACGTGATTGGTTCACGAGTTACGTGAATTTTCTAGATTTTTGTTGTTTGAATGATAAATTCATTTTTCAACTTTGATTTGAATTGATTAAGTATTTCTAAAGTTACCGTGATAACAAATTTTCCAGTGGCCGCCAGCTGGAAACAATACAGTGGAACAAGTTGCCCAGCAAACATATCCAAGATATTTGAAGCATAGGTTCACTGTCCAACTGTGATTTAAATAAGTGCCGTGTTTCAAAAGTTAATTTTATGGCATATTTTCAAGTGACAGTCTAAGTGGTTGCAACTTGGAAACAAAACGACAAAACAACTTGCCCGGAGAAATCATCCAGTATACTTGTATAAGTTCCTTGTCCAGTTCTAGTTCAAATTAAATCAGTATTTCAAAAATTATGAAATTTTCAGGTGGCATCACTTGGAAAAAAAGTCGAGTGAGATGCCCAGCAAACTTATCTGAGATGTTTGAAGGATAAATCCACTACCCAAATTTGATGCGAATTGATTCTGTATTACTAAAGTTACTATATTGACAAATTTTCAAGTGGCAGCCACTTGGACATAAAACTGCGGATCAAGTCACCAAGTGAACTTATCCTAGATATTTGAGCCATAAGTTCACTATCCAACTTTTATTTGAATCAGTTTAGTATTTTAAAAGTTATTGTGATGGCATATTTTCAAGTGGCAGTGTGATTTCAAGTGGCTGGAACTTAGAAACAACATGTCGGGACATGTTGCCCAGAGAAAACATTCAAGATAATTATATGATAATATCACTGTCCAAATTTGGTTCGATTTGGAGTATTATTTCAGAAGTTATCGTGATTTTAAATTTTCAAGTGGGAGCCTGATTTCAAGTGGTCCCGCTTAACTTAAGATATCTGCCACTTTATAAAAATGGCGGATATAGTTTACTAATAAACTTCATTGAGATCCTTATGTTGTCTGTATTTACATCAAAATGCAAACAATTTCAGAATACGCTTTTTACAATTTAAATTTGAAATTTTCAAGTGGTCTGCACTTGAAAACAAAATGGCGGAGCAACTTGGTTAACAAACTCATCTAAGATATTTATAAGATAAGTTAAGACACTGTTCAAATTTGGTTCCATTTGGAGTATTATTTCGGAAGTTATCATGGTTTTAAATTTTCAAGTGGTAGCCTGATTTCAAGTGGTCCCGCTTAACTTAAGATATCCGCCACTTTATTAAAAATGGCGAATGAAGATCATTTATAAAGTTACTTGAGACACTTGTATGATCTATGTATGCATCAAAAAAAAAAAAAAAAAAAAAAAAAAAATCGGAATATTCTTTTTACAATTTCAATTTGAAATTTTCAAGTGGTCTCCACTTGAAACCAAAATGGCAGAGCAACTTGGTTAACAAATTCATCTAAGTTATTTATAAGATAAGTTAAGACACTATCCAAATTTGGTTCGATTTGGAGTATTATTTCAGAAGTTATTGTGATTTTAAATTTTCAAGTGGTAGAGTGATTTCAAGTGGCCCCGCTTAACTTAAGATATCTACCACTTTATTAAAAATGACGGATAAATTTCATTAATAAACTTCATTGAGACCCTTATGTGGTCTATATTTACATCAAATTTCAAACAAATTCGGAATACGCTTTTTACAATTTGAATTTGAAATTTTCAAGTGGTAAGACACTGTCTAAATTTGGTTCGATTTGGAGTATTATTTCGGAAGTTATAGTGATTTTAAATTGTCAAGTGGTAGCCTGATTTCAAGTGGTCCCACTTAACTTAAAATATCCGCCACTTTATTAAAAATGGCGGATAAACTTCATTAATAAACTTCATTGAGACCCTTATGTGGCCTGTATTTACAACAAAATTCAAGCAAATCTTGCTTTAAATATGCTTTTTGCAATGTCGGTTTGAAATTTTCAAGTGGCTGCCACTTGAAAAGAAAAAGTCGGAGCAACTTGGTTAACGAACTCATCCAAGATATTTATAAGATCAGTTCACTGTCCAAATTTGGTTCCATTTCGAGTATTATTTCGGGAGTTATCGTGATGACAAAATTTTCATTATATATATATATATCCCTTTTTTATTATCCTTCAGGTCGGCGTAAGTATTTTAAGTTAATATGGTAACTCATTGGTTCATCATCGCAACTTTTTGTGTCATTCTTTCCTCTATGTTAAATTCAGTTCTATATTTTAGTGTTCTGTTATTGTTTTAGTTCTATTAATTGCTAAATTTTAAGATTAAATTTTATTACGTTATCTATTATTTATATATATATATATATATATATATAAACGAAGTGATTGCAATAGGTCGATTTCTAAAGAAATCAACCTAATATAGTGTAGCTTTGAAATTGAGCACAGTTATAAGGTTAAGTTTCCTGAACAAAAAACTAAAAGTCCCCGACCGTTGTGGGTGAGCGAGGGGCAGGGGGGGCATTTAAAGGGGGCAATTTTCAGTTTTTATTAAATATCTTGAAACCTATCGCATTTAGAGAAAAAATGTCAATTACAAAATTAATCTACGTAAAATTTCCTACAAAAATGTATATTACATTTTGTTTGTACGATCAAAAGTTTAGAAGATATAGGGGGATGATATAACACATTTTCTTGAAAAATACTTTTTTGCAATAGTAAAATTAACTAAATTGTGGAATTAAAAGGGTTCTGCTCAAATATTTTCTAATATACAAAACAAATATATACATAGGGAGTAAGGATAATACAGCATGTTTTGTAAGTTTTAAATAATTTTAAGGCTAGTAGGCGTAAGTGGTGGTTTGAGTAAAAATCCAGATAACGAAGACCCAAAATCGATCAACATTAAAAAATATCGTGTAGCTTTGAAATTGAGCACAGTTATAAGGTTAAGTTTACTGAACAACATACTAAAAGTCCCCAACCCTATTCTGTGTTATTTATTTATTTTTTTATGTTATTTGCAATAGTAATAATAACTATATTTCGTAATTAAAAAGGTTCAGGTTAAATATTTTTTACTCATACAAATAAATATTTGTATATAAATATTTGTATGTGTGTGTGTGCGCGCAATGCACCAAGTTTAAAGAGTGGAAGTCAAAATATACAATTCGAAAAATTCCACTTTTCTGTAAGATATCCGTAAAATACAAAGCAACGGCTATCACAAAGGATTGCATGGGGAAGCGAAACAAAGGGTTTTCGCTAGTACTGCAATAGAACGGAGCAAATTCTCCGAATTTTTATCGTTAAAGTCTGAAAAAACATGTGGAAGATGTAACTAATGTGTAAAATGCAATACTTATATTTCAAATGTAAAGGTTAAACGAAGGGTAATGGACAGGTTTCGATAAGGATACCCCTTCGCTTTGTAATGAGTGTGCTCTATGACTTGTGAGAACGTTTGTTACATATTCTTATTTCATTTCTCTTACGTTTAGTGTGTATTTAATGTTTCTTCTGAATCTTTTGCGATTACTTAGTGTATCGATATGGCAGAAAAATGTTTAATATGTGAAAATGATATAGTGATTGATGTATGCAACATAAATGAGAAAGGAATAGAGGGATTAGTAAAAGCGAGCATTTCAAGAAAAGATGGAAAAGATGAAATTTTTAGAGGTAGAAAAATGATTGTTCTGCATTCTTCTTGTAGAAAACATTACACAAGACCTCAGGCAATCGCAAGAGACTTGAAACTATCTGAATCACGACAACAATCATCCATATACTTTAAAATAAATAGAGAGTAATCTAAATATTTATACTAAAATATTGTTAATTTTTTTAATGCATGCTTGCTATAAGTAATTTTAAAGTATTTTAATGTATCATAACATTCACATTTTATGTATTTTATATCTACTATCACTTACAGAGGATTTAAAGAAAATGCAACTTTTAGTATGTTGTTCAAGACACTTAACCTTATAACTGTGCTCAGTATCAAAGCTATAAGATTTTTTTTTATGTTAATCGGTTTTGGGTCTTCGTTATCTGGATTTTTACCTAAACACCACATGCGCCTACTAACCTTAAAATTATTTAAAACGTACAAAACATGCTGTATTATCCTTACATATTCCCTATGCATATATTTGTTTTGTACATTAGAAAATATTTTATCAGAACCCTTTTAATTCCACAATTTAGTTGATTTTACTATTGCAAAAAAAAAAAAAAAAAAAAAAAGAATTTTTTAAGAAAATGTGTTATTTCGTTCCCCTATATCTTCTAAACTATTGATCATACAAACAAAATAGAATATACAATTTTTTTAGGAAATTTCACGTAGATTAATTTTGCAATTGAGATTTTTTTTTTCTGTAAATGCGATAGTTTTCAAGATACTTAATAAAAACTGAAATGTGCCCCCTTTAAATGCCCCCCCCCCCCCACCCATGATTAGGGACTTTTAGTATGTTATTCAGGACACTTAACTTTATAACTGTGCTCAATTTCTAAGCTACGCGATTTTTTTTTTTTTTTTTTTTTTTTTATGTTGATCGGTTTTGTGTCTTCGTTATCTAGATTTTTACTCAAACCGCCACTTGCGCCTGCTAGCCTTAAAATTATTTAAAACTTACAAAACATGCTGTATTATCCTTGCATATTCCCTATATATATATTTGTTTTTTTACATTAGAAAATATTTGACAAGAACCCTTTTAATTGCACACTTTAGTTGATTTTACTATTGCAAAAAATTTTTTCAAGAAAATGTGTTATTTCATCTCCCAATATCTTCTAAACTAATGATCGTACAAACAAAATGTAATATACATTTTTGTAGGAAATTTTGCGTAGATTAATTTTGTAATTGACATTTTTCTCTAAATGCGATAGTTTTTAAGATATGTAATAAAAACTGAAAATTGCCCCCCTAAAATACCCCCGCTCAACCCCACGGGCGGGGACTTTTAGTATGTTGTTCAGGACCCTCTCGGCTATGAGTGTGCAAAACTTCAAAACTACACGATTTTTTTTTCTATTTTTCCTATTTTGACTGGACTTATCCAGATTTTTACTCAAACCGCCACTTGCGCCTACTAGCCTTAAAATTATTTAAAACTTACAAAACATGCTGTATTATCCTTGCATATTCCCTATGTATATACTTGTTTTTTACATTAGAAAATATTTGACAAGAACCCTTTTAATTGCACACTTTAGTTGATTTTACTATTGCAAAAAAGAATTTTTCAAGAAAATGTGTTATTTCATCTCCCTATATCTTCTAAACTAATGATCGTACAAACAAAATGCACTATACATTTTTATAGGAAATTTTACGTAGATTAATTTTGTAATTGACATGTTTTCTCTAAATGCGATAGTTTTTAAGATATTTAATAAAAACTGAAAATTGCTCCCCTTAAATGCCCCCCTGCTCCCCGCTCACCCCCCACGGGCGAGGACTTTTAGTATGTTGTTCAGGACCCCCTCGGCTATGAGTATGCAAAATTTCAAAATTACACGATTTTTTCTTCTATTTTTCCTATATTGACTGGACTATTTGTCAGGCGTCTACTTCGTTAGGTCAATTTTATGTTTTCTGATCACATTTTTAAAAAAATGTATATTCTAATATGTGAAATAGTGGGTAGTGGAAGTAGTGTGGTTGCTTCATACTATTTTTTTTTAATTTATTTTTAATTTATTTATTTATTTTTATTTATTTATTTATTTTTTGTCGCAGATTTACGGATAGATAATTTTTTTAATGGTCAAAATATGTTCAGGACACCTGAAATTGTGTAAATATATTGAAAGCTAGAAGGTGAAAGGTTTTGAATCCAATATTTTATTTCATCTTGTACAAAGAAAAAAGTAAATAGGAGGATATTTCTACCAATCATAAAGGCTTCGAAAATTTTTACGAATCCAGTATTTTTTTTTTCTTATAAATACAGAACAAGGTTCACTATATCAATAACTTCAGTTTGTGGTTGTACTTTTCGCACTTCTTCTCGAAAGGGGGGGGGGGAGAAAAAGGACAAAGGAGATCAAATGTGAGTAATTTCTAATACAAAGCTTGCAGGAAATGGGAGCAATTGTTTATAAAATTATTTCCAAGCGAAGAAACCACATTATTAGTTACACTTTACACTCAAAGATTTCGCGCCTAATGACGTAAAGGTGCAGCTGACCTTTTCAGAATGATACATGGACGCTGATTATAATTTATAAGCGTTTTTTAGAATTACGATAAAGAGAAATCACGTAGATGTATTTGTATATAATACAAACTTATTTTAAAGTTATATATAATATTTTAAAATGTTAAAGGTTTTCGCTTATTATAAGATATGCATATGCAATTTTCAGAAATAAGTTCTAGATTAAAAAAAAAAAAAAAAAAAAAAAAAAAAAAAAAAAACCTGGAGTGAAACAACTACACGACTTTCATTACTTACCGTTGCATGTATTATACGCATTTTTTGGAGATAATATAATCAGAAGACATAAAATTAAACTAAAAAATTAGACGCCTAAAAATTTTCTGGTAAGATAAAGCTTATACACATATAAAGATATATAAAATAGATTTACATAACGAATTTAACTAGTATGTTGTGGCCACCACGAGACTTTCTTCTATATTTTCCTATACAAATTCACTCAGTAACAATAATTAAAAAAAAAAAAAGTGGGACTTTGACAAAATTTTGGGTAAAATGTGAAAATTATTCTAAGTTTGTCAGAACACGGAAACCGTGGGAGTTTGATTAAATTAAGGGGAGAAAAAAAAAAAAAAAAAAGTGGGACTGACAAAATTTTGGGTAAAATGTGAAAATTTGTTAAAGTTTGTCAAAACACGGAAACCGTGGGACTTTGACAAAATTAGGGGAAAAATGCAAAAATATGTTAAAGTTTGTCAAGACACGGAAACCGTGGGAGTTTGATAAAATTAAGGGGAGAGAAAAAACAAAAACAAAAGATTTTCTTTCTAAGTTTTTTTTCGTAAAAAGTAAAAAAAATCGATAACTTTGTTTTAAATTATCACAGATTTATAGTTCAACCATTCATTTTAAAGGTACTGACGAGACCTTTCGAAAGATACCCATCTTGAAAATTTTTGCCCTATATCACCCTGTTAAAAATTTAGAAAAAGCGGGATGGCAACGCAACCTGTAAGACGATTTTTACCAAAAGTTGATAGGCACTAATTTATGTCAAGGTGCAACTACATACCAATTTGTATGAAATTGTGTGCAGTAGTTCCAGAGATACAGTTGCCACAAAATTTTGTCACACACACAGACAGAGACAGACATACAGACATTTTCTAAAAATGGTAAAATCGTGTTCTACAGCTCTCAAAACGTGTAAATCCATCAAAAACCCGAAATCGAAAATTTTTACGAATCCAATACTTTCTTCTATTGAAGATAGAAGAAAGTAAAAATGGTCAAATCGTGTTCTACAGCTCTCAAAACGTGTAAATCCATCAAAAACCCGAAGTCGAAAATTTTTACGAATCCAATACTTTCTTCTATTGAATATAGAAGAAAGTAAAAATGAAAAATGAATTCAGAAGACCTCAAAACTCATAGAAACACAAAAATGTCAAGTTTAAATTTTTCCATGATAATATTGTTCGTATATAATATATGATCGGAAATTAATTATATGTATTCTTTCATCATCCGTAATTTTATAAAGTTAACGAATCGCTCTTTTATTTAATCAGTCACAATACTTTTGTTAAAAGTCTGTTTAGCGCGTCCTTTAAGCATTTATTTATTACGAAATCCAAATTTATCAATTAATTTTTTTACTTTCTTCTATATTCAATAGTTATTCAAATAAAGTTATTGATTTTTCTCATTTTTTTTTTCTTCTATATTCAATAGAAGAAAGTATTGGATTCGTAAAAATTTTCGACCTCGGGTTTTTGATGGATTTACACGTTTTGAGAGCTGTAGAACACGATTTGACCAGTTTTAGAAAATGTCTGTCTGTCTGTCTGTCAGTCTCTCTCTCTCTGTGTGTGTGTGTGACAAAATTTTGTGGCAACTGTATCTCAGGAACTACTGCACAGAATTTCACACAAATTGGTATGGACCAACTAAATACCAAGTTTGGTAAAATTTCGTTTAAAAAAAAAAAAAAAACGATTTTTTTTCTAAGTTTTTTTTTTGTTAAAAGTAAAAAAATTCGATAACTTTGTTTTAAATTATCACAGATTTATGGTTCAACCATTCGTTTTAAAGGTATTGACGAGATCTTTCGAATGATACCCATCTTCAAAATTTAACCCCCGGGGGGGTACTTCCCCCCCAGGGGGGGAACCGATGCCCCCCATGCACAATTTTTTTTTCCTAGTTAACTACTACTATTATCAATAAATCATATTAATTTTACAATCACAAGTTTAAAATAACTCTCATTATGCCCATTTATACGGAATTTTGTCCTATGCTGCCATGTTAAAAATTTGCATAAAAGGCGATCACAGCGCCACCTGTTGAGCTATTGATCCCCAAATCATCTGGCCTTCAGTTCATGTCAGGGTGCAACTTAATACCAAGTTTGGTTAAATTTCATTCATTGGTTCGTGAGATACAGCGTCCACAAAAAAATGATACAGACAGACACACAGACAGACAGACATTTTCTAAAAACTATCAATTCGTGTTCAGGACGTCCCAAAACGTGTAGATCCATCAAAAAACGGAGGTCGAAAATTTTCGCGAATCCAATACTTTCTCTATATTACATATATAAGAAAGTAAAAATAGTAAGAAGAAAAAAATCGGTTTAGCCGTTTTACGAAACATTAATTTCCGATATCTAAAACTAATCTACCTAATCAGGATGACTGCTAATTTACCTTTAATAACCGCGTTATACACAAGAACGGATATCTAAAATGGATTTATGTAACAGTTTTCAAGAAAATCATTAGAGCCGTTTTTAAGATACCGACTTTTGCCAAAAGTTGGCATACTCAATTATTGACTTGAAAACAATAATTACATACAAAAGGATATTTAAAAGGGAGTTAATATGGCGAGTATGAAAAACATTCTTACAGTCGTTTTTAGAGGAACACACTTGTGTTCCTGACTGTTCCTAGTTGAGAGACTTGAAATTGAGCTAATTATACAGGACTCTTATCAATTTTCCTCCATACTAGCCAACTATATCATTCGAAAGGACATTGAATAGAGTGTTTGTATAGCAACTTGGAAGAAAATGTTTAGAGTCGTTTTTGTGATACAGACTTACGATACCTATTCCGGTTTTCCAATTTTCACCAAAATTTGGAAAATTCATCTGTACACCAGGCCAGTCTCAATTCTGAAGTTTCGTAGTTCTATCTTTATTAGTTTCGGAGATATGATAGTCAGAAGATTCCCCAAAAATATATATATACATACACACACACACACTGACCAATTGCCAAAAATTACTTTTTTGGACTTAGGAGACCTTAAAACATGTAAATCAGGTGAAAACTCGATATCGAATTTTCGGACCGAATACAATACTTCTTACAATTATTAATTACGGTAGTCGGGTAATGGAAGTAAAAAACCATAACAAAACTTTCTTCTATATCATCTATATAACAGCGTCATTTACTGTCTAACGAGCGCCCAAATGTTTTATGATAGTTTCTCACAAGGAAAATTTCGACTATATATGTAACTTGGTGCGATTTTAACCATATGGAAAATAACTAATAATAAGAAAAATTGTTTGACATAATCATAACTATAATTGATGTAAACTAGAGTCCTGCGTATTGATTTTTTTGCGCTAGATTGAGTCATTTTTTCTGTAAAATTCATAAAATTTTAATTTTTAATTTCAAAACTCTAGAAAAATGAAATGACAGACTTCCATTTTCGACTATAAATATAAACATCTCATTTCAAAGGAACAGATTTGATATCTGTCGTCCATGGCATAATAATAAAAGATGGCCAAATTATCTCACGAACATATTTAATTCCTTTCAAAAATCATGGTTATTTTAATAAAGTATATTAAGAGAGCAATCAGTAATATATGAAACAATATTTCGTACAATATATACGCATTATGAAAATATTCATCTGGCATGTATGTTTCCGCATTACGTTTTAATCGCCAAATACACAAAATGCGGAGGACGAACGGATATAAAATCTATGCCCATTCCGTTTCTAGAGTTTTGAAATTTAAAATTAAAATTTTGTCAGTTTGACAGCAAAATAACTTAATCTGACACATGTGCACGATAACTAATTTGTAATTATACTCAAATATGGAGATTAAAATCGGGAAATAATTTTCCTCGATTTTTAATAATTTTTTACAAAACTTGGGGGCTCTGCCCCCTGCTCGCTTTACTCACCAACCCCCGAGGGAGGCTTCGCCCCCCCGACTCACTTTACTTATTAACACATGCAGAGCTCTGCCCGCTTATTCTCGGCTTTCTTTCACTATAAAGGAATATTAATAGTGCATACTACAAGTCAAAAGCAGAAAATTATGGAAATCCTCATATTCAATGTCAAATTTATATATATAATATATATATATATATATATATAATTTTTTTATAGAAAGAAATTCATAATATCTGGACCATTTTGCATTACAACTTTAGAATATGACCCTTTTTATTTATTTTTAACAACCTTAGATCCGGACCGCGGTACTCCAGGCGGTAAATCACCGAGCTCGTTATTGGAAGATTTCGGGCTCGGTTCTCAAGCCGGCCAAAGACAACACCCCCTACCAGGTGTTGCCAAAGACCGTCTTGTATACTAATGGTGGCTGGTGCACGTAAAATATGTCGTGGCCGCAATATCCTCCATGTTCCCATCAAAATTATGCCTCTGGGGGCCACCGAAGCGGGGTAGCCATCCCCTTCGTATAGTACCAAAACTGTGGTGGCATGTCTCCGGAACATCCATACGGGTGCGTCCCAGACCGTCGCCAATTATCCATAGAGCAGGAATGGTGCGACGTCAAACAAAGCCTACCTAATTATCTACCTACCTACAACCACGAATCCTATTTTAATTTTCCCGGATAAGAAAATTAATTTTCTTAGAAAAAAAGTTGATATTTATTTTCTTCCTTTTTTACATCCATGGTTTCGGGCCGCGATACTCTAGTCGGTAAAGCACCGAGCACGTAATTGGAAGATTGCCGATTCCATACTTGAGCCGGCCAAAGACCGTCGGGTACACTAATGATGGCTGGTGTACATAAAATCTGTCGTGGCCGCAAAGTCCTCCATATTCTTATCCACACTATACCTCTGGGAATCACCAAAGCGGGGGGAGGATCCCCTCCGTGAAGGATCAAACTTGTGATGACATGCCTCCGGAACATCTCTAGGGGTGCGTCCCAGACCGACGCTAATTACCCATAGCGTAGTACTAGTACGACGTTAAATCCAACCTGCCTACCTACATACATACAGCCATGGATAATATATTTTCCTGTGTAAAATGACTTCATGACAGAAGAACAACGGCACTGGGAGAAACTTTTTTCAAAATGGCATATAGAGTACCTTCATAAACTTGTCGTTTTTAGTTAATAATGCTTTTAATTAAAATGATAGAAATTTCTAAGCAGCTGAAATGTCTTCCTTGAAGTATTGGGAACATATTGATACCTCTCATGACGCGAAGAACCCTGCCCTCCGCTAGAAGATGCTGTCGCAGACAAAAAAAATTTGACGCCAGTGACAGTTACTTTTTTTTAATATATAGAGAAATCCTATGGACGATTAAGAAATTTTTTTAATTAGCCACAATGACGGTCAGTGACATCACACTTCGCTTGCGTATACCTTCTGTATATATAAGAAGAAAGCATAAGATTTGAAAAAACTTTTGGTTTTCGGTTTTCGATGAATTTACAGACTGAGATTTCCTTGCATTTGAATTAACTGAAATTGACTACTTATTTTTAAAAAGTGGAGCTATTACTATCTTCTGCATCTATCAAAGAAAAAATTGAGATTTTCTGTTTTCGCTGAATTTACGTGTTTTGAGATTTCCCTGCGTTTCAATTAACTGAAATTGACTACTTATTTTGAAAAAAGGGGATTTATTACTAGCTTCTACATGTATATGAAGAAAGTAGAAGATACAGAAAAATTTCGATTTCCGGTTTTCAATGAATTTACACGTTTTGAGAATTCCTGTCATTTTTATTAACTGAAACTGACTACTTATTTTTTAAAAAGTTGGTTTATTGTTCTATCCTCTGCATATATAAGAAAAAAGCATAAGATTCAGAAAATTTTTAAATTTTCGGTTTTCGATGAATTTACACTTTTGAGATTTCCTTGCATTTTTATTAACTGAAACTGACAACTTATTTTTAAAAAAGTGGATTTATTATTCTATCCTCTGCATATATAAGAAAAAAGCATAAGATTCAGAAAAATTTTAAATTTTCGGTTTTCGATCAATTTACACGTTTTGAGATTTCCTTGCATTTTTATTAACTGAAATTGAGTACTTATTTTTTAAAAAGGGGATTTATTATTCTGTCTTCTGCATATATATAAAAAGAAAGTACGTATAAGATGCTGAAAAAGTTTAGATTTTCGGTTTTCGATGAAGTTACACGTTTTGAGATTTCCTAAACATAATTCGATCTTGTTTAGAAAATACCTGTCTTTTTGCGTTCGAACACTGTACTTTATGAACCATTGAACTCAATTTAAACCGAACTTGATATTTGGTTGGACCTTGGTTTGAGTTAGTGCCGATCAGCTTTTGGGTTATATCACCGAACATTGCGATTACCTCTCATTTCAGAAAAAGCTCAGCATTTACAGCTACAGCATACCAAACTTAGTAAAATATATTAAATAAAACATTGCTGATTCACTTTGAATATACACTAACCAATTGCCTCACTTTTCTGGACTCGAGGTACATGTCATCAGGTCAAAACTGGATATCAAAACTAAATTTTTGGCTGAATACAATATTTCTGATTGTAGATATATATTTATAGATTTTCTGAGATATATTAGATGATATAACAATTAATATATATGATTTTTTTTCGATATAACTATAATAGCAGGCTTCGGTAATAGCTAGCTATATTTAAATGAATTTATTTATTTTTTAATGAATCACAATTTTTTTTTTTTTTTAATATATGTATATATATCACTTTATAAATAAAAACTAAAAAGAAAATTCCATTGAAATCACCCTGAACCTCGTTTCGGGTAACCTCTACCAACGGCATCGTTACTCCCCCCCCCCCTCCCTTCGCGTTGTATCGGATCCAGATTTCCACTGCGCATGCAGAATCGTCTTTTCTGGACACTTCAATTTGGATATTTATCGGTTTACAATTTGATCTGCTATTACAATTTAAAAATGGCTTTATCTCAGCATCCATTGAACATTTTAGTTATGGCACCAAGTAATTTATAGCACTCGCACTGTCTACTATATTACCATATGATTAATAATATAACTAGTATGTTGTGGCCACCACAAGACTTTCTTCTATATTTTCCTATACAAATTCACTGACTAAAAATGATTTATTAAAATTATTATTTAAAAAAAATTATCTTCCATGATAATGCAGACGATTTCTATATCAGAAAAGTAGTATAACAGTAAATATCCAAAAAAAAAAAAGTCTATTTTATTCTCAATAATAATAATAATAATAATTACGATTTTTTTTTCAAAGTTTTTTTTATTTAAAAGTAAAAAAAAAAAAAAAAAAAAAAATCGATAACTTTGTTTTACATTATCACAGATCTATAGTTCAACTATTCGTTTTAAAGGTATTGACGAGACCTTCCGAAAGATACCCATCTTGAAAATTTACTCCGCCCGGGGGAGGGCGACGCCCCCACATGCACAATTTTTTTCCCCTAGTTAACAACTACTTTTATCAATAATTCATATTAATTTTACAATCAAAAGTTAAAAATTACTCTCATTATGTACATTTATACGAAATTTTGTCCTATACTGCCATGTTAAAAATTTAGAAAAAATGCTATCACAGCGCCACCTATTGGGCGATTGATCCCTAAATCTAATCAGCACCAGTTTATGTCAGAGTCCAACTAAATACCAAGATTGGTTAAATTTCGTTCATTGGTTCGTGAGATACAGCCTCCAAAAATTTGTGATACACACACACACAGACATTTTCTAAAAACTATCAAATCATGTTCAGCACATCCCAAAACGAGTAAATCCATCGAAAACCGGAGTTCGAAAATTTTCACGAATCCAATACTTTCTCTATATTACATATAGAAGAAAGTCCCCCCCCCCCCCCGGGAGGGATAAATTTTCAAGATGGGTATCTTTCGAAAGGTCTCGTCAATACCTTTAAAACGAATGGTTGAATTGTAGATCTATGATAATTCAAAACAAAGTTATCGATTTTTTTTTGTTGTTGTTGTTACTTTTAACGAAAAAAAAAAAAAAAAAAAAAAAAAAAAAACTTTTGAAAAAAAAAAAAAAATATCGTAATTTTTATTTATTTATTTATTTATTTATTTTATTTATTGAGAATTAAATGGAACTACTTCTCTAATATGGAAATCGTCTGCATTATCATGGAAGAAAATTTTTTTAATAATAATTTTAATAAATTATTTTTACTGAGGGAATTTGTATAGGAAAATATAGAAGAAAGTCATGTGGTGGCCACAACATACTAGTTTAGTTAAATTAATAATATCAGACTTCAAGTATAATTATAAAGTATATTTTCTTTGAAAAAATTTCACTGTTACGTAATTCGCCGGTATAACTAAAGAAAGCCTGAACCGGGCTGAAAATAGTATAAAGTACTTGATCGGATCGAGCTACTCTATTAAAATACATATAAATAGATTAGAATAAATGAGCAAAGTTATTTGATGTCATGTGAAAATGGAAAATAAAAAAAAAGAAAAAAGAAAAAAAGAAACACAAAAATAAAAAAAAGAAAGAAAGAATCAAAACAAAACAAAGCTTCGATGAAACCGCAATAAGGACGTGGCTGATTTTTGATTTATTCTTCCAAAAAGTCAATGATTCGTCAGTGAATCTGTCAATCTTCTCCACCTCCTGTCAAAACCACGTGGGACACTTTTTATCTGTTTTCAGCCGGCATCGGAATTTTTTTTAAGTGAAGAGGGCCCAGGAGGAAATTTGAGGGGATTTGTGCCCAGAAAACAAAAGAAAATCCATAAAAACAATCTGTTTCTGTTTCTTTTATTTTTTTTTTATTTTTCGCAATATTTGTTTTATTTTTTACATATTCCAGCTTCCAGTTTCTCATTTTCTTACCAAAACACCCCAAATAATAAAAATTATGCAGTGAAATTTTTTCAAAATGTTGGTGAGTGGAGTAAAATCTCAAAGCCTTCGCAAGAAAAATTGACTGATTCCCTCTTCGACGTGATGTTTGCTGTCAGTAATTCCCACCTTAAATGTTTTGGGCAGTAAAACATGAACAGTAAAATATCCTCCTTTGACACGTGGTAAAGATTACCACGCAAAATCACCACCGTCAAGAACACCGAAGTTCACTCTCTTATCGCAAAACTTGTACTAAAGGTAGACAATGACTAACGACTACAAGAAAAATAACCTTTAACATGTGTCAAAGCAAGAGATTTTACTGTTCATGATTTACTGCCCAAAACATTTAACGTGGGAGTTATTGAAAGCAAACGTCGTACAGTGAATCAGTCAAACTTTCTTGCGGGGGCTTTGAAACTTTACTCCACTCACCAACATTTTGAAAAAAAATTTCATTGTATAATTTTTATTATTTTGGGTGTTTTGGTAAGAAAATGGCAAACGGGAAGCTGGAATATGTAAAAAAATAAGAGAAATATTGCGAAAAAGAAATAGAAACCGATTGTTTTTAGTGATTTTCTTTTGTTTTCTGAGCACAAAGCCCCTCAAATTTCCTCCTTACTACAAATGTTCGTGTTTTAGAACTTTCTACCTCTGTAGCTCTTTAGGTCAGAAGACATTTAACGTTTAAAATAATCATCGGTCCTCTCCAAATCAAACTGATGGATATAAAATTACCAAACAATGATAAAAATGAGGGAGGGGGGTGTATCTAGAAAATGGTGGGTGATTGGGCAAAATGGTGGTCATATTCGGATTCAGAAGGTTATTTTGCATAAGAATACGCTGAAATGGTGTCAGAGGCAATTTTCATGCCGATCAGCGTCATATATTTTCAAAATATCTGTTGTAAAAGTAAAAAAAAAAAAAAAAAAAAAAAAAAACTGAAAGAAAAATCGGGATTAAGTTTAACATTCGAAGGCAAAGGCATCTTTATCTATCTGTAATGAATCCTTAACACCCTTTTTCGATACTTTTTTCTTTTTTATTGTTGAAATTTTTTATTTTTTCCAAAGCTTACTTTAGAGAAAAATGAATAATTATTATTAAAACAAAACAAAAAAAGAAATATTTACGGTAAACTTATGTAAAATTTGATCAATATTCGATAATGGACATGCCCTTCAAATTTTAAGTTTATTTTTTTATTTCTTTGGAAATTATACGCAAATGAAAAATCATCGATTAGAATTTGTTGAGGCGTCCTCATCCTCCCCCCTCGTAGTATTGTAAACTACATTCTACATCGCATGTTTTAAAGTAATGTTTTCTCTTTCCTTTAAGTATGCGCGCCATCCTGTTTAGTTATTGAAAACAGTTTCGTTAAACAGGTTGTGAAATGATAAGAAAAATGCTAGGGGTCAGTGAGGTGAAAGTTGATCCCTCGGTTTGGTGAGTGATGAGATTCAGAGAGAAGAGAAAAATTTTATAGATAAAGATAAAACAGAGGATTCTGATTAAGAATTTTAAAAGAAGACATATGCATATGTACGCTTGTCTGTATATTTCTTACAGAAGGGTTACTTTCATAAAACTGGACGAAATTATTATTACATAAATTAGCCGTTTCTTTCAGAATTTTTTATTTTTTTTCAAAAGTTATCTTTATCGGCTGCTTCTTTATATTTATGTCTCTCTAACTTTTATTAGAGAGAGAGAGAGAGGGGTGGGGGGGGGGGATTGTTAACCGAAAAAAAAGAAATCACTGAAACAATGTTACGCGGAAAAGTCTCCCGGAAAAATTGTGCAATCTTCTTCATAAATGAAAAAATCGGCTTTTTAATAACTTTCAGTTTTTAAAATTGTTTCTTCTATTTCCGTTTAGATGTAGCAAAAATATTATTACTATCACTATTATTACTATTATTTTCAGATTTTTAATACGTATGAGCGAGAAAAGATTGCCAAGCGTGCAATACCCACAATATTTTTTTAGATAACTAATTAAATTAATTAAAGTGATTTTTGCATTACTTTCAAATTCTTAATACATAACAATGAGGAAAGTTGTCTTTTATTAGGAAATACTCTATTTTTCTTTTCAATTCTGTTCTATATATATCATTCTTATTATTTTTGAAAATGTATTATAATTGTCCCCTACCACCCTCTAATATATATATATATATAATGCAATGTTTGAAAAGGTTTTCGATACATATATATTGAACAATATATCTTTGCTATTCTTAGCTATATTGTTTTACGAAATCTTGCAGCTCTCTCTCTGCTTTAAAGAAGTACATGCTTCCTGACCCGATAATACTTCTAATTTTAAGCATTTTTTATTCCAATTAATATTCCTGTGGTCCTTTATTTATTATTTATTTATTTTTTTTTTTTACTTTTGAACTGGATTCTTAATTCCTGAATCACTTTTAAGACTTTTAATGAGTTCCGTCATCCATTTTGTACGTCAATACGTCCTTTTACTCATGTGGGTGTAATTAATTTAAATTGGTTTTGACTCTTACTGGATCTATATGAATTGCAACATTTCTGTGCTAGTTTTTGTACTGTGTTACAATCAGTTTTATTTTTGTTGTGTTGGTTTTAGCGTGTATCTATTAAATGCTATAATTTTAAAGTCAAAATTTATTACAATATCTATCATTTATATATATATATATATATATTTATATTAATATTATTATTATTACTTTGAGTGAAAAAAAAATTGAAACGAAAAAAAAAATATATATATTACTTTAAAATTACGTAATAAAAGTTAAGATACGTAATAGCTAGAAAAGCAATATTAAACATTATGCCTAATCTATTTTTTTTCGATCAGTTAACATATTTTGTCTTGTATCATATCAATTAATGCAGGATAAAATATGGAAAAAAAAAAAAAAAAAAACTAAAAATTACCTAAAACACAGATAGTTTATTACTTTCATATTTTTAATACGCGATATCGAGCAAAAGTTGTCTTTTATAATAATAAATTATTTCATTGTGTAAATAAATCAAATATCTTTTTAAATTTTTGTCGTAGTGCATTTTTTAAAGCAATCTGCATTTAAAAAATAAAATGAAATAAAATGAAATAAAATAGTTATCAATATGTGCCCTTTTTCATTACTCATCGTATTGTAGCTATGAAGATATTAGACAGTAATAAAAATTTTCATCCTGGGCTTTTTTAAAGATTTCTACATGCTTTGAGGTGGTGTGAGGAATTTAAAAATCATAAAACTGATATGGTTTCAGTTTTTTGGCTCGTTTGTGTGCTTGTTAATTAGCATGTATACACGACATCCCAAGAACTTTTTTTCTTCTTCAAGAAATTAGAAACTTCTTATACATTCAGAAATTAAAAACAAATCCATTTTTATTATCGATTTTAATGAATTTTAATTTAAAATAAAACTTTAATTTTTATATTTGAATATATACATATATAAATAATAATCGGTTATTATACATAAAAGCTAAGCAACAGATACAATATCACTGAAACCACATAGACCAATAAGAATGAATTTATATATATATATTATAAAAGCACCTATTAATACATACATACATATAAATAAATGTCATAAATCACCATTTTAACTCATAGAATATATGATTGATTTAGTTCTTATAAATTGAATTTATAAGTATCAGTAATTATAAAGTAAATTTTTTCACTTAATAAGACGGAAAACTCGAATGAAATATTAACAATTGGTGTATGGGTAGAAAATATTTCGAGAAATATTACTCCATTATTTGCTGACGTTTCGAAATTCACCATCACATTTTTTTCACAGTTTTTTTTATAGTTTTCACATTCACAATTTTTTTTTATCATTATTCTTTTTTTATTTATTTATTTATTTTTACGCATATAAAATGCTGAGGTGCCATTACCTTCTTTCGAAAAATAAACGAGAACAACAGTGAAAATAAATATGCGGCGCATAGATTACAAACATTTTCAAACACTGTACATACACATCTGTAATTATTCCATCTGTACACACGCGTAGTTTACTCATCAAATTTAACGTATTTGCCTTCATGATGACACTTTATAAAACATTTAGTTTACAAATATGTATATATATTATATATATATATATATATATATATATATATATATATATATATATATATATATATATATATATATATATATATATATATATATATATATATATATATTTTTTTTTTTTTCCTTTCTTTCTTTTTTCTAATTTCTAAACGGTTTGAAATTTATATCATTTTATTTTCAAAATTGTTATAGAATTTTCAAATTAAACGATGAGAAAATACTTTCCGTGGATGGTCTTTCTAATGGTTCTTAGTTCCTATTCATGCAAGTTTTGGAGAAAATCACGAAAAAATCCGAATGGCTGTAACAATGACTGCTACTTGTGTTTGAACATGACACCTTACATTTACCAGATTTGTTAGTAGATCAACTCAGTCATTAGTGGGTCTGGTTGATAATGTAAATGAAATATGAAAGGTTAAAAAATTTGTTTTATTTGAAATTCATTCTTCGATTAAATTCGTTAGTATCAATACACCAATATATTATCAAGCACTACTAACTTTACACGATTTTGGTTGAAGTTTAAGTTTCTTAAAAGCTAATTTGTTATTTTCGATGACTTGTAATTTAGTTTCAATATTAATGCTAGGTTTCGTTTTTCGTTCTGAAAAAAAAAAAAAAAAAAAAGAAATGCATGCGTCAATATGTAGATTAATGCCAATTCTTTGCGCAAATCTACATCTGCGTGCGACATCCTCCTTGCATATCTATTGAAATATCTTCAGGCGAACTTCCGAGAAAACCATGAAAAACTCGAATGGTTAGGCAAACATGCAGGGCCATGCTTAGTTAGACAGATGCGAAAAGTGCGGTCACACTAGGCCAGAAAATATAAGGAGTCGCAAATATTTGTTTCTTTTCCCTGGAATACTGCATCATATTACTTTTATTTAGAAAAGAGAAAAAAAAAAAAAGAAAATTCAAAAATTAGGCTCTTTGAATAAAAAAAAAAAACCAAAAAAAAAAAAAAAAACACTACTTAGAAATGTAATCTAAAAATAATCTTTATTAACACTTTCCAACAAAGTATTTAAGATTTTGTCTCTCCGTGTGCTCCTGCTTTAATTTTCCGTTAATATTTTTGAAAATGACAGGAATAGAGCAAACGTTATCGTATGCATAAACTCACAATAGAATTTTGAATCGCTATCATCTGAGAGAGGGCATTCCTTTAAAGTATATATTGATAACTTTACACTCTGTACAACGTAAAGAAATTGTCATAAATTATTCATATTTACAAAATACACCTACTTTTTTTCTAAGAATACGACAAAGTAAGTACTTATGATTGTTTACAGTCTCCCAAAATAAAATTCAATTACGTAATTTTCAATTACGTTATGGGATTCCATAGAAATTACTTAATGAAAAAATTCTGTAATGCTACTCTTTTATTTTTATTATTATTTGGGGGGAATGGGGGAGGAGCATGTCATTTTAGATTATGTAGAGGGCTACATAAAAAACAGTCTACTTTATACTTTCCTTTTACAAATAAAGTTTTAAAGATAGTTTTTGTGAAACTTCTTCACCTACAGTTGAAAAATAAAATAAGAACATAAAAATGTAATGCTGTAATAGAAATGAAGAATATAGGGGTTCGTAGTGTAATTTAGTTTTTTTTAAGGTTCATGTGTGACAGATCTACAATGAAGTGATGATTGTTTATTGCAGTGAAAGTTTTATGGGTATATTCTAATGGAAACACTGTATATGAATGTGATAGCTGTCATACGACACTGTTCTGTAGTGTAAAAATTATTTTTAAACTAGCCACATGTCTCTCATAGACAGGGCCGTTGACGGGGGGGGGGGGCACAGGGAACAACTGCCCAGGGGCCCGGGAGTTGGGGGGGGGGGGGTACAAACAGAACAGAAGTGACAAAAATCTAAATTTTAAAATATGAAGTTTCACTTTTTTTTCTTCTTAAAAAGTATGTACTTTCCACAATTCTAAAAACATGGAAAAAGGAACAAGAAATTTATATAAGAACCGCTTAGCAGTCGTAAATACTAGCGGCGATAATGAGCCCGCGTTGCGGCGAGACTTAGGTCCTAAAAGGGATAGGGGAGCGATATTATTTTTACCTATGTTTTTACCTGGGGGGGGGGGGGGCTAAGTACTGCCTCTGGAAGTAGATGCAGGAAGGGTATTACTCATAGACAAATAAGATGTGGAATAATAAGGACGCCTCATTTCCTTTTCTTTAATCGTTTCTTTAACGCATTTCACATTTGGGAAACCATTAGTATCAACTACTCAGAATTGAGTGGGTAAACTGTTGCTAGGAAAATTTCGCAATCAGTCAAAAAAATAAAATAAAATAAAATAAATAAAACGAAGGAACAAGACCAAAGAATTCCGAGTAGAATAGGAAAAATATTTCGTATGTGCAGAACTTCCTTCGAAAGTTTCTAGTCAACTCGTTACACTGCACGTATCCAACCTGATATATTCAAAGAAATTTCTAATTGGAAGGACGTTTTTGGTGTTTGGGAATAAGGCCGATTGGCTGTACTAGGGTCCAAGGCCGGAAAGGGAATGCCTTATGTGGAGGTTTTTCTAAGGAGTCGTAGCCCGTATTTACACAAGTTTCGTAGAAAACCACGAAAGACTCCGAACGGATAGATCGACGAGTGCGACCTAGGATCGAACCCGGCACCTCATGTCTACCAGCTATGAGCGCAGAACCGCTCAGCCGCTGGTGGGCTTCTAATTGGGATGAGAGCGACCAAATAAATGCACAAGAACTATAACTGGCCGGATATTGATAAAAAGTTACATAGATGCAATGCAAGATAAAGATTTACTAAAAATGCAAAATTGTTGAGAAAGTATGAAGTAAAAATCACAAGTAAAAAATAATAATAAAACACTGAATTTCATTTATAAAATTTTAGAGGAAAATTTAAAGCATCGTGAAATATACAGTGACCATTTTTTTCTTTTTACGCGTACGCAAGATGAGAAGACATTAATAATAATAATAATAATAGAAATTCACTAGGGTTTAATTAAAAATATGCCTAAAATTTATAGAAAATAGGATTTTATTTTTAGACAAAACTTAACTTGAAATTTTTTATTTAATTGAGAAATGAAGTTATCTAAATATATAATCTGGAGCAATAGGGGAAAATATTGCACAGGATGGGAGGATTTTTCATTTAATCTAATGCAACAAAAGTTTTCTGAAAAAAAAAAAAAAAAAAAAAAAAAAAAAAGATATATATATATATATATCTGTAATATGTATTTGAAAAAAAAAAAGTTTCAATTATAAAATATACTTTGAATATCCCTCCTCTCAGATTTTTTTTTTTTTCTCCGCTATATTCGAATGTCGATATATGATTGTATAAAATATATTTTTCTAACAAATCAAAAATCTTATAAAACCAAAACGAAAGTTTTTTTTTTTTTTTTTTTTTTTTTTTTTGCTTTTAAATATTAATCAATCGTAATAAAAAAAGCTAAGTATTAACAAATATTAACATATCTTAAAAAATCGCAGAAAAAACTAGAATTTCTATATAGTTCAGCAACTTTTTTTTTTTCTCTATATATTAGTTTAATAACAAATATTCTAATTTGTAGAGTAGCCTGAAAGATACACCCGTAACAATATGGTATTGCCGTGTTTGAAAAATGAATATACCTTCATTTAATTCTTTCAATCAGATTTTTAAAAAAAAGTCAAAACGTACATGTTTATAATTATTCATACTTCTAAATAGTGTTTCATTATCTAGTTCTAGTATTGATTTTTTGCAAGCACAAGGAATTAAATATATGTTTAGTTTAACAATAGTGATTCTCTGAGTTGTGTAGAAAATAATAATCAAAAATTTTGTTTAGTTTCCATAAATTTTTATGTATCTATACTTTGAAATCAAAAGTAAATCATATGTAACTTGCACAATAAATTAGTAAAAAAAATATATATGGCTCCTGTCAGTAGCTGAGATGTTCTCCTCTAGAAGCTGGTAGATAGGATATGTCGGGTTCAAACCTAGATCAGGTTCATCGGCCTAGACGTTTAGGTTTTCCTGTTTTTTTTTTTTTTTTTTTTCATTTCTTTAACCTCTTAAATTTCAGAAAATGATCTAATTAAAATATTGTTGATATAGTATATTTTAAATTAGTCTTCAATGCTTTCCATTTTTTTCTTATTTCAAGAAGCAAAAGTTTTAATTAAAGAAAGTTTTATTTACTGTGTTGTATCTATTTAAAATTTCAATCAATTCATTCCTAAAATCAAATAAATCAAATACAATGACTGAAGGTTCATGTCAGTAATTCATTATTCTAACTCCGGAGCAGAAACGGGAGTACAATCAATAAACTATTATCTTTCATGCAGATCAAAAGGTGTTGTGGGTTGTGTAGTATTTCTGCTAAAAATGTTTGGTCAAGTGAAAGGATGAAACACACCGAAACTTGAAAGAGTAATCGCTGCTCATCGTTAGCCACCATAGTCAGTATTCATCTAAAAAAGAAACAGATGGGGGGGGGGTCTGCATCTCATTTGGTGCTTTGCTTATCTCGCAAGCAGTGAGCCCAATCTAATCTGTGCAATGTCCATTGGCCGCTGTCCATGGGGATGAGAGTAAAATATATGTAATTACCAAAATTCTCATTTAGGAACATGGTTAACAAACGCAAACGCTAAACATTACTTTTTACATTCAGATTGTATATTTTGATAAATGAAAAGAAGAAAATTATCAATGATTTTGCAATAAAAAAAGCAAGAAAGATCCATTTCTAAAAAAAAAAAAAAAAAAAAAAAAAAAAATTACTATAACTTTTTTTTTTTTTTTTCTTATATATATGTGTGTGTGCATACAATATTTTTGAAACTTTCGGTATACATGTGTATTCAGAAGATACACTAAGCGACAAAAAAAAAAAAAAAAAAAAAAAAAAAAGCCGTACTGCAGAAAAAATGAAGTATACCTTTTTGATTTGCAATAACTTTAAAATAAAAGGTTGAAACAAATAAAACTATAATATCAAAGGTACGAAATTATAGCTGTCTACATTTTTGATTTAATAATTCGCTTTATTACACTCTACGAAATACTTTTTAAAAATCTGCATAAAATTTTCTTTTTGAACATAATGCAATAACCATACACTTTGTATTCTATTATTATTTATTATATGAAATAAACAAGTTATATTTTAATATATGAAATAAAATAATTTATTTGTTAGATCTAAGCAATTTTTTGTTAAAAATACGTATTCTGCATTGGGTTAATTCCACCTTTATATGGAACTACTGCTTTAATGCGCAATGGCATAGTTTTATACAATATTTTAATATAAATTTCAGAAATTTCACTGTGCCAAATATCACAAATAATTTTTTCTAGTTCTGCCAGAGCTGTAGGCTGCAAATTTCGAATCCTCTCCCCTCTCCTCCGCCTTTTTATAGACAAAACATTTCGAGCGGATTCTGAATTTTGTATTCTAGTATTCTTGAATTCTAGGTTTTTGCTTCACCTGTGAGATTTCTGTATTTTACTTCCTTTCTTGTTCCTACTTTTATTTTAACGTATCTGAACCTAAATATTTTAAGCAACACCATTCATACTAATAGTGTGCATGAACTGGATGTTCAAATTTACAGTTTTGTAAGGATGTAATAATAATAATATATAAACTGAAAATCGTATTTGGAAAAGCATAAAATTGTTTTAATTTTTCTTAGAAATGTTTATTGCAATAACTGTGAATATTTTAATAAGAAGAAATTTAAAAGAAAAAAAAAATGAGTATTTTAGTAATTTCTTTTTTAGATATATAAATTAAGGATAATCAGAAAAATTTCATTCTTTTGATAATCATTTTGCATGAAAATAATTACAAAATAATTTTAGTTTGTCAAAATCCTGTAAAACTAAAAAAAATTCGAAATATGCTGAAATTATTTCTGTTCACTGTTTTAATGATGGTGTAAGTGTCAGACCTAAAGCCAGTTGACTAGGCTTGGACTGTATGGTGTGGTTTTAGCCCATATTTAAGCAAGTTAATAAAACAAAATGGAAAATCTTGAACAGCTAGGTCAAAGTGCGGCCTAGGATCAAACTCGGCACTTCCCGTCTACCAGTTTCGCCATTAGGACTGCTAGTTCATTAGGACTGCTATATTAGGACTATTTCGAGGTCTAATAAAAAAGATATTCTATGATATTCTTTGTGGAATTTAACTTAGAGTGAAAAAAGATGTTATTATTTTCAGTATTATAGGTGCTCAGGGCGATGGATAGGTAATTTCAACAATTTGAATCAAATAAACGCACCACGGACACTGTATAGCAAGGTGCATTATCATCTGGAAATGCTGTTTGTGGAAATGTCCAAGATACCTCCAAAATAGTCGGTCAGGCACCACTTTTATAAAGACTGTGTTTTATTTCGAGTTAATTGATCCTTTGAGCATAAAAATTTGCCCGACTGTTTGAAAAGTTATGCACCTCCGTATCATAATGTACGGAAAATGTGTCACTGTTTTAAAAGTGCGATTTTCATTAAGTCGGTCAAATTTTCGTTGTCAGATCTGCTTGTTTTCTTTAACTCGAAATAAGTTAAACTTGACTCATCAGAGAGAACCAGTTCAGCCCAATAATTAACTAACCATTTCTTAATTTTTTCAGTCTTCTGTGGTCTTGCTTTCCCAATTCTCTTCACTAAGAATGGAATTTTTTAAAATTTTCTGCCATTTAAATGTGATTTGTTTAATAGTTGCTACACTGTAGTTAAAGAAATTATGCTGCTAAACACTTTTTCTGAGTCTCTTTTATGTTCTAAATGTTCTACAAACCGATTTTATAAGGAATAGCTTTTTAACTTATTGTCATCTCGCTTGGATGAGCAACATGGCCGCTTAAAACCAAATTTCCGGTTGAAACGGCTAAAAAATGTTATATCTTGTTAAAAACCCTTTTACCAATATTTCGTTAACATTTAATTAATTTGCCATCTCACGTATTAAAATATTTTTTGATTTTCCTTCAAAAATTATTCCTTTTTGTGGCATCGTTAACTGTCTTATTCTTACCATTTTCGAAATAATGTCTAAAATTACAATTTTCCTGACAATTGCATTTTGTTTTTAACACTGGACTCAAAGCTAAAGTGTATGTGGAGGACGACATAATAAAATCTGTTCGAAAATTTGCATTTTAAACGATAAAATTGGAGGTTGTAGAAGGCGAAAAGAAAATATCCAAGTGCGGCTTTTTTTTTTTTTTTTTCTGTCGCTTAGTGTACATGAATAGTTTCCAAACCGTGGCCCTCAGCATTTAAAAGTAGCATCATTTCAACGACGAAAAAAACTTTGGAACTAGGTTATTATACATAATCTCCTCAAGCACAATACAAATAAAAAGTTATTATTTTTCAGTTTTCTAGAATCGTATTCAAAAAGGCTGGAATCTGTACTCTACAAGAGCATTCTGATAATATACCATTTTTCTTAGGTTGATAAATCATCTTTCTGGGATCAAAATTTACTCACTTAAAAGAACTACTCACTGCTTAAGAAATACAAAAAACATAATTATATATATATATATATATACTTCTTTTTTCTTTTTTTCTAATTTTTAATATGTATATTTAATAATAATAAAAAAAACTTATAATAATAGCCCAAGTCATTATGCCTTTACTTTTGTTTGTTTAAAAAATTACTATTTTAAATATTGTTAATCACAGAAAATAAAGTATTAAAAAAAAAAAAAAAAAAAAAAAAATGGCAGAAAAGAAATTATCAGAAAACTTTCAGCCTATTACTGTCGGCAGCAAAATTATTCGAGCGCTAGCAATAATTCTTATATAAAAAGTACACTTAGTACTGCTTTATTAAATAAATCCTTGTCGAGTCATGTTTTTAGGCAGTCTAAGAACATAATTCAACAAGGATTTATTTAATAAAACAGTATTAAGCGTACTTTTTTCATATAGGAATTGTTGCTAGCGCTCGAATAATTTTGCTGCCAATAGTATATACTTTTATGAATCTACTCAGCTCGCTCGGTAATTATTAATGTTCACTTCATTCAAAAGTTAATTTTTTAAATATTGAATTATAGACCAAACAGATTTTCAGGGGATAACTTATTAAATAAATAAAATTCAAGGTTGTCAAAAAGAAAAGCAGAATTTTTAAAAGAAATTTTTAGATTAAATTTCATTTTTTCAAATATATTACATTTATATTTGAATCATGATATCTTTATTTTAAAATTTTATATTTAACTTTAAAGTGCAATAGATAGTACATATATCAATCACTGATTGATCACAAGTCTTCTTTTGTAAATTAATTATATTGAGAATGAAATGCAAAGCAATTGTATGTTTTTGTCAGCCTTCTTATTTAATCAAATTTCATTACATAAATGTATAGTTCGATAATGTACTACCTATTGTATCACTGTATTTCATTGGAGCTATTTGAAATACCACAGTACCCAAAAATTTAAAACCATTTTTCGATTGCAATTTAAGAAGTGATTATGTGTAGGGGGGGGGGGCTTACTTTCATTTGCCCAGGGGCCCGTAATTCTTGTCACCGGCCCTACTCATAGACGAAGGCGATCGAAAAAATGAAAGATTACATAAATCACGTATGATGTTGCCTGGCACAGTAAAGAATGTGAAGCAGGGGCGTCGACTTTAAAAAAATGCCGTCGGTGCTCTGCTCAGGAACAAAGCTTGAGCGGGGGATGTACAGTCCCCTCCCCACCAATGTTTTTAAAAATATGGCGGCATATGAGATTTCTTTTCTATGTGCTGATTTGCACCTGAAAGAGGTGGATCATAATTTTGTTAATAATGTTATCTGTGAAAAACGCTAAGATTCATGTAATACTGGCCTTCTCTGTCGACCAGCTGATTCACCGGCTAAGAAAAAATGTTGCATTAAAAAGTATGACAGTAGCAAATTCTCGCTCTGTGAGGGGCTGCGGCGCCTTCGTCCTGCTTCAGACACTTACAACAGCCTTTTTGCTTACCGTACAAACTACAAAGTACCCTTGAAAATTCTGACCGTATTTACGACTTAAAAAAGAAAAAAAAAGGAAAAAAATCTGACCATAACAAATTCACGTACGGTTCAAATGGCAATTTTCCCGGTCTCAGACACTTACAACAGCATATTTATTTATGCAAATGATTTTTGAAATTTCTAATATTGGCGAATTACTGCAATGTAGCGACTGCGGCACCCTTCTCCCTTTTCAGACACCTACAACTGTTTCGAAAGTAAAAAGGGGATCTTTCTACGTAGTCTAAGCTCGTATGTATACGTGTTTTAGAGAAAACCATGGAAAACTCCAAATGACTAGATCGGTGAGTGCTATGTGGGATCGAACCCGGCGCTTCTCGGTGAATTTTAAAAAGCCAAATTGCATTGTGCCACTGTGAAAATCCGCTCTGTAAAATCTAGTTATTGAAAATTTTAATGAATGGCAATAAATTGCTTTCAGCTGTATCTTTAAATACTTGACAAAACACTTTATCCTAATTTCATTGTAAGAAATCCAAGAAAATGTATTTTCTCTTTTACTTTGAAATTTCCTTCTGGAGGATCCTTTTTTGAACCCTGTTTCAGGTTGAATATTCGATTCATTTGGCTTTGAATAAGAATTATTTTTATTCGGTGATGTTGATAATCTTATTTAAAAAAAAAAAAAAAAAAAAAAAAAAAAAAAAGAAAGAAAGAAATTTATTCATCTTTTTAAAGCATGTAAGAATAAATTAGCACGATATTTAGGATGTTAAGCACTGTTAAATAACCTACTGATTGTATGACTGATTCTAAACTATAAAAGAAAATCTGAAAGTCGATATTTTCTAAATTAATCTGTTTAGTCTGACATTTCCATTATTTCCAGCCAAACAGAAAAAAGCCAATTAGAATTCTTTAAATAATCCTCATTGTGATTCCCTATCGTTAATAACATTGAAAGTCCTCCTATCCTTCTCAAATTGGCGACAGGACTTCGCTTTCTACTTTACAGTAAAACCAGATGTTTACAAACACATGTTTACTATTCATTTAAACGTATATTGCCTGTAAAGAATAGTTACCTTGAAAAGTTAACTGAAAAGGGGAAAAATACAAAGAGAAAGAGTGATTAAAAAATAAATCGCAAGTGTGCCTGCCGCTTTAAGCTGGTGTTATAATTTCTTTAACATAACTAAATAAATTATTTGAAGGAGAAAGCTAAAATATTTAATAGGTTATATTTAATAGCATTATTTAAATATTGATTTTAAAATTCTTATTGTAACTTTTAGAAAGTTAAAATTTACGATACTTATTCTTAAACTTTAAAGTGTAATTTTTATATCAGCACCATAAGATTATAATTTTAAAAGATGTGAAAGAAAACCTAAATTAAACATTAGAAAAACAAAATTTTAAATATTATACTTCCTTCAAGACATTTTCATTGAATTTTAATGCATAGAGGAATTTTAACCATATATATTCCTTTAAAAATAGTTGGTAATATTAATAATTTTGTTATCTCCGATTTTTACACTTATTGTCATGGCAAATCTTGGGATTTCATTTTTAATATATGAAGTATACTTAAATTTTGTATATTGAAATTTCATGAAATTTATCCCTCCTCCCTCCAACCAAAAGAGAATTGGTTAAAGCAAAGGGTTTTAAACCGATTAAGGGCAATGCGAAATATTCAAACAAGGGTGTTTTAAACTTTATGCCGTGAAAAGATTTTAGTTGCACATCATTCCTCAAATTTTGACGGGTATTAACTAGTAATAATTAAAACTATTACGACGTTAGTTTTATATTTAAAAAAATAATAAAAAATAAATAAAAAATAAATCATGTTATAAGTTTCATTTTTCAATACTTTTTATTCGCATGAGTAAAGAAATATTTCTTTTTATGTAAAAAATAAATGAATAAATAAATAAACATTAAGTAAAAATCGTCAACATTCAATTTTATTACCATCAGCTTGAAAATTTAATTTAAATAAATAATATTTAAGAAAAAAAAAAGAGAAAAATTGCATGAAATGTAATTTTTTAAAAGTTCTAATAGGAATATCGAAAATATATGTTGCAAATATGCACGAATTTCTTTTTATAGAAGAGAATTTCTAAACTAAACGTGCCATAGTTTGTACTGTACGTCAAACACAGACAGGCAAATTATTTCTTCTATTAATATAGTACCTTTTCGAAATTTGAAATTTAGCACTGAAATAGCTCAAACATTCCGCGCCAATGGCTTTACATACGCAATAGAGATATTCATCTTAGTACATCGCGAAAATGGGGAAAAAAAAGTTATAAATAGCAATAGAAATAAACATAAGAATTAACATATAAATAAGTAAAATGTCGTCATGGAAATGTCAGTAAAATGTCGTTCCTTTAGCAATGCTGTATTTTATCTATTTACCTACACATTAATTTTTAATTCATATAATTTAAATTTTTCTACATTTCGAAATTCCTTCTTTTTAGGAACTTTTCTTTAGAATATGCCTAAAAAAGTCACAATTTTATAAACAGTTATTAATATTGCCTCACAAACACATAAACTAATATACTATTTGTTGATTTTTTTCTATATCAATCCAATTTTAGCTAAAATTTGTTCATCCGTGCGAAGCCGGACGGGTCCGCTAGTAATTATGAATTCATTTATGTAATACATAAAAATCTATTATTAATTGCATTAAATCAAATATGATTCAAAAATTAGTTTATATTTTCTTAAGTATTGTAATTACCGTTTTTTTAATTAGTAAACAACATAATTTTAAATTAATATCATCGTAACAGTATTTTATTAAGATTGTTAATGAATTTATTCAACATTACAGTGAAATACTTTTTTGAGCGACCATAAAACTAGTTTAGTTCGCTCTTACATTTGCTCTGTATAATGAATTTGAAATGAATATGATATGTTATATGAAACATTTATTAAGTTTTCATTCATATTGCTCTAAGTGCTATCATCTCTCTATGTTTAAAAAAAATTCCATATGTGATTGTTTGTTGAATAGTTCTTATTTTTCTTCCTGGTTTTGATCATTTTAATGACGAATTATTATACATTAAGTAACTAAGCTACTTAATATGTAAGTTACATTGTTTGTAAGTTTAATTTGTTGTAAGAATACAAATTTCCTATATAGCACAAAATAATAATAATGATAGTAATAATAATTGTCTAAGATTTAAGTGTTTAAGGAATATTATGAATATTTTTCTTTTTTCTGAAGTATCTCAAAGTATTGAAAATAATTAAATAAAATGAAATGAAATATGAGAGAAATTAAAATACAAATTATAAATCAATGATGAAGATTGTGATATATATTTTATACAGATGTAACTTCCCCTCTAACATTCCATACACACCGTAGGACATATTTCTTATAATAGCTAATTCCTATCTGTTTCTTATTTTTCAAGTTTAGCTATGTAACAAATTTCATCTTTAATTCAATAATAAACTATAATATAAATTGTTGAGAGTTTTAATATAAAAATACATAATAACAAGATAGATTTTAATATAAAATGTTATTCATTAAAAAAAAAAAAAAAAAAAAAAAAAAAAAAAAAAAAAGAACAGTTGATTTTAAAGAAGAAGAAAAAACTGGGCAATTTTTACCGTTAATATAATTTTGTGCCCCTCAGAAATTTTGTGCGCAAGGAATAAGTCTTGGGTTTCCATGCGATAGCCTTGGGTTCCTGAGCCCCGTTGGCTGTGCATTTTAGTTAAAATAATTTTAAAAAAAATTAAAGCAAATGTATTGTTTACTTGTATGTTAATGTCGGCATATAGCATTAATTTTGTTCTAAAGAAAAGGTTGTTGATATTGTACATTTATAATTACATAATTAATAAATATTTTTCGAATTTGAGTGGGAAAAACAAAATTTCCTGAGCAGTTTAATAAATTGCTTAATTAGAATGTTTGCTCAAACTGTTTGTTAAATATTTATTGAATTCTATCTTGTGCTAAAATTTTCTACAAATCCTAGATATTTTCGAGGAAAAAAACAGTTTTAAATGCAATATTTTTTCAAAAATTCAATATTTATGCATAATTCAATTCGAAATCATTAAGAAAATTTCAGAAAATTAAAACGGAAAATTTCAGAATATTATTTTATCAAAATTTTTGAATGAAAATAGAAATCTCTAAATTATTTTATCCATAATTTTAAAAATATTTTCAAAAGTACTTATAGGAAACATCAATCAAGTATTTCATTGAAAGATTTACAATTTCAGCAAAGGTAGATTTGAAAACTAGGAAAATGTAGTTTTAATTGCATGTAACAATAATAATAATAATAATAATAATAATAATAACATTTAATCATTTCTGAAAATTAAACTTCTTTTTAACGATAGTTTTTTAATGACTGTAACGATTGAACTGTATTTACAAAACATAAGCGTAGGAAAGGGAGGGTGGGGCGGTCGCTGAGGGGAGTCAACCCCACCCACCCATTAGTTATTTCAAAATTTTCCTATAATCCCCCCCCCCCCCCCAAAAAAAAAAAAATAAATAAATAAATAAAAATAATAATAATAATAAAAATAAAAAATATATATCACCCATTTAAAACCAAAATTAGAGTTTTATAAATGTTCATAATTGCTAATATTTTATAGTTAATACGAATAATCATTAAATATTAATTAACATTTAATTATTAATTGATTTTTTAGAATAATTTTGTGTCATTTTTAAAATGAAATTTTTTGAAGTTCTCCCATAATTTTTGAATTGCTAAGTGTATGTGATATATATATATATATATATATATATTTTTTTTTTTTTTCAGCTCTGGCTCAAAATCTAATATGTAAAATTTTATAATGTACCTTGACATATACTGATGTCAGTTGGTTTTCTGTGAAAATCGTCTAACATGTGCCGTTGTAATGCTACGATTTCTCACATTTTTGGAAGGCTATAGCTAAGCTTTTGATTGTGCATAGCTTCGAAAACTTGATATTTGAAACAGTGGCGTAGCGAGGGGGGGGGGGGCAAGGGGGGTTATCATGCCCCGGGCGCCTCTTGCAGAGGGGCGCCAAATGATCTTCAAGACAAACAAGTTTTCTCGTAAACTTTCATTTTTGTTTTGATCGATTTCTCGGAAATATACTTTAAATTAATATGTAATATAATTAAATGTTTGCGTTCTTGATTTGTCCGATAAAATATGTTATAAATAATATTTGAACACAGCTCGAATCATTAAAATGAAGAACGAAAAGGAAAATATAGTTTTACAAAGATATATATTCGTAAAAGGATTTCTGTTTTTAAAGAAAATAATCTAAATTGTTGGGGAAAAACCACTGCTCGTAAAACTCATCAATCAAGAAAGATCTATGAAAAGGGCGGTATGTATCTTCCGATTTGGGGATCGACTTCCTTGGAAGTTTCAGGTTTCAGCTAGCACTTTTAAACATGTATATTCTGAGAAACTTCTAATTGGAAGACTATAAATGAGTATCCACAAGAGCTATTATTGACTGAATATTGATAAATTGAATAGAAATAAAGGCGATATATATTTTTGAGATTTTACATGGGTGGTCTTAAAAAAAAATGCAAAACTGTTCTAAAAGTATAAAATAGAATCTACGAGCGAAATAAAAATAAAACACTAATTTTGAGATACAATATTTTTAAAAATCGGGGTGCTCTAAAAGAAGAAATGAATAAACTAAATTAGTTTAATAAGAGAATCACTTTTTTCACTTTATAAATATCAACTTTAAAAATTTTATATTGCGTGAAAGGCATTTTTATAATAAAAGGCAGTTTAAAGAAATTGGTCGAACTCAACAAAGATTTATATCGTCGGGGTTAATACGACTGGCCTAGTATGACCTGTAATCATTTAAATGTCATGAAATGAAAGACGAAACTAGAAACACAAACCCATTTGTAACTTTGACACTAATACAAATATAAAAATTAAAAACTCTGTCAAAGACAGAATTGAGATTAAGTGCGGAGGACTATTAATTTTAATCTGTAAAATTTTTAATTTTTAATTACTTTTTATCTCATCTTTTGACCGTAAAACTGGGCCACATACTTTTTAAAATGACTGAAATGAAGTAAAGCGAAGGCGAAGTGTTGCCATCCAAATTTCATACTTTAGTTAATTTAAAAAAAAAAAAAAAAAAAAAAAATCTAATTGTCGTGTCAAAAAAACTGTTTGCACACCTGGATTCACAAAAATCGCCCCTTTCATTGGGTACCGAATTTGTAAGGACAGGACTGATATTTCTAATTTATTTTTACTTTTTTGGTGTTTTACAAGACTGGTATACAATAACTGGCAACGATGCAACGTTTTAATCCAGTTTGAAACTAATAGTCCTTCATCCTAAAAAGTGTACTCAACATTTGTGCAAACTAAATTTTATTTTTAGCGATAAAAAAAAAAAAAAAAAAAAAAAAAAAAAAACATAAACTCATGTTTTTTTTTTTTTTTTTTTTTTTTTAATTATTAAGGAAAAAATGTTTGAGTCATAGAAATATGCTTAATAAATGACTTTTCCCCCTTCTTTTGGCTCTTCAAATTTCGAATGTTATTCTGTAGAAGATAGTTTGATAACAAATTGAGAATCTTTAAAAATAAAAACGAAAGGAAATTCCTTGCTTTTAAATATTTATTACACCAAATATAATTAAAAATAGTTAATTGCACAGATATTAACATATCTTTTATCAAGTACAGTAAAATGCAAACTTCTTTATAGTTCAGCAAATTTTTAAAAATATTAAATTAATACATTTTCAAGCCGATAAAAGGGCCGTACATTCATTATTTACATTTTTTTGCTATTTGGTGTTAATTATTTGCCAGAGGTATAAGTATTAAGTGCATGTTTAGTTTACAGTTTTGATATTCTGAGTTACGTGGAAAATATAATCAAGAATTTTTTATTTCTACAAATCTCCATGTATTTATGCTTTAAGGTAAAAGTCATAGGGAAAATTTATCAATGGAAACTTACTGAATAAAGTGTTCCTTTCCAGTAGGGGGGGGGGCACCGAAGCGGGAGAGCCATCCCTACCGTGGAGGATCAAAATTGTGATGGCATGCCTCCGGACCACCTCTAGGGGTGTGTCCCAGACCGTCGCCAATTACCCATCTGCGCAGCACTAGTGCGACGTTAAACCCAACCATCCTTCCATCCAGTGGTAGAAATATTCTGCTCTCAAAGTTGATAGCATAGCTGCCAACATCCTAATTAATTTTCTGTACTGCTGTTAGTACTCATCTTTTTTTCATATCAACGATCTTAGAGGTTTTTTTTTTTTTATGTAATCATAATTACATTTAGAGAGAATTACTCTAAAAATAAGCCAGTGCGAAAAAAGCGGCTGATACTAACAGTGCTATGAAGATGTTGGTAAATTAAGATGTTGGCAACTATATGATAGACGGGAGGTCCCGAGTTCAGACCCAAATCGCACTCCTCGATCTAACCTAGCCATTCAGAATTTTTCGGGGTTTTCCCCGAAACTATCGTGAATATGGATTTTCTTATTTTTTCTTAACTACCTACATTTGGAGAGAATTACTCTAAATATAAACCAGTGTGTAAAAAGCAGCGGACACTAATAGCATTACGGAATATTAACTAGAATGTTGGCTCTATGTGATACATGGCAGGTCTCGAATTCAAACCCAAGTCACACATATCGATCTAACTTAGCCATTCAGAAGTTTTCGTGGTTTCTCCTGAAATTAACGTGAATATGGATTTTCTTATTTAACCTTAATTATATTTGGAAAGGATTACTCTAAAAATAAAACGGTGTGAAAAAAAAAGGAGTATACTAATAGTACTACGGTGTTGGTGTTGGTGTTTGGGATTAAGGCCGATTGACTGCTGTAGGTCCTGGGCCTGAGGGGGAGTGCCTTCCGTGGAGGTCTTTCTAAGGGGTCCTAGCCCGTATTTACGCAAGTTTCGGAGGAAACCACGGAAAACTCCGAACGACTAGGCCGACGCGCGCGACCTGGGATCGAACCCGGCACCTCACGTCTACCAGCTTTGAGCGCAGAACCGCTCGGCCGCTGGTGGGCCCTCAATAGTACTACGGAATGTTATTAGGATATTGGCAGCTATGTCATACACGGCAGGTCTCGAGTTCAAACCCAAGTCACACACATCGATCTAACTTAGCCATTCAGAAGTTTTTGTGGTTTCCCCTGAAATTAACGTGAATAGTGATTTTCTTATTTAACCTTAATTATATTTGAAAAGGATTACTCTAAAAATAAAACAGTGTGAAAAAAGAGGAGTATACTAATAGTACTACGGAATGTTATTAGGATATTGGCAGCTATGTGATACGCGGGAGGTTCCGAGTTCAAACCCAAGTCACACACATCGATCTAATCTAGCCATTCAGACGTTTTCGTGGTTTTCTCCGAAATTAGCGTGAATATGGATTTCTTATTAATTCTTAATTATATTTGGAAAGGATTACTCTAAAAATAAAACGGTATGAAAAAAGTGGAGTATACTAATAGTACTACAGAATATTATTAGGATATTGGCAGCTATGTGATAGACGGAAGGTCCCGAGTTCAAACCCAAGTCACATTCTTCGATCTAATCCAGCCATTAAGAATTTTTCGTAGTTTTTCCCGAAACTAGCATGATTATGGATTTTCTTATTTAATTTTAATTATATTTTGAGAGAATTACTCAAAAATAAACCAGTGTGAAAAAAGCGGCGGATACTAATAGTACTACTGAATATTAATTATGATGTTGGTAACTATGTGGCAGACGGAAGGTCCCGAGTTCTAGTTCAAATCCAAGTCACACTCCTCGATCTAACCTAGCCATTCAGACTTTTTCGAGGTTTTCCCCGAAACTATCGTGAATATGGATTTTCTTATTTAATCTTAATTATATTTGGAAAGGATTACTCTAAAAATAAAACGGTGTAATGCGAAAAAAGTGGAGAATATTAATAGTACTACGGAATATTATTAGGATATTGGCAGCTATGTGATAGACGGATGGAGTTCATAGTCTCGATAGTCTCGAGTTCAAAACCAAGTCACACTCCTCGATCTAACCTAGCCATTCAGAAGTTTTCGTGGTTTTCCCCGAAACTAGCATGAATATGGATTTACTTATTTAATCTTAATTATATTTGGAGAGAATTACTCTAAAAATAAACCAGTGTGAAAAAAGCGGCGGTTACTAATAGTACTACGGAATTTTAAATAGGATGTTGGCAGTTATGTGACAGACGGGAGGTTCCAAATTCAAACCTAAGTCACGATAACAGGCACACACACAGACCAACCGCTAAAGACCTGTTTTTAGAATTTGGAGGCACCTCATATTGTGAAAATATCACAAAAACTTAATTTCCAAAATTTGATTTAAAAACTATGTGCTTCTCTACCACACTTCGTAAGTGAAAGTTAAAAGAAGAAAAAAAATGTGTTATTCTACAAATACTAACTGCATTGAACTCAAAAATTTTAAAGTGGAATTCGGAAAATTAATAAGTAAATAAAATAAAAAATCATAGATAGGTGGGGGGAGGGGGGGGGCGCCGAAAAGGAATCCTGCCCCGGGCGCCAGTTATGCTTGCTACGCCACTGATTTGAAAGGGATATTATGAAATAACATGCTGATTCAATTAACTGCAATTCCGTGTACTAGAAATATGTCTGCTTCTATAGTTTATAAGTGCACAAAATTTAATATGTGAGATCACCATTATAAAAAGAAAACTCACCAAATTTGGGTGTGTATGAGTTTACGGGTGGCGCTGCTATAAATGATTTTCTGTGGCTTTGCATATGATTGAAATTCCACCAAATTGCATACGTGCAATTTTTATTGTAAAAAAAAAACCTTTATTTTTTATGCGTGTTTGTTGGTACGTGGCACTCTTAAGAATGATACAGAAGAAAGTTTTGTTACGCACACAATATACTAGTTTTTTATATTATGTGTATTTAAAAAAAAATAATATCCTACAAAATTAATAAAGAATATTTGTAATTTCTTTTTTCCTTACTTGGGCGTTTTTTTAATTATTTTTTATTTTTATCTCTATTATTTATTCTTTTATTTGAAACGTAATATTTGTTATAAGTAAATTGTTTATATTGCGAGTATTTTTAAATATTAGTTAACAAAATTTGTTTGAAATCAGCAAACTGATATAAAAACCATATTGTTTTACTTCTGATCTCCAGTTTCCCCAGCTATATCAAAACTACATTGCATTTATTTCTTAATTAGTAACAATTGAAGATATTTTTCTGGGAATAATTGATGATAATTTTTCGTAAAATGAAACTAAAAAGAAATAAAATTTTCGTTTGTCCCACCCCCTCCCGTAGATTTACAAAGATTCCAAATTACTGCGTTTTTCCTTAATAAGTTATATAAAATAAGAAGTTTCATTGAAATCAGTGAAAAGTTATATAAAAATCTTTTGTGTGTGTGTGTGTGTCTTCCACTGCCAAAAAAGCCCTTCTTTACATATCTAAGGTATTTTTCTTTAATTATTATGAAATAATAATATATAATCTTCTTGAAATTGAAAAATAAAATACTTTTTTATTTTTATTTTGTCCTCTTCTCCTTCTACAAACCACTAAATATATAAGAACTCTATAAATCCCCCCCCCCCCTTTTATTTTTTGCTCGATAAAAATGCCAACGAAAACAATGGAAACCAGAAAAAAAGGCATTGGTGAAAATTGTAACAGTAACTTCTAAATGAGTAGAGTTACGAATATCTGTGCAAATGAAGAGAGGTGAGTCTCTATGTTTATATGTGTGATTGACGTATGGGCTGGGCTTAAAAGAGTAGTTTTCAAATGAATACAACTAACTCACGACAGTCGTGTATATTTTGAAATTGAAGATAACATTTCCTCTTTGCTTTTAAGGTATGAAATACAAGTTCGCAATGATTTCTTTTAAAAAGAAATAAATATTTTTCTTTCTACAAATTAACTTTGGATGTAATTTAGTTGCTATATTTAGGGACGAAAACAGATATTACATTAAATTAATTTGTTATAATTTTAATAAAACAGTGTAGTTTTATGATTTAAAAAAGTTTATTTTAGCTCCGCTTTAATGATTTTCAGTGCAAAATCACAATTATAAGGACAGCTCCAATCTTAGTAATTTTTTTTTTCAGTTATTCTTTAAATTAATATTTTATGGGGTCTCTTTTTAGGGTGAAACAGTCAGACTTTCTCTCTGGTATATATATATATATATATATACTTTTTTTATTTTTTAATATTCAGTTTCAATACCATTTCATACAGCATAGATGATATTTTGAATACATTTAAACTATTTAAAATTGCTTTCCACTTCCATGCACTTTTCTATTATGATAAGTTAAAGTTTTTTCAACTTTTAGGCCACGGGAAAGGCAATAATACAGAAGTTTCTTTCTTCAAACTATTTCCTATTGCTCTAGAAGTATAAAAAAAATGTAAGTCTTGCTGAAAAAAATATTATTACCCCCTCAAAATCTAACAAAAATCTGAGAATTCCACGTTTAAAATTTGAGTATGAATTTTCCAATATAAAAATTTCGTAAGTTATTGGAAATTTGCGAATTTCTTAACATGGCAGAATAGAGTAAAATTTCGCATATACGTCAATCTTGAGGGATATTTTCATCATAAATATGTCAAACCACTTTCGAAATATTATTTAGGATACTGGCATGAATATCATAGAGTATGATTTTTCCAATGTAAAAAATTCGTAAGTTATTTGGAATTTACGATTTACTTAACATGGCAGAACAAGGCAAAATTGAGCATAAACTTTCATTTTGAGGATCATAAATACATTAGACAACTTCAAAATTACATTTATGATATTTGTTTGAACATGATTGAATACAAATATTCTAATAGGAAAATTTCGTAAATTATTCGTAATTTACGATTTTACCAACATAGCGAAATTGTAAATTTTTTATATAAATATGAATTTTCAGGGTTATTGCATTGGAAATAGTAGCATGAAAACTAAACAACGGAATTGACCCTGATAAAATAAATTAATAGATTATAATAAGTAAAATATATCGAAGTGAACGGTGGATATCCTATTAGGCGGGGATTTCATTCTGTCACTGTATGAAGCTTTGGTCAAATTCTTTTTTTTTAACATGATTATAACATATCTCGCACTAGAAATTTATGAGAACATAAATATGATGGGGAACTGAGCAGAGTCCATCTATGCCAACTAGTTTCTTAGAAATTTATAACTTCTTCGATTCTATAATAGATTATTTCATAATAAACAAAATTCAATATGATGTCCTGCAAATGATGATGATGATGTTTTCTTCCTGCGTGAAAATATAGGACGGCGGTCCTAAAAAATTGATGAAACAATGATCTCATGTATGCCTATTAATTATATAGATAAATGGGAAAAAAAAAAAAAAAAAAAAAAAAACTATTTTGACATTAGCTTTATTCGAATTTTTTTATGACTCTGGTAATGAATTTATTTCCTTTTAAACCGGGAAAGTATTAAAAACTGTTTTGGGGGCAACATTGTTTCTTTCTTTTTAAAAAAATTTAAAGTTAAAATGGGGTTTTATTTAATATCTTTAGAACTAAAGACCTTACTGCGACGTTAAATAGATATTTGTCGGATTGATAAGTATGCCAACATTTGTAGCGATGGATGGAACAGTTTACTTTTAACTAATTAAAACCTGGTATAACACGACGTTTATTTTATCAAAATAAAATCACGTTCCAGATTTTTTTTTGGAGTGGTCGTACCTCACACCGTTTGGGAGGCCTCTTGCTTATTATTATATGTAATATATATGTATGTATATATATATGTTATAAAAAGTGACCTTCCAATTTGTTAGAAAAGCAAAGTTTTTGATCAGTACATTTTGCCTGTTTTAACTTATACTTCAAAAACTTGGTCTTTAACATGTAAAGCTATACAAAACTCTCAAATAAACCAGAGAAGCATAGAGAGATGCATGTTAGGATTCACCCGAAGAGACAAAAAGAGAAACACTTGAATTAGGAAACAAACAAAAGTTATTGATGATATTTCTAGAGTCAAGAAGTTAAAATGGAGCTACGTTGGGTATCTTGCGAGAAGAAATGATGATAGATGGATCACCAAAGTTTTATTTTGGATGCCGAGAGATAAGAAAAGACCGAGGAAGAGACACTGTGTCGATGGAGAGCTCGTTTAGAACGAGCAGAATGGAGTGGAACTACAGAAAATAGGGCAGTTTGGAATCACCTAAGAGAAGCCTTCATATTGCAGTAGATGATAAAGGCTGAAATTGATGTTTGATGATGATATAACGAAATTTTATTAAATCTCGTTCGCTTTAGTAAAATATAGATAATCAAAAAATTTTATTTATTCTTTTGTTTTTAAATAAGCTATGGCTTGTTAATACTTTGCTTTCAGAAAGTGCGAAAATTATAAAAATTCAAGTACCACATTTTTTTTTTTTTTTATAAATCTCATTTGCTTAAGTGTCTTTCGGACTTCTGTGTTTCTTGCTACGTCATCAGTATTTCTGGTTCCACTCTTTCGAATTTGATGACCAAGCCCTCATCATACTCTCCAGCTTTGCTTTTAGCCCCTGCTTACTACAGTTCTGTATTCGCTACGTCCTGGCTTGTAGGTGCGGTGTGTTGTACATTACGTCCTTGGTTGCCGATGTATAATAAGTCTGCATTTGGCGGTATTGTCTTCATTTGTCTTCATTTATGTCCTTGTTTGCATGTGTGTATTATGTCCTTACTTGGGGGTGTGTAATGGATCTTAATTTGCCGGTGTGTATCTCGTCTTCATTTGCCTGTGTGTAAAAGGTCTTGATTTGCCGGTGTGTATCACGTCTTCATTTGCCTGTGTATAAAAGGTCTTCATTTGCCTGTGTGTAACAGGTCTTGATTTGCCGGTGTGTATCACGTCTTCATTTGCCTGTGTGTAAAAGGTCTTGATTTGCCGGTGTGTATCACGTCTTCAATTGCCTGTGTGTAAAAGGTCTTGATTTGCCGGTGTGTATCACGTCCTCATTTGCCTGTGTGTAAAAGGTCTTAACTTGCCGGTGTGTATTAGGTCCTAAAAGGGCGGCGTGTATGATTTTTCTTTTATGCTGTATTTATCAGAATATAATCCGTGTATTAATTTTATGCATGTCACCATATTTTTAATTTACCAATTTCGTTTTTTCTCAAAGCTAGATAAAATAAATAGTTTTACAGTTAAAATATGTAGTTATCTGCACAATTATGCAATGCTATATAAATAACTGAGCTGCCCTTTATGCGTCCGTAAAATTATTTATTTTTGACATTTCAGGTGTAAAAAAAATATATATATTTTATTCTGGATATTAGACACTAAATCCTTTTTATGGTATCAAATAATTGATTTTACTTTATTACACACTAGCCGCTTTTAGTAAACAACTGTTTCGCTACATATGTAACTTATGGCAGTGTAAGTCTCTTACTCGAGAGTTTTGTAGTGCCATAACCACTAATCGAGTGTATTGCTTTAATGAACTGCAATATTGACAAACATTATCAGGCTTTTGGTGTACCGTAAAAAATACTGACTCTAATGACAAACTCCTGTTCATAAATGTCCGTGGTGTTTTCTTTCTTTGACAGACATTACCAGACTGTTCACGTATCTTGAAAAAACCCACCGTTCATGTTTCTACTTGCTAATCTTTCCAATCTGATGTATTGCATTAAGCTCCCGGGTCACTTACATAACTTAATTAAAATCATTATAGTAAAATATTAAATAATTTAACATCGCTATAATTTCCGTTCTACATAACATTTAAAAGTAAAAAACCTCTCCCCCTCACCCCATCCCCCTCAAAAAAAAAAAAAAAAAAAAAAAAGATTCCTCCCCTCCCCCCCTTTTTTTTTATGACGTAAGTTTTCACCAACCCTAGGAAACAAAGTTCGAAAACAATATACAAAAATACCGTACTTAGAAAAATATTATATAAACGTAAATTATTATATATATAAACGTAAATTATTTATTATTGCTAAAATTTCATTTCGATATATAGTATAAAAATAAATTCAAACAAATGCCTTTTTTTTTTTTTTTTTTTTTTTTCCCTTTCTTTTTATTTTAATGATGAAAATTTTACAAAATATTCCATTTTCACAGGTACGTATAAAGAAAATTACAGAGTATATGCATCATAATTTATTTAATATAGTTATAATAGTTGTAAAATACCTAAGGCACCCACAAATTTATAGTCCACTATAAATTCAAATTTTGAACTCTAGGGGCGCTGTGAAGATCGTTAAAATAGCATTAAAACCATTCAACCATTTAAATGCACAATATATTCTAATCTAACACAAATCCTTTCATAACAAGAATTTTAATAAAATTTTCGCCGTAAGAGATGCTGCAATTTTTTTCTTTTTCTTTCTTTTCTTTTTCTTTTTCTTTTTTTTCTTTTTTTTTTTTTTTTTTTTAACATAACATAACGAAACACTAATATCACTTCATAAAATGGTTATAAATAATTACGTTTAATAAACATTATTTATTCATAGAAATTAATTATTAAATACAGTTGATAATTTTCTTCCTAAAATAAAATATTGTAATAATTATTGATTAAAAATATTTAAAAGGTATTAAATCTAGCTGTTAAATAACTATTGTGTATATGCAACATAAATCCTACAAAATGCGTACAGTAAGTAACATGAAAAAATCATATGTCAGCACTACTGATAATATAAATATTAAATAAGTATTAACAAATTCATCTAATCAGACTACATTCTTTAATAAACAAGGTTAAAATTTGCATGTAAAAATTAAATGCTAAACTAAGTATAATAAAAGCATTTATAAAATCATTTTTCAGCAAATTCTATTATTCCTTTTATGTTGAGATTACTTTTTGCAAAGAATTAAATCAAGAACCTAATTTAAAGAAAGCATAATAGCCCCAAACTAAGTAGGTTTAGAAACCTACTTTACTATTAACGTGGGAAAAAAAGTACGGTTTACTACAACGTAGTAAATAGTAATTATTTACCCCTTCTTCATAAACAGGTTTCCCACCTGTTCATTCATCAAGCGCCTGATATGTATTTTTACCGACCAAACGAGGACCTAAGATTTTCTATGATACACACTTCTTCCCACCTGCCTTCTCCGACACACAATCTAGATACACACTTTGCTTTAAAATACCTCCAAATGGAGACTTCCTAAACTTTTTATCCTGTTAATGTCCAGATACTAAAAATCCATTATTAAATAGTATAAGATGCGAATCTTAAATTTTGGCAATTGGGGACGTCCCCATTTGCGTGTGTGTCCCGAGTTTGAAGGTGTGTATACACACGGAAGTCCCCGATTCGCACCCCTTGCCAACACACACACACACACACACACACACACACACATATGTAATGAATATCTTTTCGAATATTGAACAATATATGTGTTGTCAGTGTATTTAAAAAAATTAAAAATATAATAAGCAAAAATAAAATATTAAATAAAATTGTAATTAAAATTTATTTCTTTTTTAATACTTACTATATATATATTTGCATGCTTAACGTTTTAAAATGATTACTGTCTTTTGTAAAGTTTATTATTATTATTTATATATTTTTTTAATGCAGTTATAATTCATAAGATTGTAGGGTTCTCATCATAAGTAAAAACTGGTTAAGAATTTTTCTCCCTTACTCAGAAATAAAGTGAGATTTTTAAGATGAATTTGAGAAAAGAAATAAAAAAAAATTCTGGATTAATGTAAACTGCTAATGATATCTAATTTTACAGCTCTTTGGTACACTTTTAATTACTTATAAGTTTTTTTTTTTTTTTTTTTTTTTTTTTTTTGGGGGGGGGGGGGGTTACTGTTGAAATAAATTTAATTTTGCACCTCATAAGCAAAATGTATAAAAATGTATAATTTTCTTAACCAAGTTTTTTGAGAACTTTAAATAATCAAATTCAACTTTAGTGAAGGGTCCATTTAAATTTGTTGGTTTTTGTGAAAAGTAAAAAGTTTTCAATTTTAAGATTGTTGATTTTTCAATGGCCTGTTTTTAGATACAAAAGTTTTAGTAAAATTACGCAAAAAGAGTATGCAAAATTCTATCAATGTTAAAATTTGTGCGTATGGGGTGGGTGGGGAGGCCAGATTCTTACTTTAATGGGAATCCTGGTTTGATGAATATCTGCAGAGTTATCAAAATAAATCACGATTTATTTTCTTTTAATAGTTTTTATTTAAAAATTTTCATTAATAAAGTTTTTATTAAATTAAATTTTGCTACAATTACAACTGCTTAATTGATTAAACTAATTGAAAACTTAACCAGATATTTATTTTATTTGTACATCATTTTAAAAACATTTAATGAGCTGTAATTTATGTGTAACATTACTAATTTTACCAGAGAAAAAAAAAATCTGTAAAAGAAATATTTTTAGAATTATAAAAAATTTCTCAAATTTAATTCATATAATTCTTTAAAATTTCCCAAAGTTGCTTTTAGCAGGGCTAGTTTTACAATTAGGCGAGTCTAGGCGACCGCCTAGGGGTGCAAGAGCTACAGGGCAGCAGATGAAGAAACTCGAATAAAAATTGTTTTTTAACTTAAACTTTTTAGCCAAGAGATTTTACAAATCCTAAAAAAGTCTAGTAAATAATAGTTAAAGAACATTTTTGTGTGATTATAAATCACAGCATCATGCAGTATCAAATAATACGTATCGGTGTATAGTAAAATAATAGGAAAAGCAAAAATAAAACATCGTGATTTGTACAAAATTTCTTTCACCCTTGTTGTGCTTTTGAATGCAGTGCTATTATAGTAACCTTAAAAATGATTTAAGGTAAGAATTTAGGCTAACTTTAACTCGATAATTTAATCAAAACTTTACCAGGAGTAAAAATACAGAAATTAGTTTTTCTAATAATTATTAAACAGCAATATGTATTTAACTTAATCTGTAAAAATATTATTAAGTACATGATAGTAATACTGATATTTAATATTAAGCTATTGTATAGCTTTTATCGCGGGCTTTGAGCGCGGCGACCGAATCGAAAAATTCCGTAACGAAAAAAAAACCTAACACAGTTCGGCAAACTTCGGTAGACTTCGGCTGTACGAAGATCGCACGGATCGAGACGAGCTACTCCGAAATCGGACGAATACGTAAGCAGCTGTTGGTGAGAAAGTATATAGGTGTATAGGTATCTATCATCTATGTACAACAGTGAATAGCTGTACGCGTAAAATTTGTGTATAAAGTAGATCAGATAAAACTTGAATATCCCCATTCGACTTGCAGGCCTTTAAAACCTATTAAATCCCTTTTCTCTATTAAAATTTGTTTTCTTATCGGTCACCACGCTCAAAAAGTGTAACTTGAATTAATATCAAAGAAAAAACTTGAATATCCCCATTCGACTTGCAGGCCTTTAAAACCTATTAAAATACCTTTTCTCTATTAAAATTTGTTTTCTTATATGTCACCACGCTCAAAAAAGGTAACTTGAATTAATATCAAAGAAAAAACTTGAATATCTCCATTCGACGTGCAGGCCTTTAAAACCTATTAAATACATTTTCTCTATTAAAATTTGTTTTCTTATCGGTCACCACGCTCAAAAAGTGTAACTTGAATTAATATCAAAGAAAAAACTTGAATATCCCCATTCGACTTGCAGGCCTTTAAAACCTATTAAAATACCTTTTCTCTATTAAAATTTGTTTTCTTATCATTATTGTTATCTTATTCATTAATATCAAAGAAAAACCTTGAATATCCCCATTCAACTTGCAGGCCTTTAAAACCTATTAAATACCTTTTCTCTATTAAAATTTGTTTTATATCGGTCACCACGCTCAAAAAGTGTAACTTGAATTAATATCAAAGAAAAAACTTGAATATCCCCATTCGACTTGCAGGCCTTTAAAACCTATTAAATACCTTTTCTCTATTAAAATTTGTTTTCTTATCGGTCACCACGCTCAAAAAGTGTAACTTGAATTAATATCAAAGAAAAAACTTGAATATCCCCATTCGACTTGCAGGCCTTTAAAACCTATTAAAATACCTTTTCTCTATTAAAACTTGTTTTCTTATCATTATTGTTATCTTATCATTATTGTTATCTTATTCATTAATATCAAAGAAAAACCTTGAATATCCCCATTCGACTTGTAGGCCTTTAAAACCTATTAAATACCTTTTCTCTATTAAAATTTGTTTTATATCGGTCACCACTCTCAAAAAGTGTAACTTGAATTAATATCAAAGAAAAAACTTGAATATCCCCATTCGACTTGCAGGCCTTTAAAACCTATTAAATACCTTTTCTCTATTAAAATTTGTTTTCTTATCGGTCACCACGCTCAAAAAGTGTAACTTGAATTAATATCAAAGAAAAAACTTGAATATCCCCATTCGACTTGCAGGCCTTTAAAACCTATTAAAATACCTTTTCACTATTAAAATTTGTTTTCTTATCATTATTGTTATCTTATTCATTAATATCAAAGAAAAAACTTGAATATCCCCATTCGACTTGCAGGCCTTTAAAACCTATTAAATACCTTTTCTCTATTAAAATTTGTTTTCTTATCGGTCACCACGCTCAAAAAGTGTAACTTGAATTAATATCAAAGAAAAAACTTGAATAACCCCTTTCGACTTGCAGGCCTTTAAAACCTATTACATACCTTTTCTCTATTAAATTTCGTTTTCTTATCGGTCACCACGCTCAAAAAGTGTAACTTGAATTAATATTAAAAAAAAAAAAAAACTTGAATATCCCCATTCGACTTGCTGGCCTTTAAAACCTATTAAAATACCTTTTCTCTATTAAAATTGGTTTTCTTATCATTATTGTTATCTTATCATTATTGTTATCTTATTCAATAATATCAAAGAAAATACATGAATATCCCCATTCGACTTGCAGGCCTTCAAAACCTATTAAATACCCTTTCTCTATATAAATTTGTTTTCTTATCGGTCACCCCGCTCAAAAAGTGTAACTTGAATTAATTTCAAATAAACAACTTGAATATCCCCATTCGACTTGCAGGCCTTTAAAACCTATTAAATACCTTTTCTCTATTAAAATTTGTTTTCTTATCGGTCACCACGCTCAAAAAGTGTAACTTGAATTAATATCAAAGAAAAAACTTACATATCCCCATTCGACTTGCAGGCCTTTAAAACTTATTAAAATATCTTTTCTCTATTAAAATTTGTTTTCTTATCATTATTGTTATCTTATTCATTAATATCAAAGAAAAACCTTGAATATCCCCATTCGACTTGCAGGCCTTTAAAACCTATTAAGTATCTTTTCTCTATTAAAATTTGTTTTCTTATCGGTCACCACGCTCAAAAAGCGTAACTTGAATTAATATCAAAGAAAAAACTTGAATATCCCCATTCGACTTGCAGGCCTTTAAAACCTATTAAATACCTTTTCTCTATTAAAATTTGTTTTCTTATCGGTCACCACGCTCAAAAAGTGTAACTTGAAATTATATCAAAGAAAAAACTTGAATATCCCCATTCGACTTGCAGGCCTTTAAAAACCTATTAAAATACCTTTTCTCAAAAAATAGAGTTAGATCATTCAAATTTGGTACATCGAGGTTTTCGATACCTACAAATCGATTGCGGATATTTTTGATATATTCTCATTGCGGATATATTCTCATTTATTCAATAAAAGAAAAAATTTGTTTTCTTATCTGTCACTACGCTCAAAAAGTGTAACTTGAATTAATATCAAAGAAAAATTTTGAATTAATATAAAAAAAAAAATACTGCATATATAAAATAAATAAATAATTATAATTGCATAAGTTGATAAAAAATGCTATGCAATAGCTTTACCGTGGCAGTCCTCGAGTGCCACACGTATTTTTGTTTATGATTTTACTGACATTTGTAATAGTAAAATAATTATATTTAAACATTTTCCAATACAATTAATAAATGCATGTAACTTGTATTTATTTATCTGTTATGCTCTTTAAATTCTTTTCCAAATATAAATTCTTGATCGCGATAGCCCGGTCAGTACAGTGCCGATCTCGTAATTGAAAGAGTGCAGGTTTGATACTCGAGCCAGCCAAAGAGCACTAACACTGGCTGGTTCGCAAAAAAAAACCGTTGTGGTTGTAATGTCCCCAGTGAGAGTGACAGAAAATTTTGTAGCTGTCTGCGACAGGTTTTTCAAATTTCATAATCTGCCTGCAAAATTTGCATGTAGTCAGGGGAGAAAATAGCTTACACTCAAAAATACAATTTTTAATAAAATCACACAATCAACTGTGGAAGAAAATCATGTTTATTGAAATTTTATTTTTCCGACTGAGTGAAAATAATGCCTGGACCAGGACTCGAACCCCGGATCTTTGACTTACAAGGTCAAAGCTCTACCAATTGAGCTATCCAGGCCGACATCCCGGTCAGCATTACTCACTCAGACAACCTTTTAGGCAGAAACAATCTGGTCTATCATTTAGATAGCTCAACAGAAATAAGCAGCAGAAAATGGAAAACACCATTAAACAATGGGAGAAACAGTCGGAAAAATAAAATTTCAATAAATATGATTTTCTTCCACAGTTGATTGTGTGATTTTATTAAAAATTGTATTTCTTTCTCCCATTGATAGAGACAATCTTAAGGGGGGGGGGGGGAGCTTAACAACAGTGATGATCTCGTGCAACAATGCACAATACAATTTTACTACAGAACAATATAGTATAAACAATTATAAAATAATAAGTTTAACTCATTCAATTAAATATTTCATAGCAATGTTTGGCACAACACAATAAAAATAATTATAAATAATAAAAGTATTAGTTTCAGTTTTGATACAGAAATTTTTATAAGTGAATTTTGAAGTGGAGGAGAAGTTTTAAATGAAATTAGCACTTTTCTACATTCCCGTAGAATCTCAGTAACAGGTAACAGGAGAAAAGAATACACGCATAATGCAGCCTATCAAGGGAGATATAGGCTCCTAGGTCGCCCTTGTTAAGCACTGTTTGTATGTTCCTACCAAGGCACTTATGGGGGCGGGGGAGCTCTAGAGTTCCTACCAGTGAGCGTGTAAGACGTCATACATTGGTAGCGCATTGTTGTGGGCGAAAAATGCCTGTAAATTGCAGACATTTCTTTATGACTGCAGACAAAAACTCTCTGAAAGTTGCGAGCAATTGTTTTTTATTAGTACAGACAAATAGTGTCCGAAAGTTGTGGACTAATTTTTTTATTAGTGCAGACAAAAACTGTCTGCAAGCCGTTTTCCCCCTCGAGGGGAGTAAATTTTTATGATGGGTATCTTTCAAAAGAGCTCGCCAATACCTTTAAAACGAATGGTTGAACCATCGATCTGCGATACTTTAAAATAAAGTTATCAACTTTTTTCCTTTTTAACCAAATTTTTTTTTTTTTTTTTTTTAATGTAATATTGAGAATAAATTCAACTTTTTTTGAATATTTAGTGTTATACTACTTCTCTAATATAGAAATCGTCTGCATTATCATAAAAGATAATTTGTTTAAATGATAATTTTAATAAATTATTTTTTTAAAAACAGAATTTTTTTTTTTTTGACCGAATTACCTATAATATGTATATAAATTGTTTGCTCAGTTTAATAAGGCGTTTAGACTCTATCGGATTTTTTAAAATTTGGTCCCATAGGCCATAATAATAAAAAAAATTTCTTTGTGTCCCTGTAAAAAAAACTGCAAGTGCCAAATTCACCAAAATCAATAGGGTTCGTGCTACGGTGACGTACAGCATACGTACCAACTTTCAGCTCATTCGAGCAAAGCGTTTAAACGCTAGCATGTTCACTCACACACATACATGATCATGGTAACTGAATTTATTTCAATTCTATGATCATACTTGCTAGATAGATTATTTTCATGATCATAAAAAAGAAAAGAATTCTCAGAGGTAGTAACAGAAGCATACCAGTTGTAAGTATGATATATTAATTATTTTACTTATTGAAGTAAGTTTATATTTTCTTCTTCATTGATTTCATTAAATTGTTGCTTTAATTTTAAATTAATTTGTAATGTTATAATATCCATCTCAAAATTTTACTGAAACAACAAATCTTAAATCTGCAATTTGCTAATTATTATAATGATTTTATAATACCATTTTGCACTTTTCCTTTTAATGTAAGCTTAGTTATAACTTTATGTATATGTTTATTAAAAATTGGTAATTTCTTTGGATTGCCTAGTTTTTCTGGCAACCCACCATTGCAGTTTACTAGCAACCCTTGTTTGTTTATAAACAAATGAAACACATGTTTGCTTGTATTATTTTTGATTAAACATTACATTTAATTTTGATTTGTCTTTTCAAAATTAAACATGGTAAGAGTGTTAATAATTTAATATGATAGATATTACTTTTTCAAAGATCCTAAACAAAGGTTAACTGTAGCATTTGTGATAAATTCATATTATTCTCTTGAATTTTTGTTAGACCATTTTGCAATTTTTATTACTTTATTTTATGGAAATTTTTAACTTAATGAAAACCCAGTTACTGTTTAATTGCATATTTGTTATTATTATAACAATTAATAAATTATTGATAAACTAATCTAAACATAAACAGAAGAAATATATCAAATAAAGCATTACACATTTTAATATTTTGTAGTTTTCATAACATTTTCTCCAAAAATATTTATGTATTGTACTAAATGCATTTAAATTGCGCAGAAAACGATACAAATTATGTTTACTTTATAATAAATTTCATTGTAAAACTATATTTAAAATTACTCCTTTTATACAGAGAGATTTTATTGATATTTTTTCTATTATGAATGACAAAAGGTACTTTAGATTATAATTTTAAAACTTTAGAAAAAACACTGTAATGTTTTTAAAATTTATTTAAGAGGATTAAATTGTCATTGTATGGACACAACAATCCATGTTTATTTCATAATACAATATAAAATTTCATTTTAACATTTTCCTTAGATTGTTTATTTTTATTGTAAGCAAGTTGTTTTCTCTTCTTGTGCCAACTTGATACATATCTGAATTATTTTTAAATAGTAATTATAAACTTCATTATTATTTATAATTCTGCATAAATATATCAGAAGGGGTAAACTGGATTTTCAAGAAAGAAAGCTCTGATGGTAATTTTTTTAGATTTTGTTATTTCAAGAAATGTTTGGTATTAATACGTAATATTTAAAATTCTGGCAAATTTGATAAAACCCCGTTCATTAATTTTTAAAACGAAAATGCTAATACTTTATATCTGTTTTATGAGTATAATTTGCCTGTATCAGTATTTAGGTAACAGCAACATTGTCGCAAAAAAGATATTGTCACTTACAGAAAGATTTTATCATAAAAATTAAAGATATCCATAAATTTCAGTAGAAAATAGAAACTCTTATATTTAAGAATTCTTCAACAGTCTATTAATAATAATGATATCTTTATAATTAAATATACATATTATGTGTAAATTAGAAACTATATCAATATTGTCTTGCAGAAAAGTTTGCATGAAAAGGCTTGTCGCAGAAAGTATAAAAATATTCTGTCATAGGGATAATTTGTGTTACCAAGAAAAATATAAATGTTGGAATAACAAAATATATTCACATTTATGTATCTTAAAAATTTTGCACCTTACCAAAATAAATAGTGAAAAGGACATCACAATATAGTCTTAAAAAATGTCAGAAAATTGCCGATTATTCTGATTACATTATGCAATAATACGAAAATCATTGAAATTTTGACTAACAAAAACCTATATAATGACATGGAACCCTGCAAAAAATGTGGATCATAGATAGCACATCGTATGTCAGTACTCCTGAATGAAACTAAAAGAAAAGATGAAGGTCAGTCACCATAAAGCTCTCGAAGAAGATTGGGATTCTAACTGGAAAGGCTGAAAGCTGTGAAACCTTTTAAGGTATAATTTTTTTTTCTGACTTTTACTGTTTTGATAATCTTTTAAATTTTACTACCAACTAAAATACAAAATTTTAATAATAAAATATATATTTAAAGAAAAAAAAAAAAAAAAAAAAAAAACTAATTTACTTTTTTTAGTATAACAGAATGTAACAATAATTTAGACATTGATTGCAATGCAATGAATCTCTGTTTATTAAAATTTCAAAACATGTAATGGTTACATGTTTTGAAATTTAAGTAAAAAATACTATAATATTGTTTTACTTTTTATTTTCCAATTACATTTTTAAAAATTCTTTTATATTATTCATTCTCTTTCTGGTAATATGTATATATTAGGTATTAAGTTATTATAAGCTATACAAAAAATTTGGTATAACTAAAATAATTTAACCCCTTGAACTGCAATTTATTTTCAGTCAGCACTGTTCATGCAGACAATTTAATTTTCTTAGTTTTAAGAGGAGGGATTTATATAGAAACTTAATGGTTTTGTTGCTCAAATAATTTGTTATTAAAATTAATATTTGTTTCATACATTTATATGAATGTTTATTGTTATATCAGGGTTCATACTCCTCAGGGAATTTGGAATTTGTTAAAAAAAGTCAGGGATAATAAAAATTTTCATTAAAAGTCAAGGAAAATCAGTTATAAAACCTGGAAAAAAAAAATGCTTTTTTTTCTCTCAAATTATGTTTTTCTTGTTTAGCTTCGTATCAAAATTTAAATGATTAATTGTGAAAATACGCATGTAAATAATGATTTCTACCTGAATTTCTATCATGGTTGACAGTAATATGACATCATACAGTGGAAGTAGCTGCATTTTGTCCTGTCTAGAAGAGCGTTTCTTGTAATATGTCGATAATATTTTCTTGAAACTTGTCTGGGAACTCAAAGAATTTTTTTCCCATATTTGAGTATGAACCCTGTTATATATACATATAAGAACATAATTAGTGTCGGAAAATTCATAACGAGCTGGACTCGTCATTTCAGTTCAAGGGGTTAATCTCTATATATAAATATATATATATATACTATTTTTTTGTCTGTGACCGAATCTTCTCACGAACAGGAATGCTCTCAGCTTCATGAGAGGTATTTATATTTGGCGAATACTGCAAGGAAGACATTTTTCTTGGTTAAAAATTTCTATTGCTTTAATTAACAAAGTTATTAATTAAAAAACTTGCATTAATAAAGGTACTCTATTTGCCATCCTTGCTTTTAGAATGGGGAAAAAACTGCTGAGCCCATTCTTGTTTTTTAAGTAATACATGTAAAATTATGCACAAAACATAATTTCATTTAGTACGACACAACTTATTATAATCTATTCCATATAAAAACATGCAGTAAATGTCTTTATTCCCTAACATTGATTATAATATTGATTTCTTAAAAATTTTTTGGTATAGTTTTAGAATAGTAGCCAGATGTTGCGCCAGCTAGACGGCTGGGAGGGGCGAGTTATAGCACTAATTTTTAAGAATTTTAGTGAATTTTATCAAATGATTAAAAAATGGTGATTTAAATCAATATATTTAAATTCATTAATTTAAAAAACTACATGTTCCTTAGCTTTTAAATTCCAAAATATTTAGTAAATAAAATTTTTAAATAATTTATATATTTTCACAAATATATGCTATTTTATTTTTTCACATTGAGTGTCCTCGTTGTAGGGAGGGGTCTTTCTAAGATGCCCGAGTCTGTATTTATGTGAGTATTGGAGAAAATCATGAAAAACTCAGTGCAGCTAGCCCAACAAGCTTGTTCTGGAACTGAATCCGGAACTTTTCACCTATCAGCTTCCTTGTAGTGTCGTTGGTGTTAAAGCCGATTGACTACATATAGGTTCTAGATCTGGGTGAACTATATTCTGTGAGGATCTTTCTAAGTGACCCTAGCTAGTATTCGCATGAGTTTAGAAGGAAACAACAGAAAGCTCTGAACAACTAGTTTGACAAGTGTGACCTAGGTTTGAACACGAAACTTCTTGTCTACTAGTTTCAATGTAATGATGTGAATGTTAATGCCGATGGTCCTAAAACTTGGGTGAAGTGCCCTTTGAGGGGACATTCTAAAGTGTCTTAGCCCACATTATATGAGTTTTGGAGAAAACCACAGAAAACTGAATAAGGCTAAGACATTGAATACAACCTGCGAACAAACCTGATGATGAACCCTGTCAATCAGCTTATACCTGTCTTGAACTATGAGATTGTTGGACCTTAAATCAGTTGGCAGCCTATCCACAAGTCCAGGCTGATGGTTATTAAGACAGCCGCCTTTAATCTATATGCACACCGCTGAATTGTTGGAAGTAAGGTCTTTAAATCAGCTGGCAGTTGTCTACACGTCTGGTCATAGACGGCTGTATTCACCAATAACTTCAACTCCCGGTTGAACACGAGAACTTGAAAAGTGCATAAAGTCAGGGTACAACTGTTCAGCAGAATTTGTGCCATCAAGGGATATAGTTACTTTCCGATTTTTTGGCAGAAAATAACCAATCAAAGATTATATGAAATCTTCGTCGCTAGATGGCAGAAGAAGCCGGTCAATTTTTTTAGAAAGCTCCACTCTGCCTTTAGACGCTTTACAAATTTTTGCGTTGAACCGGGAGTTGAAGTAATGGTGAATACGGCCGTAAATCAACCTTCAATCTATGCATATCGCTAAATTGTTGGAAGGCTGGTCTTTAAATCAACCAGCTGTGTATTCTCATGTCTAGGCTGCTGTCAGATGAAAAGGTGGTGTCAAGTGCCAGGTTCGATCACAGGTCGCGCTCGTTGACCTAGCCATTTTGAGTTTTTCGTGGCCTCTGAAACTTTTGTAAATGTAGGCTAGGACCCCTTAGATACAACCCGATTGTGAGCACAAGGGCACATCACCATGGCCAAAGACCCTCATGTAGTCAATCGGCCTTAATCCCAAATACCAACACCACACAATAACTTTTTTTCGTGAAAATTCCAGGTATTTTTTCATTATTCATAATCGCCCATTACAAGACCATAGACAACCCCCCCCCCCCCGATAAAAAAATAATAATAATAAAAATAAATAAATAAATGATGAGAGACTGTTTTTGTGTAGTCTCATGTGTCAGACAAACATTGCTGTTAATTTTTTTGTGTGTATGTTGGTCGTTTTGTGGACAAACGAATGTCAGAAAAAAAAAATTACACAAAGGTCCGTTTTGACCCCTGATGATGCACCTCGGGACGATTTTCGAATTTTTTATTACAGTTATAAATATTATTAAAATATGAAATCTGACTTTGTTTTATGTTTTTCCGGGGATGTTATGACACAGTACATTTCAATAAATTTACACGTTTTGAGATGTCAAGATTTGGCTAAATTTATAAAATGTGTGTCAGTGTGTTTTAGCTAAACATTGTGAATACTTTATCTTCCGAAACAATGGTCAGAATTTAACCAAACCTAATATTTGGTTGGAACTTAAATTGGCACTGTTTGTTTTTTCAGATATATCACCCAACAGGTGGCTCGGCCATGTTGAGGAAAAACTATTGCTCATCTTCTATAGTGTACCAAGATTTGCGAGTGAATTGTATATTGTGTAAGCCTCTGTTGGTTTAATTCGGGTGCATGTCAACTGACAGGTGGCGCTGATATGCTGCAATGTAATTCAAGGAACGGTTAAAATTCGTATATCTCAACCTTTATTTATAGTGATTAAATACACAACACTTGATATTTGAGATGAATACTGTGTAAAACTATGCTGATTCAATTTGGTTGCATAATGGACGATAGATGACGTGGCTGCGCTAGATTATTTCTTGTTTGCGAGAAAGCTATAATTCTGTTCTATGATATATAAACATGACACACTTGGTGTATTAAATATACATTATAAAAAAAATATGCTTACTGAATTTTGGTATATATCGGCCTGAAGGTGGTGCTACTATCAATTTCTGAGATTTCTCAGTTGCCTATATATCTCAGCTAGCATCTACTGGTGAAAATTGTAACAAATTGTTTATATAAAATGTTAATTATGAGAAGCTATGTTGATTAAATCTTTATGCATGTTAAACATAATTGACATTTTTATAAAACTAGCAGGCTTTGCATGCTTCGCTGGTCACTATATATAAATGAATTAAAGAAAAATAATCAATATTTTTTATACCGTTCTACAAATTAAAACTAAAAAGAAAATACATTGAAATTGCCTAAAAACCTCGCTTTGGCCCCTCGCTGACTTCGGCAGAGACTTCTTCTGGAGGCTTGGTACTGGATAATTTAATTTAATTTATAGAAATGTCAATAATACAGAAAAAACTGTCATTTTCTTTTTGATAATAAACAGAATGAAATATGCATATATTTTACATGGAGATATTTTGTATAATTAAAGAATTGAAAAAAAAAAAAAAAAGTTTCCATTTTTCCACTTGCATAACAAAAATATTTAAAATAAAATTGAGAAAATTTGTGGAAACACGTTGAAACAGCTTCAACAGCTTGGCGGAGTTTCAAATTTGGTACTGAAGTAGCTTGGACGTTTCTTGCCAAGAAGTTTACTTATGCATTTGCGGTACCCATATCATCTCATCGCCGAAATGACAACAAAATTATAAATGATTGTAAGATTTAATAATATATATATATATATATATATATATATATATATACCTTGTTTTTAAATTTTCTGTTGAATCTTATAGCTGTAGAACTACCTTAGCACTTTATCAATGTGTAGAAAATTTTAAAGCAATAATGACGTCAATTTTTGTGAGATGCACAATTTAATTTTTTACAATTTTTCAATGTTCACAATTAATTAAATGTATTTATTTTTATGTCAAAAGAAAAATGAACTCGTATTTATTTATTTATTTTTCTGGCAACTAATAAATTATAACTAATACTTATTTTCATATTTTAATTAGTTAAAAGGAAACTTTGTAATGTAATATCTTTAATAACTTGATATATATAGTGTCCACACAAAAAATTAACAATTTTTACGGCCCTTTTAAAAGGTATGACATCTATGCAGTATCTTTTTAAAAAAAAAATCCTCAGTTTTTACTAAAAAAATCTCCAATTTTCATCACCAAAATAGTTAAATCTAGACCAATCAAAAATAGGAGTGGTCCGCCCAGAAGTGATCCCGACAAACTCTTTGTTTTATTTATAAGATGGTACAGAATAAGTTTTGGGAAGGCCATACTTACTTTCTTTTATATATGTACTAGTAGGTTTTGTCCGCTTCGCTGGTCATTATATTGAAATGAAGTCTCAAAATACCATATCATTAATAATAATAATTTTTAAAAAATCATCGAAATCAGTCAAAATCAAAGTTAAAGTTCTCGATAGTAGTTTTCCACTCGCCACACTTCACAAAATCCCTTTATAGTGCATGTTGCGTACACATATCTAACACACACATTGAAAAATCAGGATTCTAAGATTATTTGAAGCAGAGTTATGTTTTAAAATGTGTTTCTGCTCCTCCACCCGCCCCCGATCTTAAAGGAAAAGAAGGGGACATTTTGCAAAATATCTTTATATTATGAGTGAGATACACACAACTGATCCACACATCAAATATCTCCTTCATAAGATAATTTACTGCAGAGTTACACCTGAATACATGTTTCCCCCCACCAACTCTCAAGGGGAGTGATAGCACGGAATTCCAAATAATCTCTGTGTAGTTTGTGTGTGTTGAGTACACATAACCATTCAACCTATCAAAAAATCGCTTTCCTGAGATAATTTGGGGCAGAGTTAGTCTTTAAAATGTGCTCCCCCCCCCACACACACACCCCGTCCTTAAAGGGAATTAGGAAAATTTCACAAGATCCCCTTATAATGCGCGTTGGGAACACATAACCAGCTCGCACATAAAAAATTGCCTAAGATAGTTTGGAGCAGAGTTACATATGAAAACATGACTCCCCTCTCCCAAGGGAGATAAGGTGGAATTTTACAAAATCCCTTAGTAGTGCGTCTTGAGTACGCATAACCAATCGACATATGAAAAAATCGCTATTCTGAGATAATTTGGAGCTGAGCTACTCTTCAAAGCATTTTTTGCCCCCCTCCCCACCTTTGAAGGAGTGGAGAGAGAATTTTCTTAAGATCCCTTTATAATGCATGTTGGGAATGCATAAACAACTAACATGTAAAAATTAATCTTACTGAGATAATTTGTAACAAAGTTATGCTTGGAAACATGCTTTTTGCCCCCCTCCTATCCCAAGGTGGGGATGACGGAATTTTACAAAATCTCTTTGTAGTACGTGTCTTGAGTACGCATAACGAATTGACACATCAAAAAATCGCTATCCTGACATAACTTGGAGGACAGTTACTTTTATAAACGAGTTTTTGCCTTAATGGGGTGGGGGAAATTCGTAAAATCCCTTTTCAGTGAGTGTTGGGAAAGCATAAACAACTCACATATACAAATTAATCTTGGTGAGATAATTTGAAGCAAAGTTATACTTGGAAAAGGGTTTATTGCCCACCCACCTAAAAGGGGAAAAGGGGGGGGGTCTTTCGCAAAACCCCATTACAATGGGTGTTGGACACACGTAAGTAAGCCACACACTAAAATTTGTAACCGAGGAATGGAACACGGGCGCAGAATTCATACCGGAATCCGTTTAAGAAATTTCTCTACCTATAATATCGTTGATTTAAGAAGTAGAAAATTTTCTTACATTGATAGTGGTATGAATTTTGCGCCCGTGTTCAATCCCTGGTAACCTCAGCTTCTATAGATTTCCCCGGATGAATTTAGCGATACAAGGGGGGGGACTCAAATTTGCCCCCCAAATTTTGCTCGGAACTCCCCCCAAAATCGAAAATAACCAAAAATGAGGTTTTAGGAATATCCTCAAGAAGACACTTGGGGATTTTCTATGTCTTTGTGCTATTATTGGTAGAGTTTTACTCGAAAATCTGCATTTTGCTAAATTTGTCCCCGAAAATCATTTTTATCTCCCCCTCCCCTTAAAAATCCTAAACACAAATCACAGAAAATGCTTTTTTTTGCACTCAAGTCTAATCTCTCTCTCTCTTCAATTTCTTTACCGTGAAGCAATTTGGAGCCGAATTATGCTTATAAGGGGGGTTTTACCTTCTGCCCCTTCCCCAGAGGATATTTTGCAAAATCCCGCCTTAATGGCCGTGAGGGTCCTAAAACCAACATGCTCACCAAAATTTGCGAGTTTGTCTCCCATAGAATTGCCATGGCTGTGTTGAGTCAGTGAACCACTGTTTTTACTCTTTTATTCCCCATCCTATCCTACCCACCCCCGAAGGGGTAAAGGGGGGAGGACTTTCACAAAACCCCATTACAATGGGTGTTGGACACACATAAGTAAGCCACACATTAAAATATGTAACCTCAGCTTCTATAGATTCCCCCGGATGAATTTAGCCATAAAACAGGGGGCTCAAACTTGCCCCCCAAAATCGAAAATAACCAAAAATGAGGTTTTAGAAATATCCTCAAGAAGACACTTAGGGATTTTGTATATGTTTGTGCTATTATTGGTAGAGTTTTACTCAAAAATCTGTATTTTACTAAATATGCACACAGAAATCATTTTTACCTCCCCTCCCCCTTAAAAATCCAAAACTCAAATCACAGAAAATGCTTTTTTTGCACTCAAGTCTAATCTCTCTCTCTGCAATTTCTTCACCGTGAAGCAATTTGGAGCCGAATTATGCTTATAAGGTTTTTTTTTTTTTTGCCATCTGCCCCCCCCCAGGGAGAACGGGGAATAATTTGCAAAATCCCGCCTTAATGGGCGTCAGGGTCCTAAAGCCAACGTGCTCACCAAGATTTGCGAGTCTATCCCCCATAGAATCTCCACGGCTGTGTTGAGTCACTGATTTTACTCTTTTATTCCCTGCCCTACCCCCAAAGAAGTAAAGAGGGGGGGGCTTTCACAAAATCCCGGTACAATGGGTGTTGGACACACGTAAATACGCCACACACTAAAATTTGTGACCTCAGCTTCTATAGATTTCCACGGACGAATTTAGCACTAAAGGGGAGGGGTCGAATTTGCCCCTCATAACTCTCCCCCCCAAAATCGAAAAAATCAAAAATGAGTTTTTGCAAATTCCTTCAAGAAGACGTTTGACATTTTATTATATATATATATATGAGCTATTTCTGCTAGAATTTTACTCGAAAATCCATACATTGCTAAATTTCCCCCATCGAAATCCTTTTTACCCCCTCTCCCTCCTTAAAAATCCAAAATCGCAAAAAGTGATTTTTTTGTACTTAAGTCTAGTCTCCTCATCTGCAATTTTGTCATTGTGAAGTAATTTTTAGCTGAGTTATGCTTATAAAGGTGTTTTTGCCATCTGCACTTCCGAAAATCATTTTCACCCCCTTCCCCCCTTAAAAATCCAAAATTTCAAAATTGCAGAAAGTAATTTTTTCGTAAAGTCTAGTCTCCCCATCTGCAATTTCTTTACTGTGAAGTAATTTGGAGCCGTGTTACACATATATATATGTGTTTTTGCCTTATGTGCCTCTGAAATTTTTTTTAACGGTGAAGACATGTTCGGAACATCTAAAAATCTATAAATCCATTGAAAACTGAAGATAAAAAATTTTCACGAATCGAATATTTTCTTTTTAAATGTATGGAAGAAACTAATGAAAATATGTTAGAAATAGTTTTGGCACGACATCAAGTCATCACACATTAGTTTTCAAACTTTAGATTTATGTTTAAAAAAGTGAGTTCAGAAAATTCCATTCCAATGTCAAGTCAAATGAGTATAAAAACTTTTGCTTCGTTATGCTTTTTACAGGCGATATTATTGTCATGGCGATGTTTTTATGTAAATCCATATAAGCTCTAGCATCATAAAACCCATTCAACATTAATATTGCTATATCATGAAAAACGACAGTTTTTCGAGTGACGCAAGCGGAAGCCCAAACTGAACGCTGCGAACTCTTATGTACGGCTAGTTTGACATCAAAGAGATCTGTAAAAGCCGACACTTAATATCTCAGCAAATATGCCGTATTTTGTTCTGTTCTTTTCAAAATAGTCTTTTATCTTCGGTCTTAATCTATCCTGAAAATTTTACATTTCTACATGCAATATGTCTTGAGATCTGAATCTCAATTTAAAGCCAAAATGGGAAAACGATTGGAGTAATGGACTGAAATTCTGAAAAATATCTCTAAAACGGCTCGAAGGATTTTCATATAATTAATATATGTTGTTAATAAAATCTTTCTGAATCTAGTAACGTTTCCGTTTTTTCCGGGAAAACTCTTGTTTTTTATATAAACCGCTTTAAATATAGAACTATATTACTACGCCAATTACATGTGTTTCTTCGGCTAAAAAGGCCGTGATGCGGTTATTACTTCTTGCTTGCAAGGCTTCAGTTGCTCACGTTGGTTGGCTGACCAACGTGAATGCAGTCAATAAATTTTTGCTATGAAGAAAATATTTTTTATTTTAAAATTTCTCATTTCATCAAAAAAGTATTTAGATTATATTTAAAATAAAAGAAATATTTTTTAGTTATAGATATTCTATTTCATCGTTATTCATACTAAATAAAAAAAATTTAAAGCGAAAAAATTTAAAGTACTCATGAATACGAATTTATACCATGGTCCATGGTCTTAGAAGCGCATGCGTACTACATCCTACTTCGCGCTTGCTGTAGACACTACGCTAATGTCGCTAATTGTTTACACTGTATTAATCCGCAGTGTGTTGTTTATGTTGTCGCGATTGCTATCATAAGCAATAGATTACTATATCAGGAATTGCTTTTATTAAAAAAGGATTAAATCGTCGACTATTGGATAAATGCGAGTCTTCAAAAGCCATGTATTGAAAGGAAGCGTGAAGATTCGTCGGCAGACAGTTCTAACCAAATTTCTTCAGACTCATTTTGTGATTTTAATAATATGCCTCTGTCTGTTCAGCAAGAAAGCAATGCAAGAAATAAAAGTTTCATTGAAAATGTTTTAAGTAGAAAAAAAGATGAAATGAGACTTTTGAAAAGCTGCTTTTTTAAAAAAAGGATTAAATCGTCGACTATTGGATAAAAATGCAAGCCCAAGTATGTTTGAAAATTACCCAAAACAGGGGTTAATACAGGTCGAGTTTACTACCTTTTATGGGTACCTTCACAAAAATCAACCTGGCAAAAAAGGTATTTTCACAAAAATCAATCTGGCAAAAAAGGTATCTTCACAAAAATCAATCTGGCAAAAAAGGTACCTTCACAAAAATCATTCAGCTAAAATTGGTACCTTCACAAAAATCTTAGTCATCCCAGCAAAATCGGTCATCTTAAATGAGCACATTTTCAAAGAAGAGTAACTTATTTGTGCATTCCTGTTGATGCAATTCACAAAGCAAGAAACATACACAATGTTGGTTTTAATCTACACACAAGTGTTTTCTACGGGTGAGAAATGGTGCAGCATAAGTAAACAAAACGATCCTCGCATGTATCTGTACAGACACGCTTTGGAGTTGTTGCCATAATGTACTGTTTGCTGATTCGTCAGGTGGTTTGACGCTTTGATGACTGTATGGTGATGTGTGTATCCTCCCTTGTACAATTCATGTGTAGTGCAGTGATAATAGCACAAATAAAAACAACTTGTACTTACATTCTCTCTACTGAACTGTTTACTTCAGAGAGAAATGGGTTTTGATTCCTGTCCTGCTATAAGCCTCACACCAACTGTTAAGCGTTATTTTTATTATTTTCTTAGTTTAAACTCCCCCCCCCCCACACGCACACAGAACAAGAGTGTGCTGCAATTTTTCACAAAAATAAAATATAGTTAAGATTTTTCACAAAAATAGGTATTAATTTTGAAATCCTGGATTGGCCCCTGCAAAATATAAAATGCCGGCAGATAATAAAAGTAGAGGAAGTTTAGTGCGGGAGAAAGTAGAAGATATGTGCCTTCAAAAGCCATGTATTGAAAGAAAGCGTGAAGATTCGTCTGCAGACAGTTCTAGCCAAATTTCTTCGGACTCATTTTGTGATTATGATAATATGCCTCAGTCTGTTCAGCAAGAAATAAAAGCTTCATTGGAAATGTTTTAAGTAGAAAAAAAGATGCAGTGAGACTTTTGAAAAGCAGACTGTGGAACAAAATGCACAAATAGAAAAATCGCGTGCAGAATTAAAAAAATTAAAAACAAAACTCACTTATTATGAGACTAACAAGCATCATTACTCACTTGAAAAAATGGAATTCCTGCTCACCAAAAGGATATTATTTTGCTCGTGAAAAGCAATTAACTTAGCCAGCAAAAACAACATTGCAGAGATACCTGCGTCCCTTTAGTGGTGAACTTGGTGTTACTAATTTAATAAAAGAAAGACTGATGGAAGAATCGAACAATCTAAATAGCTTCGAAAAATTGTCGTCATCTTTAATAGATGAGATGGCAATCAAGCAAAATTTGATATGTGATGCAAAATCAGATAGTTTCTTTTGTTTTAAAACAAACAGTGAAGAAAAAAGTACTAGTCAGCTAGTTTGCTTTGTTTTCTAATTAGGAGGGATTTCAACAACTTTCCATGGGAAAATGTGGTCTTTTAGACCGATACCCGGCATAAAACGAATGTCGCTATGTTTTGTCTGGAGTTGGAAAACTTAACCCCAATGATAAAGAAAGGTACATTTTTCTCAGCTTTGACCAAAATCACGTAATTTAATCCCGATTTAGTATATCGAGATCGATACTTTTTAATAGTAACCTTTTTGTATCGGAACTTTGTTTTTCTTTTTGTGCCGAAAGCTCATCTGTGTTTATCGTAATGCGTCTCAGCTGAATGATTTTTTTAACGTGTTTTTAAGATTTTAAAATTAGTTTTTCAAGTGTATTTTATTATTATTTTTAAATAAATGGAATTAGTATTTAGGGAAAAAATAGTGCGTGTTAGTAATTGATGCAGTACAGATTTTCATGCATTTTCTGATTCATGCGCTACAAATTAGGGGTATCTAGTGATTTTTTTTTTTTTTTTTTTTTTAATATCGGGATCCTGACTGCTGCAGTACAGATTTTTATACATTTTCTGATTCATGCGCTACAAATTAGGGGTATCCAGTGGTGTTTTTTTGGTTTTAATATCGGGATACATACTGACCACTGCAGCACAAAATTTCATGCAAGCCTGTAATTTAAAAAAAATGTAGAAAATATTCAAAGTTATATATTTAACATCATTATTTCCGCTGAATATTATGTGCTTGTCATTATCAACAGCCCAGTGGCAGAAACACGGCGACATAGTCGCGGACACAGAAAAACGGCTTGTGGACAGTTTTTGTCCGCACTGATAAAAAAATTTGTCTGCAACTTTCGAATAACAATTCACTTTAAAAAAAATTCTGTATCGAAACTACAACTAATACTTTTATTATTTATAATTATTTATATTGTGTTGTGTCAAACATTGCTATAAAATATATAATTGAATGAGATGAATTGAATGAATACACACAATTGTTTATACTATATTGTTCTGCAGTAAAATTGTATTCGTGTATTGTTGCACGAGATCCCTACTGATGTTAAGCCCCCCCCCCCCCCCTCCAATCAGCTTTCAGGCTTTTTGAGTGTAAGCCATTTTCTCCCCTGATTACGCACAAATTTTGCAGACAGATTATGAAATTTTAAAAGCCTGTTGCAGACAGCTACAAAACGTTCTGCCACTGGGATCAACAGTGAATTTTATGTGCTAAAGATTGAAAGCCGTTCGAAATTTTTTTTGTGGTGAAGTAACTCAAATTTCTATTACTGTTTTATATGTTTGTTTTATTAATCTTAAAAATATGCTTAATTAATTTCAGTGAATTTCAAAACAAGCACCTGAGTGAAAAAATAATTTATTTTCTTAAAATGTATTTTTTAAGTTTTGTAATGATTCAGAGTATCGATTCATCCAGTGAGCTGTACATCGGCAACAGCAGTATGTGCCTAATAGTAAAGCTGTTCCACATTTCTTTTTTAATTCATCATTTGCCAATTTGTTTCAAGGTTGCCATGGGTACAGTAACAACATATGAGAGAATGAACCCATAGACCTATTATAAGAGTGGACGGGACAATGGCAGCCTTTTTTAGTGGCAAAGATAACTCATAAAAAAGGTCATGTGACTTTTGATCTACAAGACGCCAAACTGGCCAATATTGAAATTTACTCACCATGCTCTAAACTCTGCTTTTTATTAAGCAGGCGATATTTTTCCGTTTTCTTTGAAAATTATTTTAAAAATTTTTATTTCTCTTTAAAAGTTATATTGTTTTGAATGTAAAAAGAATTTTATACCAAGAAATTGTAATTAGATATTAAAAGCCCTAGAAATTATGTAAAACAAGGATTTTCACAGGTAAGATTCTTTTTAATATTTTATTATTTCGTTCTTTTTAAGTAATTATTTTTATAAAATGTTTATAATTGCTATACTTAATTCTCTAAATTGAATTAGTTTGAATATATTATACTTTATATTATTTCAAAATTGTCCATGATTATTTATGAGCAGTGATAGAAATTGGGAAGGAAAGGGAAGGCGTCATATGATGCCTGCTGTAAATATTTTAGGCGTCAAATTGAAATTTCTAGTTGCAATTTCTGAAATTCGCTTTTAACATGACTAATAGAGTGATTATGAGTAAAACAATATTTTCTGAACTACACGTCAAAATTTCTGGAACACAGTTTAATATATTATATGTATTTTTTAGAGCTGTACCGAGTACTTGGTATATACTCGGCACTCGGCTTACTTGGCCAAATTTAGGCTATGTATTCGGCCAATACTGAGTAGTTGTGGAAATTTCACTATTTTTATGCATTATTGATAGAAATGTGTTAATGAGAGATATTTATTTTACAACTGAACTTAAAAAATATGAAAATATAAATACAGAGTCATTATAATTAAAATTTTTGCTATAACAGCTTTCTGCAGTTAAAATGGGCTGTTGCCAAACTTAGTATAGAGATGATTCATGATCTGAGCTTTTAATTATAACTATCATGTAATATCAATATGCATTATTTTATAAATGCTTAGTACATGAAATTGTATCTATAAATCAGACAAAAATAAAATATTTTAGGAAAAAAAGAACCTCTTTGTAATATTAACACAAAATTTTCGTTATACATTTGTGCAAATAAAACTAACACACTTTCAAATTGGTAAGAAAAGATTGATTTTGAATTTTATACTATAAAATAACATAAAAAACTATCACCTATTCGGATACAGTCTACCGTTGAGCAAAAGTTGCGTTTATTTAGTATTTTAAGAACAACAAAATAATAATAATAAAAAAGAGTAGGGAGGGGGCATTTAACCAAATAAAGGCTTTTATGGCATTTTACGTTATATATAAAAAAGGGTAAATACACTAAAACGTTATTTAAAACTTATTTTCATTAGCAAATCTGTTGTTCCCAAAACCACCTGTCATTTTACATTTCTACGATCTGAAGATTAATGAAGCCTATCATGTTTGAAATTATAAAATATTTTAATGTTACCCTTTCATATGTGAATTTCATGTATCTTAAATTAAGCCTTAGTGACTAGTAACTTTTATATTCTCTAAGAATTATCTGAGTATGATAATTTCGCATCTAAAAAAGATGTTAAGAGTAAAGTTATCAGTTATGGTTTTAGTAATCCACTATGCTGAAAGTATCAAAATATAGCAATGAACCTAATTATGTATGTACACTACAAAAGTTCTGCATGAAAGCATGCTGTTTACCATTTAACTAAATTTTATGTTCAAAAGCCTTTTTCTTTAATTTTAAGATGTGCAAATTTCTTCATATATGCATCAATTATTATTTCTTACAACTACTCGATACTCGGCCGAGTAGTAAAAGGCTGAGTACTCGGTATTCGGCTACTCGGCCAAAGTGCTACTTGGTGCAGCACTAGTATTTTTCTTACACTTTACATCAGTATGTGCACACAGATAAATGTGTTGGTTCCATAGGTTATTTGTATGCATGTGTGGCGAGAGCGTTGCAAATTGCAGTTATAAAAAAAGATAAGATTAAAAGGGATTAAAGGAAACTTTTTCTTTTTTATCTTTGTAAGGGGGTCGGGGGTGAAATATGCTGGAAATGCCCAGGTGTCTAAACGACATAGTCCCTGTGCGGTAGGGGGGGGGGGAATTTGATATGGACTTGGACCTTTCAAAGTTAAACAAAAATAAGTCTTTAAAAAAAAAGCTAGGCGTTAAATTTGACGACTAGAAATAATTTTATAGTCGTCAAATGCAATAATTTAGTCATATTTGACAACTAATGACTGCTAATTTCGGACACTGTTTATGAGAGTTAAAGCGAGTATAGACAAAACGAAGTTATAAACGCTTTTGAACTTTTTGGAGAGTGTTAATAACAACGTAAAAATAAATTTCAGCAGCTGTTTCATTTTACGCAAGTTTTTCTTGCTGTATCTTTTAATAATAATAATAATATTTATGTTCAGAACAAAAAATCGCCAATAACGCGATAAATGCCAAAAAAGGTAACCTTTTTCAACAGTAACGTGGTTTCATCTTTGCACCTTTTCTTATATTCCTTTAATAATAGAATGCTCTGTCCACTCTTATAATAGGTCTATGAATGAACAACAAAAAAAAAAAAAAAAAAAAAAAGTTGATAGGCCTATTACAACCGGTGCTATGTTCAGCTAAAGTCAAATTATGCCGATAAGGGGTCCCACTACCCCACCTTACCCTAAGTAATTTTTTTTTTTTTTTTAAGCAACAATATTTTTGTTTGAACAAAAAAAAAAAAAAAAATAATAATAATAATAATAATGACTATAAAAATCAAGAAAAAATTCTAAGCATAAAAAAAGTCAGTTATATCTATATTTCTCAATTATAATAAAACTGTAAATTTATAATAAAAGTCTATATATTCCATTAAATATTTTTATACTTGATTTTATAATTTGGATTTGTGGGGTAAATTTTAATTTGCAGATATAAACTTTATATTTTTACTGAATTTATTACCTACTCTTAATTTGCCTTAAAAAAATAAAATATATTTATTTACAGATATTCATTCTGGGAGTGTACTGCATTATTATTATTATTATTATTATTATTATTTTAAATGACTTTATCAAATATCAATTCCAGATAATGTGCAACTTTTTATGTTGATTTATAATATTAAGAGAAAAATCCTTCATATGAAATTTACATTGAAATCTATGTGAAAAATTGTGGGAGAAAGGTTTCTACATTTCTAGTTTTTGCTTGTAAATATTTATTTATTATTACTCGTCACAGTTATAAAAGTAATAAACTGATCTGTCAAAGAGAATCTGTCAAAGTTCAATACATGCATCTTCATATACACTGATTTTCAAAAGATTACATTGATTAATTTGTTATTTAGTATTTTGAATAAAATATGTATTTATTATATACAATTGTTATAAAAAAGCATCCAATTGTTACAAAAAAGCAGTGAAATCTCTCTTCAATTATGATATCTCTTTCTGTTTTCTATTTCAAAAGCAAATTATTCTCACTTTTGCAATTGCATAGAAAATCTTGTGAAAAATTGTATGAGAAAAATTTCCAGATATTAAATATTATTTTTGTTTTGTAAATATCTGTATTGATTATTTGCCACTGTTATATTAAGCATTGAAAGATTGAACTGATCAAATATCTGCCAAATTTAGTGTGCCTCTTAATTTATTAGCTTTCCAAAAATACTTTATAACATCACATTTAGTTTTATAAGTAGAATGTGTAATATTTGTAAATATTCATAGATTATTAAATAAATAAGTAAAAAAAATTCTCTCTTGTAAAATTGCATATTGCATTTAAAATTTTGTGAAAATCTGCATGATAAAATTTACCAAATATTGAATTTTTGTTTTATTATTATCAGTATTAATTATTTGTCACTCTTACAAAAGCAGTAAATTGATCACATATCTGCCAAATTGAATGTGCATCTTCATGTATGTTGCTTTTTAAAAATATTTTATTATACACTAGCAGGCTACGCCCGCTTCGCTGGTCACTATTTTTAAATGAATCACTATAATTAATGAATTCTCAAAATTGCATTAATTTTTATCATGCGATAAAAAAAGAGAAAAAAAAAATCTAATCAAGAAAAATGTCACATCGGGTCCCCACTGCCTTCGGCAGCGCGGACCCGTGCACAATGCGTGCAAATGAATGCATATATATGAGCGCTGCGCTCGTGTATTCCTTCACCACCCTTATGATTTCTCAAAATTCCATGTTATTTCTCATAAACTTTCATTCTTAAGAAAAGGAATTAATAAAACAATCAATGCGGAAAACGATGCATGCGTGAACGATAGATTGGGGTTTCACTGTATATATATATATATATATATCGTAAAAGTGCCTTTATTCTATTTAATTCCCCCCCCCCCTTCCCTTTCTGCTTTTCACATTTTGTTTGTTCTTAAAATACCAGATAAACAGCGATAGGCTGTATCCGAATAAGTGATAGTTTAACATTATTTATGCACCTTTGTATACCTATATAAACATTGACTTGTATTATATAAAATCGGACACTGGTTATATGAAAATTGAAACCGTAAGCTTCCTAAAATAGCATGAAATCACCTTCAGGCATCATTTTTTATTCCTAACTTTTGATCAGATTTTTAAAAATCTATTTTGTCATAATAAACATTTTATTTATGATTTACAAAATGCTAGTTTTTATCATCTTAAAAAAAAATCTTACATTGTTAGTTACATGGTATTTGACTTATTTCAAAAATCAGTTTGCCAGCAGATAATTAAAAACTTTTTTCTACTGTTTGTTCTGTTTTAAGTAAGTTTTTATTTTTTGATTAATTAATTATTATTTTAAGTATAAATGCATAAAATTGTATTTATAAAATAGACAAAAATAAAATATTTTAGAAGAAAGAACCCTTATATAATAAATACTAAAATAGTAGATAAAACATTAGTTACATATTTGTGCAAATAAAAGTAAGACGCTTTTAAAACTGTAAGAAAAGATTGATTTTTAATTTAAAAAATAATTATGAAAAATATAAATACCCTGAAATATTATTAAAAATACATTTTAATAATCAAATTTGTTGTTTTGCAAATTATGGCCCAAAACACCTATTTTTTTCACTCTTCTAGAATTTGAAGATTAATGAAGTCTATCATGTTTGAAATGATAAAATATTTATTTTAATATTCTCATTTCATACATCTTAAATATGCCTGAGTATATAGGAACTTATATTCTCTAAGAATTATCTAAGAATGATTCGCATCTGAGAAAGACTATATAATAAAGAATGAAATTATCAATTATTATGGTTTTAATAATCCACTAAGCTGGACGTATCAAATATAACAATGAACCTAATTGTGTATACTATACACTACAAAAGTTCTGGAACATTTCATGAAAACATGCTGTTTGCCATTTAACTTAATTTTGTGTTCAAAAGGCCTATTTTCAATTTCAACATGTGAAAAATTCTTCATGTATACATCAATTATTCTTTCTTCGGTACTCAGTCGAGTAGTAAAAGGCCGAGTACTCAGTACTCGGCCAAAGTGCTACTCGATGCAGCACTAATTGTGAATATTCTAAAACTAAACAGAATTTTTTTTAAAAAAAGAGGTAATTATCATAACGAATTTCTTTTTAGAATAATGTGAGGTTTGGCTGCTAGTAGCAGCAAAATTATTGAAACACACATTCATATTTTTCTTTTTCTTTAGTTTGCTAATTTTTATCATGAACTTAATTTTTTTATAAACAGTATAAGACTAAGATCATGACTCGATAAATATTTACTTAACAAAATTGTATTAGGTGTACATCTTTTAAATAGAAATTATTGCTAGCGCATCAATAATTTTGCTGCCGACTGTACAAGGTAATTAATAAGGTATGGCTCAGACCATGAAAGGGTTCATTTCATCAAAATTCTTTTGATTTTTACTTTTTTCGATTTCTTCTATTTTTAAGCACAGTTTGCGAACACAAATCATATTTTTTAATAGTTGGTGGTATTGGATAATGGATGTAATCCTCTATTCAAAAAAATTAATCTGGAAGTTTGAGATTTTTTTATTATTATTATTATTGTTGTTATTATTTAACTTTAAATGTATCACCTTTATGAGATTTTTCAAGTACAGTTCAATTTTGGATATTTTAAGCAAATAAAGAAATATTGAGTTATTTCAACTAAACCTCCAATTACAAGATATGATGTGATTCATTTTATCTATTTGATTTCCTTAAATTTTAATCAAAATATTGCTGTTTATATTTAGGCAATTAATTGTATTTCCTGTTGCTTGCATAAAAAAAACATTTTTTTTCCACATTAGAAATTAGTTTTAAAAAGTTATTTTAAAAAATATGTTTTTATATAAGATTTTTCTCTAAAATTTTCAACAATGCCAATTTTGTAATTAAAGCAATTTTTTTTTATTATTATATTATTATTGAATTTTTAACGAAGATTATGACAATGTCGTAACTTTCTGAGTCACTCTCAGAATCAGAGACCATAAATAAGGTGACTTAAGAGAATTGCTGCCTGAGTTTGAAAAACATCGTCGTATCATCATTTACCAAATGAATATTTTGAAAAATAGATACACATGCTCAGCAGTATAGTAGTGCATTAATTTATCAATATATTCTTTTTTTGTTATGTTGCCAAATGCTTTATAATTATGTTCTTACAAACTTATTGAATAGACATTTAAAATTCTGATTAGCAACCATAGATCTCTTGTATTATAATAAATAACCTATTTCTCATTCAAGTTGCTCAAAACATATATCTGGTAACTTTCAAAATGATGACTTTAATCAGAAACTTTTGTTTTTCCCACTGTACATAGCATTACTATGACTAATAAAAGAAAATTTAAATATATCATGCAAAAGATTTACTAAAAAAATTGTTTTTTTGGTTGGAAAATTTTCCGGAAAAACATGGTAGAAAATTTTCCAAAAAAGAAAATTTTCCAACCCACATCACTACATATAAAAAAGTTTTTTTTCTATCTTATAATTATTTTTAAAATTATGTTAAATGCTGAAATTTCAATGAAATTTTTAGCAATATTAAAAGAAAAAAAAACTGGAGTGTCTCCACTTGAAATTTTAATATAATATTAAATTTCAATGCATATAAATGCAAATTTTCATACCTTTATGGCAGTAATTTAAAAGAGATATATACTGTCCATCATCTCTTTAATTAAAAATAGAATTGCATTATGTAATTCATATTGAAATTTAGTTCAACAAGTCATGCAATACCTCTAAGTTTTAATCGTACAACATTAAAACATGCTATTGACTATAACCCAAAATGAAAGAACATAATGCATTATTTAATAGCACAGTAATTTCATTCATTGAGGTAAAATACTTATGGTATCTTTTAATTATCAATCAGTATATAATTTAATAGAACTTTTTTTTTTTTTATTAATAAGACTTTATAAAATTTTTATAACTTAAAAGGCAATAAGTGGTTCACCTTAGAATATACAAATTCCTATATTTGAATTTTTGTGTTTTGTAAAGATAATAAATATCTGTTTTTTATACTTAAATAGAAATCGTTAGCACTCATAAGAAACAGATAATACACTTCTAAGAATTATTTTTAACCATGGGATGCATATAAACTAAGCACTTTTTTATTAGTTTTTTATTTCCCTAAATATGACTACTTCATTGTTAAAATATACCAAAAAGTGTCAAATTTAAGGTTTTTGACGTGGCAGTTTAAACTGTGGTTTAAACCGTCAAAAACCTGCCAACCCTGATATTATTTATTAAATTTAGTTTATTCCAGTTACTGCACTTCTGTCAAGCACTCTTTCAGTGCTCAAAATGAAATTGAAAATACATTTTAAAACAGATTATCGCTAGCAAGCACATTTTTTAAAAACCATTTTCATATTCAGAAAATTCAAAATCGTTAAATTAGTACCCATTTTCTAAAAATAGATTTTTTAAATTTTTAGTATTTCATTTTGTGGTTAAAAAAAGCAATTTGTGTGAAAATTCGCATTTTTGAACTAAAAAAATATATACATTTTTTAAAAAACCAATATCTTCGAAAATGAGTACCAATTTAATGGTTGTGAATTTTCTGAAAGTGGAAACGGAATTTAAAAAATACATTTGGTACTGAGTAATTATGAAAATAAATCTTCCCATAACATAGGCCATAGCTGTTGCCAAGATTAGGTATTGTCCTCTCTTAAGAATAACTTATTCACATCCCACATCATTATCACTTAAATTAGCATTAAACAATTTGTTTTTAATTAGTTAATAGATTGTGAATAGCTCCGTAGTCATGATATTGATATCAAAGTTCACATACTCATCAAAATTTATATTTAGAATGGTTATAAGAATGACCGGTCAAGAAATTTTGTAAGTATTAGAAAAGTGAAAAGACATAACTAATATTGTGTAACTTATAAACAAAGATATTTTTATAAATAGGAATGAATCAGGACTTCACTAAAAGTAACGTATAAATTTAAAAGATGTATAAATTGGATTTTTTTGTATATATAATGGAAATTTTGTGATTACGATAACTCTCGACATAATACTCAAAATTGAATTGAACCAAAGTTATACAGCTAACTTATCTTACAAATATCTTTGATGAGTTTGTTAACTAAGTTGCTCTGCTGTTTATTTTCAAGTGGCAGCTGCATGAAAATTTCAAATCTACATTGAAAAAGCTTAGTTAAGACTATAATTTGCTTGAATTTTGATGTTTACATTGACCACATAAAAGTCTCAATCAAGTATTTATTAATGAATTTTATCTGTCATTTTTAACAAAATGACCAATATCTTAAGTACGGCCATTTCAAATCAGGATACCACTTGTAAATTTATCATCAGAATAACTTTTGAAATACTGAATCAGTTCAAGTTGGACATTGAACTTATCACACAAATATCTTGGATGAATTTTGTTCCAACATTGTTTCCAAGTTGCAGCCACTTGAAATCAGGCTGGTATATGAAAATGTGCCACCACAATAACTTTTAGAATACTAAACTGGTTCAAATCAAAGTTGGGAAGGGAACTTACAATTCAAATATCTTGGATAAGTTTGCTAGGCAACTTGCTCCACCATTTTGTTTCCAAGTGGCGGCCACTTAAATTTTTTTTTATTACAATAACTTTTCTAATACTGAATCAGTTCGAATCATATTTGCACAGTTGACATATCATTCAAGTATCTTTGATAAGTTCACTGGGCATTTCAGTCACTCTGTCCTTTTGTTTCTAAATGGTGACCACTTGAAAATTATCACAATAACTTTTGAACCGATTTGCTTAAAACTCCATATATACATGGCCCTCAATAAATCCACGAAATTGATTAATAAAATGTAGCTGCCATTTTGAAAAAAATGGTGGCGACTTCATAAGAAAAGATAAATCAACCTAACCTTCCTATGAGCCGGAAGGACTTGTTTTAAGTTTTTGATCAATAACCTCTAAAAAGTAATGATATCAGTACAAAAACCCTTAACGGGTTAAAAGTTTGTGACGCAGCTACTTCATCGCTATAAGAATTTGAAGTATGGGTCTTAAAAATAATGATATCAAATTTTAAGTGACGCTTTACTATTAGTTAAAATATACATAGATTTTCTTATTTGATCATTTGCTTTTTTCTTTTATTTATATTTACAATGCAAACATAATATTTTTAACTTCAAGATAAGACAAATATATAAAATATACTCACTGATGATTTTCATTTGCACTTCAATTTCAAAATAACAGTTTCAAAAGGAATGATATAAAAATTCCAGTGACACCTCGGTGTCATTTTAAACGATTTGTCTTTAGATTCCATTAAAATTACCTTTGCTTTGTCTAATAAAGTATATTTACAGATTGAAACAGTGCTTTTAATTTTCAAATATACTGTCAAATAATCACACTTTCACTGAGTTTGCATTATAAATTGAAATTATTTATTTCAATAAATTGATTTGTCTTTTGCATCACGCTATCCAAAACTGCAAGTAAAATTTATGTAAATGTTACTTTGTATCATAGTATCCAACTAAGTGAAAATTTGGACAAAGAGATAGTGTGATGCAAAGAAAACATTTGTACAGATTTCACTTGCAGTTTTGGATAGCGTGACGCAAAAGACAAATCAATTTATTGAAATAAATAATTTCAATTTATAATGCAAACTCAGTGAAAGTGTGATTATTTGACAGTATATTTGAAAATTAAAAGCACTGTTTCAATCTGTAAATATACTTTATTAGACAAAGCAAAGGTAATTTTAATGGAATCCTAAAGACAAATCGTTTAAAATGACACCGAGGTGTCACAGGAATTTTTATATCATTCCTTTTGAAACTGTTATTTTGAAATTGAAGTGCAAATGAAAATCATCAGTGAGTATATTTTATATATTTGTCTTATCTTGAAGTTAAAAATATTATGTTTGCATTGTAAATATAAATAAAAGAAAAAAGCAAATGATCAAATAAGAAAATCTATGTATATTTTAACTAATAGTAAAGCGTCACTTAAAATTTGATCTCATTATTTTTAAGACCCATACTTCAAATTCTTATAGCGATGAAGTAGCTGCGTCACAAACTTTTAACCCGTTAAGGGTTTTTGTACTGATATTTATTCACTTAATTTCACCTATCTTCTTGTTATAGCTATAATAGACAGCATGAATCTACGTCATGAATTCAATCTTTTCACCTTCCTCTGTATTCAACAGAAGAAAGTATTTAAAAAATTAGTAATTAAAAAAAAAATTTATTTTCAGTTTTCGATGGATTTACATGTTTTGAGAGATCCAGAACACAATTTGACCAGTTTTAGAAAATGTCTATCTGTGTGCGACAAAAATTTTGATCCAACTGTATCTCAGGAACTACTGCACTGTACAGAATTACATATAACTTTATATGCAGCTGCACCATTTTTTTTTTCAGAGAGAATTGTGAGTGCTATGTGTGTCTCTGTGAGGTCTGCAGACTCAGCTCAGTACTAGTTCCTGGCTGAACATCGAGATTATCGTTAGTGACATGCACTTCCTTTAATCTTCCTGAATATTTTTATTTTGATGAAAAAAAAATGTGTGCCCCCCCCCCCTTTTTTTTCTTAACTGCGGGACTCTGAGTAGTTTCTTGGGACACTTTGCTCACACCTTGTATTCCCTTTTGCCGTCCAGACAGTCTTCGTCAATGCACGCAACAGATCCTCTATTGCACTTAAGATTTTTCAAGGAGTTATTTTTTTTTCTCTCTCTCCAGGTGCTTCACTCAGGTAATAGCCCTGCTAACATAGGGTATAGTCTCCTGAGACTAATATTCTAAATTCTAAAACTATAATACAAAAATTAATAATTATTAATAAATAACATTTGTAACATATTTAAAAGAAATTAATCTTTTTCTCTGAACCTTGGACATAATATTTATGCTACAAATATGAGTGTTGGTATTTGATTAACAGCCCTCTTCACTTACCGTCGCAGGAAATTTTTTTTACAAATAACTTATTAACTAATACATATTTCTAAATTCTGTTTTCACATTCTGAACATTCTCAACTGTTAAATTGACGTCCCTATTTTTTAAATGTAATTTTTTTTTTTTTTTTTTTTTGAAATTGCAAGATCAAAAATTTCACCTACTGAAAATTCGTATTTTGCAGCTTAAAATAAAATATAAAAAATTAAAAGAATACTTTTTTAAAAAAATTTCCATCAATTTAACAGTTGGGAATTTTCAGAATGTGAAAATAGAATTTAAAAATATGTATTAGTTAATAAGTTATTTGTAAAGAAAATTTCCCATATAATAACATTAGCTTTGGTTTCCAGCGATGGGGAGTGAAGGCCAATTAACTGCACTATAGTCTTAAACCATAAGGGAAGTGCTCTCTGTGGGGTTTTTCAAAAAGGTCCTAGTATGCATCTGTGCAAGTTTGAGAGAAAATTACGAAAAACTTTGAAAGGCTAGGTTGACAGGCATGATCTGAGATCAAACCCAACACTTCATGTTTACCAGCTTTTTGACATCAGAACTTCTCAGCCACTGACTGGTGACACACAAATGTAAGCATAAAACAATTTTATTTGTCTAGCTTCTTTTTCAAACTAATACTTACATAATTGCATATTGGTAGCACATTATGAAATTTCTTTTTTTTTCTTGGCATACTAGTTTTCACTTTTCCTGTATATTGTAGTCTGTGATTCACCACAACAGTCTTTGGCATTTAGCTTATAAAAATATGTAAACTGAATTTATAAAACAAAATTAGGGATAGCAGTGAGGTCACTGGAATAACATGGCCACTTCAATTTTAAACCGATATTGTGATTATGGTTAAGTTAAAACTGGGGGAGGGAGAGGCAGAATCTCCGAAATATTTGTGCTATATCTTAAGTTTTATAAACATTATTTCTTTTACTTTTCGTTTTTATTTAAAATGTTAAATTTTCACAAACTATTTTTAATTATTTATTTGAGGTAATAGGACAAATGACAATAATATCACCCACCACATTCATATTTTTCTTAATAAATCAATTTATAAAGTTCAATTCTCCTAAAAAAAAAAAAAAAGAGGTGGGGGGGGGGTAGCAATATTTATAATACATTTTATTATTTATAAATTCATATGACTGATATCCAAAAAAGTTCATTTTTATTTGTAAATGCAAACGGAAAAAAAAGAAGCAATCAAATAAATAAAATGTGAATATATACATATATATATATTTTTTAAAGAAGTCAAATTAAACATTCTAAAAACCTTTATATAAATTATATTTACTTAAACTTACAGAAGAAAGTACAATGAGAATCAGGCATATCAACCATCAATAAAATTATAAATGTAATAATAACAATATGACAGTAACTTTTGTGAAAATAGCTATATTACTCTCCAACAATGTATCTGAAAACTTTTGCTCTTCATGCACAAGCCATTAATAATTAGGGGGTCATAATCATCTTCTCCTGAACTCCCCCCCCTTCCCTCCATAAAGAGTTTCAGCCTTTGCTTTTTTTTCTATTTTTCTTTTTTTTAGTCAATTTTCGTCCATTTTCAATTACAACAGACACAGTCGGCTGCAAAATTATTCGAGCACTAGCCAATAATTCCTATATTAAAAAGGTACACTTAAGACTGTTTTATTAAATATATCCTTGTCGAATCATGTTCTTACACTGACTAAGACCATGACTCCATAAGGATTTATTTAAAAAAGCAGTATTAAGTGTACTTTTTTCAGACAGGGATTATTGCTAGTGCTCGAATAATTTTGCAGCCGACTGTATTTTAAAGCTTACTTTTTTACTTTTGGTAAAAAATTAATTAAGACATAGAGGAAAGAATTTCTTGCTTAATAGGGAGTCAGTATTTAAAATTTCTGGAAAGGCTAAGCTCCTACAGAAAATTTTCTACCCCACACTATCGGCACCACTGGATCACAGCTATTCTTAAGAATTAACATAATTAAAAGTGAAAAAGAATAACTATCAAATTCTTCCGCAAAAATGGATACTTAGCTGCAACTGTTAAATTTTGATATCAATTAAATTCAAGATAGAGTACCTGATTACCATTTTTAACTCTGCATTAAATTATACCTGAAAATTATCATCCAAAATACGAGTTCATTATTCATATACTCATCCTTTAATAGTATAAATGACCAAGAGTAACTTTTTTGCTTTTATAAAATATAAATAAGATCTTCTCAAAAATAAAGTATAATAAAATAATTTATATAGTATTTATTTTTTCATTTTAGAGATTCAATAATTTCATTTTTTTTTTTTTTAATTGATAATATATCTATAAAAAATGTATTTATTTTCTTTTACATTATTCAAAACACAAATACAGAAAAATCTGAGATCAGCTGAATTATTTAAAATAAAAACACTAAAAATGACACTAGCCATTATACATATCATAAAATTTATTCTTAATTTATAAATACAATTTAAGCAACACAGAAATAACTATTAAACAGCATTCATAGGAAAATAATTTCATGTAAAAACTTGATTCATGAGAAAATTAACATATAATGAACTTTTCATTTTTCATGATAAGGTATTTCAACAAAATGTGTAATAATATAACAAAATGTGTTTTTCACAGCTTCCGATATTTAATACTAAGTACCAAATATGCTATAATCCCAAGAAAATTAAAATAAAATTACGCAAGTTTTCAAAATGATTCATTCGTAGAATTTTATTTCTATTGAGTGTAAAATTTCTATTCTACAACTTACAGTCAGGAAATTGTAGAAATTTGCTACATAATTATTTAGAGATTAGTTTCATATATTAAGAAATTGAAATCGTTATTAAAAGGTACACTGAAATTATTAAAGCTAATCTTTCAAAATATATTCTCATTCTTATTCCTTGAAATTTACAGTTTCAAGAAATAAGTAAAAACTTAAAAATAAATAAACGCATGAACACAAAAACCCTCCACCCTCGATTTCGGAATAGGATCGGCCGTCGGGATCGGAGCCGAAGAGAAATGCGCCAGATTTTTTGGCGCAATTCTGTTTTCGCCACGCGCGTGACGAAATCGCTACACTTTGCAGTATCGCTACTAGAGATGTAAAAAACCCGGGAATTTTGCTTCAGGGGAATAAACATGGGAATTTTCGGGTTTAAACCGGGAATTTTGGGAACTTTGGAAACTTTGAGGGGAAGAAACTAATATTCAGTGTTTCGATTTAATTTCACTTCTTTTAAGTATACAAACAACTTGTTTCAATATCAATTTTATTCTGTTTGCTTAAATAAAAGTGATATAAAAAATTATGTGATTATTTTACAAAAAATTGTAAAAAATTAAACATTTACGTTATTGACAATAATAAATTATGAAGTTTTGTCTGCCTATTTAAATAACTTTAGAACTTTTTTTTTTTTTTTTTTTTAATGAGTACCTACCATAATAAAATATGTTATAAAAAATAATACATAAAATTAAATTATGGTTAGAATACTTTAAAATTATTAATTTTTATTATAATTCGTCGAACAAAATTTCACAATAGTTCATGAAATTTTGTTATAGTCAGTTAAAGAGCACTGGCAACAAAATCGAACGCGAGTTCTTCGGTTATTAAGAATTAGAGCAATAATTTTTTAATGCATAAAATCAATACATAAAATATTCAATAGCTAATAAATAATTTGGCTGTTATTTCTTTCTTTCTTTATTTTTTGCATATTAATATTGTTGGAATTTTAATTGAAATAATATTTTCCATTGTAATATTATTGATTGTTTTAGTAAATGCAGAATATTTTGAATCATTTTTGTTTTATTTTTGAAATAAAATGTTAAAGATATACAACTGAAAAATGATATTATATTGATTGTTTTAGTAAATGCAGAATATTTTGAATCATTTTTGTTTTATTTTTGAAATAAAATGTTAAAGATATACAACTGAAAAATGATATTGCGATTAAAAAAAAAAAAAAAAAAAAAAAAAAAAAAGAAGAAGTGTTACATTGAACTTAGTGTGTATACAGTCAGAACTAAGATATAAATATACTGCAATAACAGAAAATAAGTCTGTTAATTAATGAAATTTGAAATTTGAACTTTTTAAATTTATAGATGTTAAAAGCACTATTTAAAAATTGACAGATCATAAAAACATCTAAATGTGAGATAACATTTTGAAATGCCTTAGAACATATCTGAGTTAAAAAAAAAAAAAAGATAAATTCGTAACTTTTGAAAACTTTCAAAATTCCCTTGTTTTGGAAACTTTCAAAATTCCCTTCCCAAAAAACCGGGTTTATTCCCTGGTTTAAACCCGGGTTTTTTCCCCGCTCACATCTCTAATCGCTACCCTGAATTGACCCCTAAACCTCCTTGGAGAAATCTTAAAGTTTTTGTTACGTGGCAATACTCCATGATGTTGGCAACACAAGGGGGTTGCCATTTCTCTCTCTACCTAGAAAGATCCCTAAGAATAAGGCATGGTAATACAATCCTCATGTACGATAACGGCGTAGTGTAAAATCCGGTCCCAAAACGAATTATTCCGGACGCATATATCATAGCTGCTGCCATCTGTTGTCGCAACTGGAAAGTCTTTTTTACTTATTTATTTGATTCTGCACGTACTACATGGATGTAAATATTTCGATTTCATATTTTTAATTTAAAATAGCAATATTGAATATTCTTTTATTTTCTTTGAACTTATGTTGTTATGAGGAGAAAAAATTTCGTTGGAATTATTTACCTCCTCCTATTAATTATTCTGCTTACTGTATTTGTTAAATAAGATTAAAATATTAATATCTGTGTTTTTAATACAGAATACTAATTGAAATATCTTCTTTTCAAGTAAAATTAATTTAACAAAAATTATAATTTATAAGTAACAAAAAATTTTATGCTATATTATTCAAGAGGTTTTTATTATAAAGTTATCTAACAAAAACATCAGTTATTAAAGAAATAAAGTTGTTCTTTTTTTAAGTATTTATCTGTTATGTAAATGTGAAAATATTTTGTTAAAAATTACAGTTATCACAAAAAGATATCGGTTAGGAATAGAATACAGAAAAACCTCTGGGGAAAAAAAAAAAAAAAAAAAACTACAAACTGTAGCTTTAAATTTTGGACGGTTACATAGGTGGTCATTAAATAGAGAGAGGTTCAAAAAATCATAAATGCAAAAAAAAACAATTCTAAAAGAATAAATAATTTGTCTGTACAGCTTTCTGATAATCATTAATATTATTTTAATCTTGAAAGCTTTTATGGATTTTTTATTTTTTTTAAATATTTTATATACCAAACATAACAAATTGCTTAGCTTTGTATTGTTTCTCTCCTAAGTTATTAATAATGTAAAGGGTTTTTGGATTCCTTTTTGAAGTACTTATATTCCACTTAAATGTGAAAATATTTCAATAACAGTTATAGGAAGGCATGTTATTCGGGTTACGACCAATTGTGTATAGTACAGAATTCTTTTTAAGAAGATGTCCTATGTGTGGGTGGGGTCTTTATAAGGTGTTATAGCCTGTATGCAGATGAGTTTCGGAGAAAACCGTGGCAAAATTTGAATGGCTATAGGGATAAGCGCAACCTGGAATTGAACCCGGCACTTCCAGTCTTCCAGCTTCAAGAAAAAAACCTCTAAACCGCTGGTGGAATGCAAAAATTATTGATTAAAAATGAAATACAGTAAAACCTCTCTAAAAAATCCGACCCACTGTAACTTTAAATATTAGACCTTTATAGTGGTGGACTTCTACATAAAAAAAAAAAAAAAAAAAAAAAATCTTAATTAAGCAATAAATTCTAAATGATTTTAACTATAATTAATTTAATTCAAATTTACATAATTTGTCAATATAGCTTTCTGTTAATCATTAATATTCTTTTAATCTGGAAATCTTTTCAGGAATACTTTTGTTTTTCAAAAAATATTTTATATACCAGAACAACAGTTCAGCTTAGTATTATTTCTATCATAAGATATTGATAACGTAGATTTCTGAATTCATTTTTTAAATGCTTATGTTTTGTTTAAATTTGAAAATACTCTGATAAAAATTACAAGTATGATATGGTATTTGGATTAAGGAAGACTCTCTATAGTAGGGACCGACCTGGAGCTAAGAAAAGATGGCCTCAGTGGGGATCTTTCTAAGGATATCTAGCTCATATTCATGAAAAAAAAAATGCAGAAAACTCCGAATCACTAGGTCGACAAGCATGATCTGGGATCAAACCTGGTACTTCTCGTCTTCCAGATCAAAGAACAGAATCACTGGATCAGCCACTGGTGGCGGCTCAAAAATTATAATTATCTGTAGGAAATAAAAGAGAGTGAAATCTCCCTACAAAGGCCTCCAAGGCCTCACGTGCCTCCAAGTTTTATTAGAATTTTTAAAAATTTTATATGTTATTTAAATTTTACAACTTTATTGTAAAATGTTGCCTGTTGAAAGTCGTAGTAAAATTGGTTTCTACACCTAGACAGATAAAATAATTCAAATACGGACTTAGAAAGATATTTCTCTTGATCACATTTCAAATGATGTGAGTGAACACAATAGCGTCTAAACTCTCTGTTCAAATGAGCTGAAAATTGGTACACATGTTACAGTTCCCCATAGCCCAAAACATTTTGATTTTGGTGAATCTAGTACATAGTTTTTTTGCAGTGACACAAAGAAATATTCTTTGTCATTATAAGTCTGTGTGCCCAAATTTTGCAAAGTGTGATAATGTCTAAATGCCTTATTTGTTTGAGATGAAAATTTATACACATATTTATGAGTCACATATATTACGTTATTTAAATTTTTCAGCTTTATTGTAAAATGTTGCCTGTTGCAAGTTGTAGAAAAATTGGTTTCTATACCCAGACAGACAAAATAATTCAAATACATTATGGACTGAAAAAGGTATTTCTCTTGATCATATTTCAACACTTTTTTAATTTCCAAACGCTATAGTGAGGAATGCATTGCAATCATGCCAAAAAAAACAAGTTTGAGATTTTGGTGTGATCTACACTTTTTGAGGTCTCCTAAATTCATATTTTTTTATGATGTATGTGCGTGAACACGATAGCGTGTAAAGGCTTTGTTTGAATGAGCTGAAAATTAGTACATATGTTATAAGTTCCGATAGCATAAACCCTATTGATTTTGGTGAATTTAGCACTTATAGTTTTTTTTTTTTTTTTTTAATAGGGACACAAAAAAATATTCTTTATCATTATAGGTTTATGGGCCCAAATTCTGTAAAGTGTGATAGTGTCTAAACTTCTTATTCATTTGAGATGAAAATTTATGCACTTATTACGCGTCACCTTCACATGAACTCTATAAATTTTGGTGAATCTAGAGTTTATAGTTTTTGTCTACAGGGACACAAATAATAATTCTTTATGATTATGGTCTATATAAGCCAAAATTTTTTTAACTGCGATAGCATCTAAACAGGGGTCGAAATTAGAAACAGCAAGTTGAATGACAAATGGCAACTAACATTGTTTTCTTAGTTATACATAAGTTGCAATTATGTTATACTAAGATGTCATTTTTAAATTATTTACACATAGAAACATATGCGTAAATGTTGTACATAAACTGCAATTACTTAAAATGCTGATAGTTTATCTAGTTAGTTTTTTGAATTAGTTAGTTTTCTAAGTTTCACGTATTTATGTGAATTTCAGAGAAAACCACGACAAAAACCGAACGGCTAAATGGATGAGCGCTATTTGCGATCGAACCCGGCACTTCCTGTCTTCCATCTTCGAGAGCAGAACCTCTCGACCACTAGTGGGGTGAAAAAATTACAGTTATCACATAAATTATTCATTAGAAATGGAATACATTAAAATGTCTCTAAAAAGGCCATCCATTATACCTTTAAATATTGTACATATACAGAGGCCTTTTAATATAGGTTCAAAAAATCTTAATTTATAAAACAAATTCTAAATGATTTTAACTATTGAAATTTGCATAATTTTTCTATGTATCTTTCTGTCAATCATTAATATTAATTTGTTTTAATCATAAAAGCTTTTCAAGAATAATTTTGTTTTTCAAAACACATTTTTCGTACTAGAACAAATTGTTCAACTTTCAATATTATTTATATCATATTGAGTTTTATTTTCATCTCAGTATTATTTCTATGATAAGTTATTGATAATATATATATATATATATATATATATATATATATATATATATATATATATTATATTATATTCCTTTTTGAAGTACTTATGTGTTATTCAAATGTAAAAGCATTTTGATAAAATTACAGGTATGGTATTCGGGTTAAGGCCAGTTGTCTGCACAAGGGACCTGGGCATAAGGGAAGATGCTTTCTGATTGGGGTCTTTTTGTATGGTTCTAGCTCGCATTAATGCAATTTTCGATGAAAACCACGGAAAACTCACGAAGGCTAAGTTGACATATGCTACATGGAATCGAACCCGGTACTTCCCGTTTTCTAGCTTCGATAGCAGCACCGCTCGTGTAAAATTATCACAAAAATTATCGGCAGGCAATAAAATATAGCGAAACCTTCCTAAGAAGGCCACCAGCCGTACTTTGAAACATTGGACCTTTACAAAGGTTATCTCTTAATAGACAAAATCGGAATTCTGGAAACAAATTCTCAATGATTTTAATTATTCAAATTCCCATTGTTTATCAATATAGCATTCTGATAATAATTATTATTATTAGTGTATGATAATTTTGAAAGCTTTTTAAGATAAAAAAAAAATATTTGAAATAAGAGAATAAATCATTTATTTATGTTTAATTTAAATGTGAAAATATTTTGATAAAAATTACAATGGGCTCTTCCCATCTGACGTCAGAGGTCACATGATAGAGAAAAAAGAAATAGCAGACGAAGTCTTGTTTAACTATAGCGATTGCTGAAATAACATATTTTCTATTCTTATTTTTGATCAATCGTATTTAATCTGTGTTATTTCTTTTATAAATCATCATTTTTAATCCATTTTATATCATTATTCATCATCTTTTGTTTGTTGTATACATTTACATTCATCATTTAGTTTATACTTGTTATTGATGTTCATGAAGAGGAAGACCATGCTTAAATACTCTGATTTTTGGTACTTGAATCATTGACAGCGCAATATCGTACTGCGTAAATCCATTTAGACCAGTAACTAAGTTAATTAACTTGTTGTAACACCTTTATGCAATTAAATTAAATGAAAACATTTTAAAATTTCAAATTATAATCCATAAACATTCCACAAGAAGCTATTATTTATTGCTAGATCAGTTAATGTTACAGTTACACTACAATATACAAAAATCGATTCTTATAGGTAAAAATATATAAACACATAAAATGTTTTTTAAAAATTATTAAATTTACAAATACAATTATTCTACTGTTTACAAATGCACAATATTACTTTTATTTTATTTTATATTAAAGATTAAAATTTTTGTTCTTAAGAACAATATTTAATTGAATTTGATTCTCTGAATTCGATTATTCGTTTTCCTCTATCACGTGATTGAGCAGACGACGGTGGGAAGAGCCCATTATGGTATGGTATATAGGTTAAGACTTATTGTCTGCACTAGGGACTTGTGCATAAGGGAAGATGGATTCTGGTGGTGGTCTTTCTAGGTGGTTATCATCCGTGAATTTAGGAGAAAACCACGGAAAACTCCGAACGGCTAGATTGGCAAGTGCTACATGTGATCGAACCCGGCACTTCCCGTCTTCTAGCTTCGAGAGCAAAACTTCTCGGCTATTGGAGGGGAGTAACTTTTTTTTTTTTTTTTTTTTAATAGAATATATCACTAGGCAATAAAATACAGCGAAACCTTTCTAAAAAGGACACATAACTATACCTTCAAGTATTGGACTTCTAATAGAAAAAATCGTAGTTCTGGAAAACAATTCTAAATTATTTTAATTATTTAAATTTACATTGTTTATTCATATAGCTTTCTGATAGTAATTATTATTTTGTGGTAATTTAAAAAAGCATTTTAAGTTTTTTTTTTTTTTTTTTTTTTTTAAATATATTTTAAATAAGAGAATAAATCGTTTACTTATGTTTAATATAAATTAAACATGTTTTAAATGAATTTAAATCAAATTTAATTAAAATAATTATGTTTAAAATTAAATAATGTATTAAATTTAAATAATTATTAAAACTTATGTCTACACACATGCACATAAGCAAAAAAAAAAAAAAAATTTTAATAAAAAAAAGAGTTAAACGATATTTGATACAATTTTTCCCCCTTTAATGAAACTTGGATTTTTTTTTTTTTTTTTTTTCTAACGGAGTTGAAAAGTGTTTATGACTTGCCTGTCTGCACCTTAACTTCTGTAAATAATTTTTTAGCATTTTTGAGCTGATATTACTTAAAAATATTAATTTAATAAACAATATAATAAAGATTTCGTATTCAACCAATGTTAAATGGACGCAGGTACCGATACTAGCGTCACGATGCGGCGAAAAGAATTTTAGGACCGGTTTTGATTCTGAAACGTCATAGGAGATATTCCTCCTTCTCTTTTACCTTCATGTAGTGTTGCAAAGGTTCGAAAAAACCCGTTTCTTCCCCGGAAATAAACCGGGTTTTTTGGGAAGGAAATTTTGAATATTCCTGGGAATTTTGAAATTTCTGGGAGTTTTGAGATAATTTGATGAATGGACTTTTTTTTTTTTATTATTATTATTATTATTATTATTATTTTTAATGATTTCCTATTTAGCATTTTTAACATTAAAAATTTAATTGCAGATTAAAGAGAGTTGACTGTACTTGTTTGTGAAACATTTAAAATGAATATTTATTGAAAAACTAAAAAAAAAAAAAAATCACTCAAAATTATTGCAGTTAAAATGATATTTTTAGTTAAGTAAGCTTTTAAAGACCTTTCTCATGAAGTAATGTTTTAAACTATATTTCTAAGTTTAAAACAGAATATACATAATTTACATTTATTTGCTTTGCTAGAAAAAATTGAAAATAAAGACCAAATTTTAAAAAATTTGTCAATTTGTTTCTCTTTTGGAAATATTTTAAAAGGAATTATGTAATGGTTGCAATGAACAGAAGCAGTATTGTATGAAAACAAAATTGTTCCTGCATTTAAAACTAGTTTATGCAATACTCATTGACATTTTAGGTATTATGTATATATATGTTCAATGCATTAGCCCTAACTTCCATTTTGAAAGTGACTTGTTTTGTTTATTTTTAAAATTCCCAATATTCCCCAAAGTTCCGGGTTTATTCCCAGCTTTCAAAAACTGTGGGTTTTTTGCAACACTACCTTCATGGAATAAGGTAACAGGTAGAAAGGTTGACTGAATGAACTGTAATGTTTTTTTTTCTTCAATACTGCAGTAAAATAACTATTCTGTTTATTTTTTTCATTATTTATGCAAAAAATGATTTGATAAGGTTCCTATGTGTCCTGGTAGATATATCCTGTGATCGTGGTCATCACTTTAAATTTATCCATTTAAAGCCTTATTAATATTTTTATTAAATATGTATTTAACTACAGCTAGTTAAAGCGAAATATTAAAAAATCAATAAAGTAATGTAAATTTTAAAGAAAATTTTGAAAACAGAAATAATTTTATGTTTCAGGTGTTTGAAAATAACAGATATAATTTCAATTTTGTGAAAAGTACACTTTAATTTCTCGAAACAATTTCTGGTACATGTTTCTGTAAAAAGTTAAAAATTAATAAACAAAGAAAGGTGTTTTCCCTCATTGTATTCATACAATATATGGAAATTTTTGCCAGTCATCTGAAATAAGGTGTAATATACAAAAATAAATGAATAAATAAATGTAATAAAATTACAAAAACTAATACATATTTTGAAAATTTCCCTCCAAAAACAATATAGGGAAAAAATGATCACACTTGTTTCATTTAATTAATGAAGAAGGGAAAAAAAAAAAAAAGGTATGAAGAGCATGTTTATAAATTTTTTGTTAATATTAATATGAATATAGACAGCGGTGTAGATGAAAACCCATGCGCCTCTTAATTATATTCAGAAGTATTGTCAAAGCATTTTCTCACATAGGGCGAAAAATATACGTGTGTAAACTGTGTTCTCAATGTTTTTCTAGGAAATGATATCTGTATAGAAGACCAGTGGAAAAAGTATGCATTCTGCATTCATGCACCGACAAAGACGAAAAGCCATATGTATGTAAAGTATGTTCGAAACGAATCTCTAAAAAAGTAATCTAAATAAACATTTAAGTATTCACTCAGACGAAAAACCAAAAAGTGTCAAGTATGTTCTAAAAATTCTCTCGGAAAGATCAACTAATTACACATAGAAGCATTCACACAGAAAAGAACCCGTATGTGAGTGAAACATGTTATAAAAAATTCTCTGACAAGAGTGCTCTAAACAGACATTTCCGTGTTCACACAAAAGAAAGCCATATATGTTTGAAATATGTTGTAAAGAATTCTCTCAGATAGTTTCTAGACATTTACGCATTCACAGTGAAGAAAAGCCATACGAGTATCCAATACGTTCTAAAAAATTCTATCAAATCTAAATACACATTGGCGCACTCATACAGGTGAAATGCCATATGTGTGTCAAACATGTTCTGAAGAATTCTTTGACATGAGTGCTCTTGATACACATTTACGCATTCACACAAAAAAAATGCCATATTTGTGTGAAATATGTTCTAAAGATTTCTCTCAGAAAGGTCATCTAAGTAGCCATTTACGTATTCACACAGAAGAAAAGCCATATGTATGTGAAATATGTTCTAAAGAATTCTCTCAGAAAGGTCATCTAAATAGCCATTTACGTTTTCACACAAAAGAAAAGCCCTATGTGTGTGAAATATGTCGTAAAGAATTCTCCAACAAAGGTAATCTAAAGACACATTTACGCACTCACACAGCAGAAAAGCCATATGTGTGTGAAATATGTCGTAAAGAATTCTCCAACAAAGGTAATCTAAAGGCACATTTACGCATTCACACAGCAGAAAAGCCATATGCGTGTGAAATATGTTCTAAAGAATTCTCCCAGAAAAGTAGTCTAAATAGCCATTTACGTATTCACACAAAAGAAAAGCCCTATGTGTGTGAAATATGTTCTAAAGAATTCTCTCGGAAAGATCATCTACATAGCCATTTACGAATTCACACAGAAGAAAAGCCATATTCGTGTGAAATATGTTCTAAAGAATTCTCCCAGAAAAGTAACCGAAATGCACATTTACGCATTCACACAGAAGAAAAGCCATATGCGTGTGAAATATGTTCTAAAGAATTCTCTCAGAAAGGTCATCTGAATATACATTTACGCATTCACACAGAAGAAAAGCCATACGTATGTGAAATATGTTTTAAAAAATTCTCTGACAAGAGTGCTCTAAATTCACATTTATATGTTCACGCAAAAGAGCCATATGCGTGTGAAATATGATCTAAAACATTCTCCAGAAAAGTTATTTAAATGCACATTCACGCACTCATACAGGCGAAATGCCATATGTGTGTCAAATATGTTCTAAAGAATTCTCTCACAAATGTAATCGAAATACACATTTACGGATTCACACAGAAGACAAGATATGTGTGTGAAATTTGTTCCAAAAAGATCTCTGAAAAGAATACACTAAATGTGCATTTCGCATTCACCTAGGTAAAGAGCCATATGTATGTGAAATAAGTTCTAAAGAATTGTCACAGAAGTTTCTTCTAAATGCACATTCACGCTCTACTCATACAGGCGAAATGCAATGCATGTGAAATATGTACCTAAGAATTCTCTCAGAAAGGTATCTAACGACTCATTTAGGCATTCACACAAAAGTAAAGCCATATGTGTGTGAAATGTGTTATAAAAATTGTTCTGTAATTAGCGGTATGAATGTCCATTTACCACATGTACTCAGAAGAAAAACCGTATGTGTCTAAAACCTATTCTAGAGGTTTTTCTAGAAAGGAATATCTACGCATTAACAAAAAAGAAAACCCTTATGTGTGTGAAATATGTTCAAAAGGATTCAAGGAGAATGGTGCATTAAATAACCATTCACGGACTCACAAAGGCGAAAAGCCACGTGTGTATAAAATGTACTAAAAATTCACCTAAAATGGGGGAATCGGCATTCACGCATCCATAGAGATTAAAATCATATGTGTGAAATTTGTTCTAAAAGGTTTTAATTCAAGGGCAATTTGAATACACATTTACGCATTCATACTAAAGAAAAGAAATATATGAAATATGTCATGAAAGGTTTTCTGTAAGGCAAGCAGACTCTGAATAAGACATTCACGTTCTTACATAGGCAAAAAGCCACATGTGTGTGAAATTTTTTCTCAAGTTTTTCTAAAGTGGGCCATCTATTATAAATACACATTTATACATTGACACAGAAGAAAAACCATTAAAATTCACGTGTGTAAGATTTGTTCTAGAGAATTTTCTTTTGTAACAATCTGATTACACATTGACAAAGTAGAAAAGCCGTACGTTCGTGAAATAAGTTTTACGAATTTTTCCGTAGGGGAGACTCTGAATAAACATTTACGAACTCAAACCAGAGAAAAGCGAAGTGTGTTCTGATGATTTTTCTCGATCAAACGGAAAATCGAAATAGATATATACGTATTCACAAAAGAAAAAAGCTATATTTGTGTGAAATTTGCTCTATTGGTTTTCTCAAAAGAGGTATCTCAATAACCATTTAAGTATTCATGCTCAGAAAAAAACCATGTGTATGGAATGTACTTGAAAGAGTTATCTCGGGAAAATGCTTCATGTTACATCAACAAATTGTATTTGGGTGAAGTATCACAGATAGCAAAGTCAGTATTGGTTTCCATCAGCCAAAGCTCCCAATTTTTTACCGATTTTCCTGGATCGCACATTATTGATCTGCATCAGTAGAAATTGGTAAATTTGTAAACATTTTCCCCAGTGTCGTCCTCTATTGATGTGTATCGGTGGATGTTGGTAAATTTATAATTATTGTGCAGAAGTCGTTGCAGATTTTTCAACTCTCCCGTTTTTCACAGGAGACATCAATTTTTCTGCCATATGTCTCGTTTTACGTTTAAATGTGTATGTCTCCTGTTTTTCTAATAGTTTCGAAAAATCAGATATTTCAGCTTCCAATTTTTAATTATTTTCTTCCGCTTGAAAAACATGCGTCTTTCCGTAATAAAAATAAAACACATAAACAATTGTTGATCAAATGTTTTATGAAAGGTTACTATTCATAATCTTTCTCTATCCATAACATAAATGTCAATATTATTTTACAACTTGCTTTATGAGATTCCAGAACATGTAAAGAAATAAAACCTTTCAATATTTTTTTTCATATAATTATTCCCTCTCCCCCCGGAGCCTTCAGCAAGTAATCGACGATCAAATTCTCTGCGAAACTTTTTTTTTTCCTCAATCACTCTCCATCTACAAATCAGAATACGATTGTCAATATTCGTTTTCAATTTACTTTATTAGATTCTAGAGTCTATAAAGAAGTAGAAATCTAATTTTTTAATACTTGACACTCATATAATTATTGTTTGACTTGTTTTGGCCTATGTCCCAAAAATGATAAAATGTCTTAATACTCAAGCTTTTTCAATGTACAACAAAGGGATTAATGTTCTCAATAAACTTATTTTATTATATTTTAGAACCATTGGAGCAATAGAAGAGTAATTCTATTCTACACTAAATAGTCTCTTCTACTTAATTATTTTTAGACTTTATTATTGAAGTTATTAAATCTATTTGAATTATATTAAAGTAAATATATTGCCAAACAAAAATTATATTGGGCTTATTTATTTAGAAAAATCATGTGTTACATAAAGTAGATTTTTTATTTTATTTTTTTCATTTTTCTCTGTGAAACTAAATATCCATTTGCCTTCATTAAAGTTATGTAAAATCTACTTTTTTTTCTCCACTGTGGTTGGCAAGTATTTTTTTCATATTTAAACATCAATTACATTATACAACACTTACATGCTATAGACTATATTTACTATCAAGTTAAACCTGTTACAAAATTGTAAATAATTGTGTTTATTTCTGTATAAATTCTTTCAAAGAGAATTAGTAAGTTCATAAAGTGCTAATTTTGTGCATTTCTAGTCGTTTTAGCGTTGAAATATTCCCTTAACCTTTAGAAAACGGGGTGTGAATTCCTAACAAACTGCTCTCTATACGGGAAAATCCAAGTGATTTTCACCCCCTTACTTAATGAGCAGTCGGTATGGGGGGCGCACGTGGATTTCATTTTCGAATAGTGATGACCAAAACAGGGAATTTATTTTCCCCGTGTAGAAAGGAAAGAAAAAGAATTCACACGTCAGAAGCAACACATTTCTTGTTTATAAATAATCTTTCACCTATAGTTGATGGAGATAAACATTCTTGAACAAAGATACGTTCGTTAAAATTAAATGATAACGTTTATCAATAATCAAGTTGTCTTTCTTGAAAATAATTGGATATTTCTTTTCAGTAGTATAACAATTAATGGTTTATTTTACATAAAATACAGAATGACATAAATAATCTCATAATTATAAATAAATATAGTGCTATTTACCTAAGCCAGATTAAGAAAAAATCTTTATTATTGCTTTTGAATATCAAAAGTTATGGCAAATTAAATATTTCAAAAATAATATTAAAAATGTATATTTTCTTTTAATGAGGGAGATTCAAATTTTACATAAAAGAAATACGACATGAAAAGTCCGCATATTTAAATTTAAAAGGAATGGAACTAGATAAAAGTTTTATTTATAAAATGTTTTATTCATTCCTTAAATTATTGAATATAAATTGAATATGCGTAACTGAACAATCTATAAAAATGACAAAAAAAAAAAAAAAAGAATGAAAGAAAGAAAAGAAAAAAAACTTTTGTACATACGTTTTTAGAATTCCTTTTCTTTTTTTTTTTTTTTTTTTTTTTTTTCAGATATGCTGAAAATTATTATTTTTATTATTCAAGTTTTATTTATCCATTTTTATATGTTATATCATTTAAATATTGAAAACAGATTCAATTCAATTTATTATTATTTTTTTTTTTTTTACAAATGCATCACAGTTTTTAACAATTAGAAATTTCTTAAGCTATCAACAAGCGAAAAAAAAATAAAATAAATAATACATAATTTATTATTATTATTATTTACAAATGCTAATGCATCGCAGATTTTAACAATTAGAAATTTCTTAAGCTATCAACAAGCGAAAAAAAGAATTTATTTTATTATTTATTTTATTTATTTATTTTTAAGAAATATGTTTAATTGGTTTGAAAAATAATGCTTGATTCCGTCGAGAAACATAACTTCTGAAACTAAGGGAGGTAGACAAGATAATTATAATTATATTTAAAGTCCTTCGAGTTAATATTTCATAATTTTATCCAAGTAATAAAAGGCACAAGAATGAAGCTTTGCAACATTTTTTTTTGCTCAACAGAGAGTTAAACAAAATTTAACATAAGGAATGAAAATACGAAAGTCTAACTTTCATAACACACGGAAATACACTTAGGTTGATATCATTTTTTTTCATAACTTTGCCATTTGCTTTCCAGGGCCCATCAACATAAGAGTGATTCTGCGCTCAAAGCTGGTAGACATGAGATGCCGGGTTCGATCCCAATTCGCGCTCGCCGACCTAGCCGTCCAGAATTTTCCGTGGGTTTCTCCGAAACTTGCGTAAATACGGGATAAGACCTCTTAGAAAGACTCCCATGGAGAACACTTCCCTCATGACTAGGACCCTAGTGTAGTCAATCGGCTTACTCCCAAAAATCTTTTGCTTTCCTGATGATTATTTCCATTGTATTAACTTTTACAGCTTATAATTTTAGTTCTGATCTTGTTATAAAGAACAAATAATTTAGGTATTCGAAAAAACAGTTTATAGGTTAATCAGCGTGTTAGTTTGAACGTTAATTTTTTATCTAATTAGTTTGTTAATTTGTTAAACTTCGTAGAAATTATCTGAAGAATAAATAATTCTAAAAACCTCGGACCAGTTTTACCCGATCGACCGTGAAATAATACCAAGTACATGTTACAAAATTTAATTTGGTGTCAAAATGACAAAAAAAAAAAAAAAAAAAAAAAAAAAATTAGACGCTCTATCGTATTTTCAAACTAGACATTTTATACCACCTTTTGGCGCATTGAATGAAGAAACAACAAAATCTTCGGTTTTTCCCATCCTAGTGACGTATTTCGAAAACATACACCAGCCAGCACCGTTAGGTCGCATCAAATCGTTTGGTGTAAAATCCTTGATGCAATATCTTATTTCTGAGGGCTACGGTTACATGTAGAGATGCAAAAAACCCGGGAATTTAAAACCAAGGGGAAAAAACCGGGAGTTTTGAGAAAAAACTGGGAAATTTGGGAATTTTGCGGGGAAAAAACAAATTAGAAATCTCTAAAGCATATAGAAAGTTGTTTACTTAATATAAATCTCTATTTTAAAGACTTTGATATATTGATAAGCTTATAACATTAATTTATCATTTTATTTTCAATTTTTCAGAACTGCAGCCAAATCAAAATTTGAAAAGAAACTTAGGCTTTCTTTATTAAATTAGCACTTAAGAGAAATGTATCTGTACAATGTTGGATACAATTTTCATATTATACAAGCTGAAGAATCAAGGAAAGCAATGTATATAATCCTGTAATAGTTTGAGTAGAGAAATAATTAAGATTTGAAAAGTTCTTTAAAATTTTCTATTTTATAAAACTAAAGAATTATTTAAAGTAATTAAGTGGTTTTTAGAAAGAAGAGATGGCATTTTATACAATTACTGAAGTGATGTAGTTTCTTTTACAAGTTATTTTCATAAATATTTCTTATTAGAGTTTGTAAAAAATCGATATTAAATTTCCTACAATGAAAATTTTTTGATAAAAATTTATATACGTATTGTTTTCCTGATTTTTATACATATATATATATATATAAGTTTCTGCATTTCTAACACAACAAGTGGAGGAATTTTTCGAATTACTTATATATTTCCCTAAAACATATTAAATTTAAGAATTCTTCTTCTTCTTTTTTTTTTTTTTTTTTTTTTGTTTGTTGTAATTAAAAGTAAAAAGAACAATTTAAAAATTATCAGGTAACAAACTAATTTCTTAAATACTTCACTTAAGTTTAATGAAACTTGAATTTTGTTGGGTTTTTTCGCCTAAATCCTATTTCCAATCCTAAGTCCAATTCTCTGATTGTTTCATAGTACATTCATAAACCAATTATGAATAAAAAAAAATTACCGTAATTTCGCGTACATAACCCGCAGCAGAAGATAACCCGCAGCATAAAATTTTTATCTAAAAATAATTATAACCGAAAAATACCCCGCAATAGAAGATACCCCACACTTCTAAAATCACATGGTCGGCAATCGCCTTTTGTAATTTCAATAATAATTGCTATTATAATAATAAGTAGGAAAGGATACAGATAATAAATATACGAATATAAATAATAAACAAATAAATTTACTTACCTATAATGAAAGGTCAAATAATTAAAACTTATTATTAATCTTCCTCTCTATGTAAATTACTATAAACTGGAGTAACTTCTAATGACTAACACCTTTATTCAATTTATAAGAAAATTATAAATGAATAATAAATTTATTTACAAAATTCATTCAAATCCATCGAATTCGGATTCTTACGTATCAGAATTAAAATGTGGCAATATTGTTTAGGAGAGTTCGTCTTCATCATCCTTGTTATCCTCTTCATCAGGTTCCTTTTCACTGTCCTCAATTTCATCGTCGTTTTACGTTAACATAATCGCGACTGCTGACGTGAATTCACGCCATTTTAACTTCTATAACTATAGTTGCCGCTGACGTGAATTCTCGTCTTTTCAGATTATGTTCCTAGTTACAGATGACGTGAATTTACGTCATTTAAAGAATTTTTATGGAAACGATACTTTAGTATTATTTCGATAGTGTTATTAGGGTATTAATTCTTCGATAGCATTATAGGTTCGTTCTAATATTATATGACTAATCAACTTTAGATAATTACAAAAATAACATTTTAAAACATTATATCTAATTTTTTATGCGCATTTAAACATAAAAAGTTTGCAGCTACTAGCTTGAGTTTACTTCAATATTCCCTGGTAATCAGTTTTAGAAAAGTAAAAAGTATGCCAATCAAGAGTGTTAATAATCCAGACTTTTTGAATCCAGATTTTATTATTTTTATAGTAATAGAGTCTCAAGCATTTATTACCCATTCAGCTCTTTTCACTAGAAATGCTTTGATTTTTTTCTTGTTCGCGAAAGATACCCCGCACCGGGTGATAGCCCGCAGGACATACAAAGTCAAGTTTTTTTAATAGATTACCCGCGGGTTATATACACGAAATTACGGTAAATGTTATTAAATCTCATTAAGAATGGAAAAGATATCTCAAGAACATAGCAAAATAATATTAATGAATAATGACAGAAACTTATTGCTAGTGTTAGCACCGCATTAATTATAATTAATTATTTTCTTCGTTTTCGGAATAACATGGAAAATGCTCCAATTAGCTGGAAAGGGAAACGAAAAGGAAATCTATGCAGAAATTAAAGTTGAAGTTAATTTATAGACCGGAGACTAAATAATTAACAAAAGTTATAAAAATGTTCATAATTTCAAAATTCCCAGTTTTGGGGAAATTTCAAAATTCCCAATTTTGTCTTAAATTCCCAGTGAAATAGCTGATTTTTTTCCGGGGAAAAACCGGGTGTTTTGAAAGCCTTGCATCTCTAGTTACATGATGCACAGATTAAATAAATATAAGTGATCAGTACCGGGTACTGGTTTGGTTATATCGCTGTATGGTGTTTGATTTTCTCATATCATTTGCATTGCACTAATACATTTAAATTCATTATTGCTTTTATTTTTATTTTTATTATTATTATTTTAAGAAATATGATTTTATAAAACTTGGTAGTTTACAAATATTTGTGTTAAAAATATATTATTATCTTATAAAAATCTTTTTTTTTTTTTTTTTTTTTTTTTATGAGGAAAATGAAACTACATAATATTTTTAATTGTTGAGTACAGAAAGAAAAATAAAAGTACGGATTTACACATTACAGTAGATTACTCAATAAATTGTAAAACATTATTTTAACTTATTGTTTTTAACATTTTTAATAGGAATTCTCAGTTCGATTTTAAAAGAGAAAAATACATTTGTGGCGATGGATATTTTACTTTGTCAAAATCCTTAAAACCCGCGGAGATTTTTTTACAAAGTTTTTATGTAACTACTGTGAAAATAATTTAGATTATTTCTAGTTTTAAAGTAGAGTGCATGCACTTAGTGTTATTTTGTAAAAAATACGACCATATAAACGCAGTTAATATATTGCAGATAAATTGTAAAATTCAGAAATTAAATGTATGTTTTAAATCAGGCCTGTGCAACCCAAAACACTTGATGGGTTGGAATGGAAATCTATTTTACACATTTAAGCCGAAGCGTCTAAACGCCTCTATACATATAATCAAATAGGATGTTTGTGTGTGTGTCATTGTGTATGTATATCCAGAGCTTTTAGGAATGCGGCTTATGGCTGACTATACAAATTTGCATAGAGGTTCTTAATGAGCTCTCCTGATTCACCTTGAAGCCCGATTTTCGAATACTTTATTAGTTTTATTTTATTTATTTATTTTATTTATTTTTTATTTTTTTTATTAATTAAAATGTGAAAATAATAACCTTCTAATTTCTGATAAATTAGCCTTTTAAATTTTATCAATAATTTAATTGTTGCCAATTTTTTCTCTCGACAGAATTAAAAAAAGAAAAAAAAAAGTACATTTACTTAAAATGAGGAAAGTAACTTTGAAAAATAAGAAAATAAATTAGAAATATCAGTCGTATCGTTACAAATAAGGTACCAAATGAAAGATGCAATTTTTGTAAATCCGACGGATAGAGCTTATCGATCAGACAATTAGATTTTTTTTAAATTAACAAAAGTATGAGTTTTAAGTGGCAACAGCAGAAGATTGTATGGAAACCGTTTCATAAAAAAAATAAAAATAAAATAAATAAATAAAAAATAAACTGCTACTCATTAAGTCACATGTTTTTTGAAGTAGGATTAAAAATGGCAGTTTTCAATATTTTTTGAAAAATTTTCTTTCGCGAATATACTATAATATTATATACAGCCTGTAAAACACAAGACCAACTTGCAATTCAAATTTTATTATATTGGTTAATAAACAAAAAAGTACGTTCTTTTTCTTTTTTTCTTTTTCTTTTCTTTTTTTTTTTTTTTTTTTTTTATTAAATTTTATTCGAACTTCGAAAAGATTTTTGTGATACAACACTATAAGAATTTGGGTTTTAAAAGTTTTTTTAAATAGATTATTTAAACTCAATTTTTATTTTATCTGTTTCATTAATAGATCCTCCTGGGTGATTTTTTAAATTTTGATGTCGAAGTACACCGAATATCTTTCGACAAGAAGTTTAATATAACAACAGCAATTTTAATGTATGTAGTGCATCAAAAATATAAAAGAAAAATTATAAAGTTTTACAAAAAAAAAAAAAATAAATAAATAAATAAATAAATAAAACTAAATAGTAATCACGTAAATTTATAGAAAAAATGCTGTTTTAAAGGTAGCAAATTTATTTCAACAAGCACTATTTGAAACCTAAAAACCATTAAAAATATAAACAGAATAGAAAGGATTTTTGTATATAAACAAAAAAAGTGTCTGATAAAATTATTAGCAAAATAGTCTTTTTCTTTTCATACAAAAAAAAAAAAAAAAAAAAAAAAAAAAAATCATCAATATGGCGACAAAAAAGTCAAAAGCCGCCAATGAAGCATTATTATAAAGTTGTGTAGCACGATAATGTTTACCTATTTATTTATTTTTATATATACTAATCACTGTGCTAATTTATCATACATATATATGAGTCTCTGTGTGTGACTGCATTTGCACGCTTTCTAACAGAAATACTTGATTAATATTTAAATTAATAAATAAAAATATGTTTAATGGGAAATACATCTAACCATAAAAAGATTAGTTGTCTGAATTACGGCAGAAATAGCGCGCATAGCATATTGTAAAGAGGAATTAAGTCTTATTGTTACAAGGGATTAAGTCTAAAATGGTAACAAAAATTCAAATGTCGCCAAAGAGAACTATATTAAGGCTGTACTATGGTCAGGTTTATAAACAATGAATTATATATAACCAGAAAAATTAATTGTCTCATGCGACAGACGTAGCTAATTATAGCTTATTGGGATATTTCGCGTGAAATTGCTGTCATTTTGTGGTTGATCGGATAAACAAAATAAACGTAGGAAATAAAGTAAAAGCAAATTTTATGCGCACCACGTGTAGTGTTGGTCATATGTAACTGGGATTCAAATGTAAAAGGGATACTTCAATTTTTTCGAGACTATCTATTTCGAAACCGTTAACTAATAAGCACCTAAGGGTCGTATTCACCAACTTCTTAACACTCGGGTTAAACCTCGGATCAGCGGTAATCGCTCGATCATACAAAAATCGGTATTCTCCAACAAATATCCGCTGCAGATCTGTAGAACAGAGGTTCACTGGTATTTGTTTACATTTTGGCGATATTATCCGTGCGCCAACGAACCAAGGAAATGAATTTATCTTATGGCAACCTTACAAAACGTTTGTTTACGTTCGAAATGAAAGAAATATTAATGCAGACGACTATTTAACGTAATTAAATAAAATTATCGAAGAAATTTCATAAAATGGCGATGGTAAATTAACTTTTTAACTACAATATTTTAATAAATAAGCAAATACTTAACAAAATGCACGTTTTGTCAATTAATTTCAACACCACAATAAATGTAATTAAATAAATGAAAATTCAGAATAAAAATATAACTTTAAAAGTAATTAAAAAAGCATGAAACTTTCAATATATGCAACATGAATTTTATTTATTTATTTTATTTATTTATTTATTTATTTATTTTCATTTTGAAATTTCTGTTGACTCCATTATACGTAAATCACATATCAAATATTTCACTTCGCGCTCAGTTAATTCGTAACATTCGAGGATTCTAAGGGAGGCATACTATTGTAACAATCGCTGCTATCGTACATCACAAGTCGTATCGTGCACTCCGCAGCAAAAATTTCCGAGCACTAGCAATAATCCCAGTCTTAAAAAAGTACACTTAATACTGCTTTGTTAAATAAATCCTTGTTGAGTCATGTTCTTAGTCTGTCTAAGAACATGATTCGAAAAGGATTTCTCGGATACTTTTGCTGCGGAGTGTAAGATCGGACTTGTGATCTAAGATAGCTGCGATTGTTACAATAGTATGCCTCCCTAAAACCACATTCAAATGAATCGAAACACATCGATATAAAAATTATGAGAATATACAAATAAAATAAAAAACATATTTTTAAGTTATCAAATGATACGCTTTAAGTTTCTCCAGACACATATCGTTTCAAATTTTTCATTAACACTTACATTTCAGCGGAGGGGAAAATTCCCAAGTTTTCATAAACTTGACCAACAAGTGATCAGAGATGACAGTGGAAAATAGACAAAAAGTCTGAAAGTATCAGCAAAACTCAAAGATAATTTAATTTTAGTAACAAAAGAAGAAACAGATACACAAAATCATACTTACTATAAGCAAAATTGGAAATTTTGGAAAATAAGTTGTTTAGAAACAGTCAAAAGAAAGAAAATTGAACAAAAATAAGAATATTTAGAAGCAAAAACCTGAAAATTGTTTTTAAAAAATTAAGAAAAGTCTGAAATTCCTACCAAAGTCTGAAAATTCTCATCCCTGAGTGATTGAGTGAGTGAGTTTTACGTCGAACTAGTGCTACGTTGTGGGCAATGAGTACGGCAACTAAATATCCCCATTTTCTACAGACAGCGTTTACTTTATTCGCATTGTTATATATTTTTTTTTTAAATTATAGAAAGTAAACTATTTAATAATCAAATTTTTTTTTAGTGCTTATTAATTAAAAATGAAAAAAAAAAATACTTGCATAATTAGTTAATTGTAGCAATTTAAAGCTTCTCTGTTTTAAAAGTTCACGGATCCGGCCACTGTAACGACGGAGAATAAATTGGGACGTACCCCTAAGGTATATGAACCAACAAAGAAACATGGCTATATAAAGCTATGAATCTGAAAACGCACGTAACTCGGCTCCGCGGCAATCACTGTCGCGCATGTTAAAACCAAAAAAACATCACTGGACACCCCTACCTCGCTGTGCATGAATCTGAAAACGCACGTAACTCGGATCTGCGGCAATCACTATCGCGCATGTTAAGACCAAAATTTCCCATAATGTAGCTCTAGTGCAACGTAAAATGCGCTCGAAACAAATGAACCAATCAAATATCGCCTAATTTCCCATAATGAAGCTCTAGTGCAACGTAAAATGCGCTCGAAACAAATGAACCAATCAAATATCGCCTAATGTCCCATAATGTAGCTCTAGTGCAACGTAAAATACGCTGAAAACAAACGAACCAATCAAATATCGCCTAATTTCCTGTAATGTAGCTCTAGTGCAACGTAAAATATACTGAAAACAAATGAACCAATTAAATATTGCCCAATTACCCATAATGTAGCTCTAGTGCAATGTAAAATACACTCAAATCAATAAAAAACAAATGAACCAATCAAATCTCTCCATACTGCGTCATAATAGAATTGTTAAGTTATATTTACAAGAATAGGCAGTTTCTCGCTACGGAAGTTGGCCAAGCAGAAAGTGAACCTCTGTTCTACGGATCAACCAAATCGGCTGTTCACCGGCTACTTTAATTCTCGGATTTGCTGATCTATGGTTTAATCCGAGTGTTAAGAAGTTGGTGAATACGGCCCTAAATGGAAGCCGATTGGTAAACCAAAGTCGCAGGTAATAGGGACAGGCGGCCGCCCAAGCAGCACCGAAACGTTCTCTGAACGTTCAAATATTGTTCTGCAAACACGTTCTAAGAACGTTCACACTGAACGTGTTATAGACGTCTATCTGTCCATCTTGAAGACGTACAATAGTACGATTCAGAGAACGTTCAATGAACGTGTAACTATCACCATCGGTGTTATAGAAGCGTTCTGAGAACGTTCTATGTATACGGTCTTAGAACGTTCTAAACGTTTTTAGAACGTTATACACATTTTCAGAACGTTCTAGAAAACGTACTGTAAACGTTCTAAAATAGTGTAGAAACGTTCTATACACACGTTCTCACAACGTTATGTAAACAATTCTTGAACGTTCTTTGAACGTGCTAAAAATGTATTTCATGTGTAATAAAATGGAAGAACTCGCAACAATTGTATCGGGTCGAAAGAAGACACGACCCTTCGTCAGACGAACATAGTAGGCACGAGTGCTGCAAATACAAGAGCTAAGCTGCAGTTTTTTTTTTTGCAGCACTCGTGCCTACTTTGTTCGGTTGATGAAGGGTTGTGTCTTTTCTCGACCCGAAACAATTGCTGCGAGTTCTTCATTTTTATAGTGTTTTTCCAAAGTTTTGCACTTGTTGTTTTATTTACTTATTTTTTTTTATTTTTTTTCTTCCTTTTCTTATTTATCTTTTCTTTTCTTTTTTCCTTGTGTAGTTTTTATTTTATCTTCTTTTTTTTTTTTCATAAATAATTGTCTTAGTATTATAAAATTTTACATACATGCATTGAAATATGGTATAACAAAAGATCAAGTATTTTGACTATTCAGGATAAATATTTGAATTCAAAACAAATAAATAAATAAATTTAAGATTTGGAATATTTTGAAAAATTTTAAGATATATGCCTCCTGCTAACTAATTATTATCCCCCTCCCCCCTAGATTTTCCATCATTATAATTTAACAATAGAATATAACTATATTTGGATATTAATTTTATTAAGTTAAGCAAAAAAAAAAAAAAAAAAAAAAAAAAAAAAGATATTTTTATGTCTAAATTTTGAAACTTACTGCAAACTTTTGGCATTCAAACTTAGAACTATTTTTAAAACTTTAACTTATCAATGATTTCATAAATTAATACCTAGATATGTTATATATTCTATTTATAAAGAGTAATAATGTACAAATGATGGGAGAAAATAAAAAGATTTAAAAGAAGTATATAAAAAAATTTAAATTAATTAATTAATTTATTATTCTATTTATTTTTTTAATTTAAATCGATTTTGTGAATTTTTAATATACTTAACATTTTCATTTCTCAAAATATGCGAATGTAAAATTAAAGTATTGATTTAAAGTTTATGAATTTTACTTACACATGCACTGAAATATAACAATATACAATATGATAAAATTTCTTGAAAATCTTTTAAATGTAAAATAAATAGATGTAAAATAAGAGAAATAATAGAAATGTTGAGTGACTCCAATCGAATTTCTGAACATTAAGTAATTCACTGTTTTTTAAATAAAATGAAGTAAGAGAAGTCATTAAATAAACAAACGAGAAAATTATAATAAGTGTTTGATTATCTGTTCCCAAATAGTATATTGTTTATTGAAATGGTATGTACACAATTTCTTTTGTGCATCTCTGCAAAAGAACTAATAGTATTAGATTCACCAAAATGTGTACACTTTGTGTGACATATAACTTGTATATGAATTTAAAGCTCAATCAAATGAGGCATTCTGGCGCCATCATGTTTTTAATAATTTTCAGACTATATAATATTACAGAATTTTTCATTATTTCCCTGTAAAAAAAGCTATAAATGCTAGATTCACCAAAATAAATCAATACAATTCATTCTACAGTGACCTATAACATGTATATGAAGTTTCAGCTGAATTGATTAAGGAATTTAGATGCTATCACACTTTAAATTATCTGAGCCCATAGGCTATAATGATAAAGAATTTATCTTTGTGTTCCGGTAAAGGAAAAAAAATTGTGCTGGATTCTCCAAGATGTATATATTTTGTGCTACGATAACCTATAACATATGTACTAATTTTTAGCTCATTTGATCAAAGCACTTAGACAATATTGTATTCACTCTACTCAGACATACATACATCATTGTAAAAATAGCAAAAATGAACTTATGGGACCTCAAAACATATACATACACTAACATCACAAAATCAAATTATTGTCATGATTACAATACTTTCCTTACCTATGTATTTTCATAAAGTAAAAAATTCCATGAAAGATATGTGAACCATTCATTTCATCATGCTTAATAACAGATTTTTAAAAGGTACTTACGACTATGAGAGAGGAGATGACAATGTAGTTGAAAGCAGTAGGGGGAATTAAAATTGAAACTATAAACTATCCCTTTTGCATCCAATCCACCCTTAGGAAAATAGATATATTTATTTATTAAATATTGATAACTTTGCATGTATATTTTGAAATATTTAAATTGATTATATTCACATACACAGGGTTCAGGAATTTGTAAAAAAAATGGATCGCCAACAAAATATTCTGGTAACCCGTAAAAAATATTCTTGACCGTTTTCTTTTTTCTTTTTTTTTTCAGTTTCAAAATTTACTTGAATATAGAAATTAAGATTCTCTATATAAAAACCAATTTTTTATTAGATTTTTTTTTTCTTTCTTTTTTTACATCATTAAACACCTGTTTAAATTTAACATCGTGAAACTGGTTTTCGTTATTTTCATTAAATCAATACACTATCTGCATTGATACATCATTACACAGGTACAACGATTCAGCACCAGGTCGATAGCATGCGCAGACAGGAGCAATATAAACCAATTCCCTAAAACAGTGCAATAACTTAACACAGAGTCGTAATACATGCCTGGAGATGTGTAAATCCTCTAATTCAGCACAGTGTCTCATAAAGTGGTGAGAGAAGCAGGAAGCAAAACAGTGAAAGTAGAACTGGAGCCCGATTCTGGGACCAAATCTTTCGCCAAAATATATATATATATATATATAAAAAAAGTTGAAAAAATTATTGTTAGTTAAAAAATATTGGTTGCCAATGGTGACCAGGGGATTGTACTTCACGAGCTCTGCACATACGCATATTGATAAAGAATTGTTTTATATATATGGAAAGAATAGAGATAATTTTTTATTTAGTACTCGCAAATAATTAATAGTGAACAATACAGTATTTTGTCTGGGACGGTTTTAACCAGGTTTTTTGCACTATGGAAAAAAAAAAAAAAAAAAAACGAACAACCCTGCTCTATTGAATATGAAAATGTGAAATGAAAGATAGTTTGTGGCAAAAGAAGATGCAGTCCAACAGTATTTTTTTTACAGTAACTGCTTTTAACACTATATACTCTTTAAACAAATAATACTTTAGTCTAAGAACACATCATAACCAAAACCATTTTCAGATGATAAGGGGGAGGGGGGGTTAAATTGTAGAAAAATTTTTGTTATATTACATTTTTAACACTTAACATTGTGTACGTTTTATAAATAACGTTTGTGAACCCCCTCTAAAAAAATGTCTTATTTATAACAAACAGTAATAATTTACATTTATTTCAATTTAAAACACACACAAGGCCTGTAATAGTGCCTTGCCCTTTAAATTGAGTAATTACACAGGTCTACATGAAAAGCATACTCAGAATGAAAGAAATATTTAACATACAGTAGAATAACTGGCAGATGTTACGAATAGAGGTTCACTGGCGTTTGTTTACATTTTGGCGATATTATCCGTGCGCCAACGAACCAAGGTAATGAATTTATCTTATGGCAACCTGAAAAAACGTTTGTTTACGTTCGAAATGAAATAAATATTAATGCAGATGACTATTTAACGAAAACAAATGAAATTATCGAAGAAATTTCATAAAATGGCGATGGCTAATTAACTTTTTAACTTACAAAACGTTTGTTTACGTTCGAAATGAAATAAATATTAATCCAGACGACTATTTAACGTACTTAAATAGAATTATCGAAGAAATTTCATAATATGGCGATGATTAATTAACTTTTTAACTACAATATTTTAATAAATAACAAAATACTTAAAAAAAATGCACGTTTTGTCATCGAAGTTTTAAGATCAAATTAGTTTCAACAACAGAATAAATGTAATTAAATAAATGAAAATTCAGAATAAAAATATAACTTTAAAAGTAATTAAAAAAGCATGAAAACTTACAATATATGGAACATGAATTTTATTTATTTATTTATTTATTTTCCATTTTGAAATTTCTGTTGACTCCATAATACGTAAATCACATATCAAATATTTCACTTCGCGCTCAGTTAATTCGTAACATTCGAGGATTCTAAAACCGCATTCAAGTGAATCGAAACACATCGGTATAAATATTATGACAATATACAAATAAAATAAAAAACATATTTTCAAGTTATCAAATGATACGCTTTCATTTCTCCAGACTCATATCGTTTCGAATTTTTCATTAACACTTACATTTCAGTGGAGGGGAAAATTCCCTAGTTTTAATAAACTTGACCAACAAGTGATTGAGTGAGTGAGTTTTACGTCGAACTAGTGCTACGTTGTGGGCAATCAGTACGGCAACCAAATATCCCCATTTTTTACAGACAACGTTTACATTATTCGCATTATTATAATTTGTTAAAAAATTATAGAAAGTACACTATTTAATATTCAAATTTTATTTTTAGTGCTTATAAATTAAATTTGAAAAAAAAAAAAAAAATACATGCATAATTAGTTAATTGTAGCAATTTAAAGCTTCTCTGTTTTAAAAGTTTACGGATCCGGCCACGTTAACGACAGGGGATGAATTGGGACATACCCCTAAGGTATATGAACCAACAAAGAAACATGGCTGTATTAAACTATGAATCTGAAAACGCACGTAACTCGGCTCCGCGGCAATCACTGTCGCGCATGTTAAAACCAAAAAAACATCACTGCACACCCCTAACTCGCCGTGCATGAATCTGAAAACGCACGTAACTCGGCTCCGCTTCAATCACTGTCGCGCATGTTAAAACCAAAAAACATCACTGGACACCCATACCTACCCGTAAATGAGTCTGAAAACGCACGTAACTCGGCTCCGTGGCAATCACTGTTGCGCATGTTAAAACCAAAAAAAAACATCACTGGACACCCCTACCTAGCCGTGCATGAATCTGAAAACGCACGTAACTCGGCTCCGCGGCAATCACTGTCGCGCATGTTAAAACCAAAAAAAACATCACTGGACACCCCTACCTAGCCGTGCATGAGTCTGAAAATGCACGTAACTCGGCTCCGCGGCAATCACTGTCGCACATGTTAAAACCAAAAAAACATCACTGGACACCCCAACCTAGCCGTGCATGAGTCTGAAAACGCACGTAACTCGGCTCCGCGGCAATCACTGTCGCGCATGTTAATACCAAAAAAACATCACTGGACACCCCTACCTAGCCGTGCATGAATCTGAAAACGCACGAAACTCGGCTCCGCTGCAATAACTGACGCGCATGTTAAAACCAAAAAAACATCACTGTACACCCCTACCTAGCCGCAAATGAGTCTGAAAACGCACGTAACTCGGCTCCGCGGCAATCACTGTCGTGCATGTTAAAACCAAAAAACATCACTGGACACCCCTACCTAGCTGTGCATGAATCTGAAAACGCACATAACTCGGCTCCGCGGCAATCACTGTCGCGCATGTTAAAACCAAAAAAATATCACTGGACACCCCTAACTAGCCGTGCATGAATCTGAAAACGCACGTAACTCGGCTCCGCGGCAATCACTGTCGCGCATGTTAAAACCAAAAAAACATCACAGGACACCTTTACCACGCCGTGCATGAATCTCAAAACGCACGTAACTCGGCTCCGCGCCAATCACTATCGCGCATGTTAAGACCAAAATTTCCTATAATGTAGCTCTAGTGCAACGTAAAATGCGCTCAAAACAAATGATCCAATCAAATATCGCCTAATTTTCCATAATGTAGCTCTAGTGCAAGGTAAAATGCGCTCGAAACAAATGAACCAATCAAATATCGCCTAATGTCCCATAATGTAGCTCTAGTGCAACGTAAAATGCGCTCGAAACAAATAAACCAATCAAATATAGCCTAATTCCCCATAATGTAGCTCTAGTGCAACGTAAAATACACTCAAAACAAGTGAACGAATCAAATATCGCCTAATTTTCCATAATGTAGCTCTAGTGCAAGGTAAAATGCGCTCGAAACAAATGAACTAATCAAATATCGCCTAATTTCCCATAATGTAGCTCTAGTGCAACGTAAAATGCGCTCGAAACAAATAAACCAATCAAATATCGCCTAATTTCCCATAATGTAGCTCTAGTGCAACGTAAAATACACTCAAAACAAGTGAACGAATCAAATATCGCCTAATTTACCATAATGTAGCTCTAGTGCAACGTAAAATATACTCAAAACAAATGAATCAATTAAAAATAGCCTAATTCCCCATAATGTAGCTCTAGTGCAACGTAAAATACACTCAAAACAAGTGAACGAATCAAATATCGCCTAATTTCCCGTAATGTAGCTCTAGTCCAACGTAAAATATACTCAAAACAAATGAATCAATTAAATATAGCCTAATTCCCCATAATGTAGCTCTAGTGCAACGTAAAATACACTCAAAACAAGTGAACGAATCAAATATCGCCTAATTTCCCGTAATGTAGCTCTAGTGCAACGTAAAATATACTCAAAACAAATGAATCAATTAAATATAGCCTAATTCCCCATAATGTAGCTCTACTGCAATGTAAAATACACTCAAATCAATAAAAAACAAATAAACCAATGAAATATCGCCTAATTTCCAGTAATGTAGCTCTAGTGCAACGTAAAATACACTCAAAACCTGTGAACCAATCAAATATCGCCTAATTTCCTGTAATGTAGCTCTAGTGCAACGTAAAATATACTCAAAACAAATGAATCAATTAAATATAGCCTAATTCCCCATAATGTAGCTCTACTGCCATGTAAAATACACTCAAATCAATAAAAAACAAATGAATCAATCAAGTCTGTCCATACTGCGTCATAATAGAATTGTTAAGTTATGTGTACAAGGAATTGCAGTTTATCGCTACGGAAGTTCGCCAAGCAGAAAGTGAACCTCTAATCTACCCATTAACCGAATAACTTTATAATGCAAACCTAAAAACACGAGGTTGTGTGTTATATAGAATTTTGCATTATATGTATCATAAGTAAAAAATTTTGAGTAAACACCATAAAATGCAAGAACGCATTATTTGCAGCATTAGTGCCTACTTTGTCTGCCTGACGAAGGGTCATGTCTTTTTTCAACCTGAAACAATTGTTGCAAGTACTTGCATCTTATGGTGTTTTTTCAAAGTGTTTTACTTATTATTTTTAAATGTCAGTTCTATGGTGCTTTTTATGCTATAGATCATGTTCAACATGCCTTTAAAGCAGGGTTGGCAAGTTTCTCCCAAGGCAGAAAAAAGTGGAAGAAACTGTTTTTCTTACAAATTTATCCTATAAATTGCAGATTTGTAAGATACAATGGATGCATTGATCTTATAAACCACTTTAAGTAACTTTAAATATACCTATACAAATTTAACAGCATATTTAGTTAATAATTATGAGTTTTTTTTTTTTTTTTTATCAAAATGAGCTAATAAGCCTCGGTATCTGATGATCACGTTCCAAAATACTCAAAGTCCAGTAAAAAAATCAATTCCAATTTAAACAGTATAAAGTTTTATAATTTAGACAATTTTATTTCTTTTACTGGTAATAAATAATGATTTGGATCACTTGCTTATACGTTCTGATAAAACAGCTCTTAACATAATCCAGTTAATTAAAAGAACCAGTATGCAATAATTACTATTTACTGTATTACAAAATGTCATCAAAAACTTTATTTTCCTTATAGTCACATACAGTACATGTACAGTCAACACCCTCTAATCTGCAGATTTATAATCTACAAATCCTTCTAATCCGTAATTGATTTTTTAATCTAAAAGAAATTTATATCTCATATTTCAAAAAAATTCACATTTTTACTTTTAATTACCATGTTTTTATTAACTTTAATTCTTGTTTGTTTGTCCGGTACAAATCTTGCAGTCTATTTTTAACTAATTTCCCTACTAGCTAGACATTTGAAACTTTCACAGTAACTCAGAACCCGGTGACAAGACAATACTTCAAAGTCAGATTTTCGAATAGTTTTCTTTTAATTAATTAAAATATGAAAATAATAAGCTCTTAATAGCAATAAAATAGAAATTAAAAAATTAGCTATAATTTAATTGTTGCCGAAAAAAAAAAATTACGAGTTCATTTTCTTTCGACATAAAAATAAATACATTTAATTCAACGTGAATGTGAAAAAATTATAATTTAAATTATGCATTTCACAAAAATTGATGTCATTATCAATTTTAAAATTTTATACACATTGATAAGTGCTAATGTACGACGCAAATATACATTGTTCTAAAAGGAGCAATATTTTATTTTTAAAACCAACTTTTTTTTCACTATTATTATTATTTCACTAAACTGATTCCACATGCTTAAATATTATTTTTTAGCCTCACGTATTTCATTAATGACTCATCAGAAAATTTAAAAACATGGAAAATAAAAAGTTTTTTTTTTTTTCTTTTTTAATCTTATAATTATTTTTTTATCAAACTTTTAGCATAATCCTTACTTTGAAACACAAATGGAGAAGGGGGGGGGGGAATCAGAAATTGAGTTAGACCGTTCAAAGTTGGTATATATAGGTTTTTTTTTTTTTTTTTGGGGGGGGTGGGGCTACAAGTCGAATGAGGATATTTTCAAAAGTGTAAAATTATTAGGGGCCAGGGGGAAGTCAAAAAATTAGAAATAGATTTAGACCATTCAAAATCTTTATATATATGTTTTTGCTACCTGCGAGTCAAATGAGGATATTTTTGAAAGTATACAATTATTAGGGGGGGGGGGGGCAAGAAAGCAGAAATTGAGTTAGACCATTCAAAATTGTTATATATCGGTTTATGGGGATTACAAGTTGAATGAGGATATTTTCAAAAGTGTAGAATATTAGGAAGGGGGCAAAACAATTAGAAATTTAAATAAGTTTTGGGGGCTACAAGTCGAATAAGGATATTTTTGAAAGTGTAAAATTATTAGGGGGCAGAAATTGAGTTAAGACTGCTAAAAATTGGTAGATATAATTTTTGGAGGCCTACAAGTTGAATGAGAATATTTTCAAAAGTGTAAAATTTTTGTGGGGGGGGGGGGAGGACAAAAAAAATAAATTGAGTTAGACCGTTCAAAATTGGTACATATGTTTTTGCTGCCTATGAGTCAAATGAGGATTTTTTCGAAAGTGTAAAATTATTAGGGGGGAGGGGACAAGAAATCATAAATTGGGTTAGACTGTTGAAAATTGGTATATATCGGTTTATGGGGATTACAAGTCGAATGAGGCTATTTTCGATAGTGTAAAACTATTAAGAGGGGAGAAGAAGGGGACAGGGGAGGGAAAAATTTATGAATTGAGTTAGATTGTTAAAAATTTATATATATAGGGCTACAAGTCGAATGAGAATATTTTCGAATGTGTAAAATTATCAGGGAGAAGGGAGAGGGGGCAAAAAATTAGAAATTCAGTTAGACTATTCAAAATTGGTATGTATATGGTTTAGAGGACTACGAGTTGAATAGGATGTTTTCGAAAACACTATATTATTTCATGTTACAAATAATATTTATACACAGTGAATATAAACAGAACAAGAAAGAAATAAGTGAAAAAAATCCATTTTTTAATTAATAGCTTAGCATTACTCAAAATTTGATATTTTTAAGAACCAACCTGTTAAGGATTTTTATATTTACTTGGTCATTCATACACAATTCTTAAACTTGTTGAAATTATAGTATTTATAATTAATAAGAAAATACATTTTCAATATTATAATTAGACACTAACAATAAATATCACATTTCATAATGGAATAATGGGTATATTGTACATTCTAAAAGAAAATAAACAATACATGTATGCATATAAATTTATATTTACATATTTTATTTCAGCTATACTTTTAAATAAAATATTTTATTATAATTATTATTAAGTTATATAACAGTTCTTCAAAGATTATTTATTTATTTTCTAAACTAGCAACCAAACTTAAGCACTTATTTAAAATCTTGAAAATTTTAAATCAATGATACAACACATTATTTATAAAACTTTTCATAGCTAAAGGTTTTCTAAATGCAAACATTTTTTTGGGACTACAACCCATTAATTATTTATATATAACAGTACTTCAAAGTCTAATATTTTCTAAATACAACCGTCAATAATAATAATAATATATATATATATATATATATATATATATATATATATATATATAATAAATAATAGTTTAAAATAATAAAATTCTTTCTTATATAAAGTTTAGATCCAAGATAAATGTGAATATAATAATCTACCTGTATTAAACTTGTATAAATCCTCTTGTAAGCCACCTGGGAAAATTAAAATATGTGCTAGCAAGCATGCACTTTCAAAGCACAATTGATATTTAGTGCCTTGAGAAATGCAGCCAGCTGGCAAAAGAAAAGAGTAGTAGTTTACATTCAAATCTGACCTAGAAAAGAAGATGTATATAACAAGTATTGGTATTGCATACAAATAAATAAGGAAAGAATGAATAAAAACATTTCATACCTTTTTTAAAAAATATTAGGTTTATTAAAACTAACATAAGAAATGATACACCAGTAAATGATAAAGTCTCCGTGAGTATGGATATTTTTTTTATTTAATTGCTCTAGCAATGTGAAAGAATTAAAACAGGAATAAACTGCTACGTCAGAAACGCCAAAGAAAAATTATTGAGGTGAATACAGCTGTTTCGGTAGCCTAAAGCGTACCGTCTTCAGTGCAAAAAGAATTCTTTTTGCACTGAAGACGGTACGCTTTAGGCTACCGAAACAGCTGTATTCACCTCAATAATTTTTCCTTGTCGTTTCTGACGTAGTAGTTTATTCCTGTTTTAATATTCCAACGCCAAGTCTCCTGCTATTAAATGTGAAAGAATACCTGAATATTGTACAGAACATAAAAAAAAAAAAAAAAAAAAAAAAAAACAGTAATGTAGATAAACGAAAGATTCGTTAAATTATTCTTACTCTGATACTTTTCAAAAAATTTAAAATAAGAATGAAAAACTGTTTTTGTTTCCAAAATTTTGTATAGTCACATTTCGTTCCAAATAAATTTTATATTCTCAATAAATATTTAGCAATGTGTATTGCGTTTCTTAAAACCTTTGTAATAAACAAAAACCATTTATACTATTCACATAATTTATACTTGTCAAATGTTGTTTGAAATAGTTTTAAGTTTAAAGAAATTTACAGAATCAAGACTCCCGAAAAATAATTTACGAAAGACATCTTCTACATTGTGCATGCTCAATAATAACCATTATTAAATATTTATGAACAATATATTAGTATATGATACGAATATATATTTATTCAATGAAAAGGCATTATACACACTAGGGGAGAAGGGGGTACATTGGGACACGAGGCACATTGGGACAAAGGCTTTTATCCCTTTATAATTGCAAAATAAAATTTGTAAAAAATTACACTAGATGGCACTTAGTAGTACATCTTCATATTTGTGATTTCAACTCAATCATTCAAGTCTGGTGCCTGTGAACAAGGTTAGTTTATTTTATCATATGAAAATTAATTTTTTTCAAGTAAATTAATGTTGATTTTTTAGGTAATAGGAAATAAATATTTTAATTTTTAAAAATACTATGTGTTTTTATAAACATTAAGCTTTCATTTCCACTATAGATCATTAGCCCATGTGCTCTAGAAAATTAGGCCTAAACATTTGTTTTGAAAATGACCTGATGGGGTACATTGGGACACCAATGCATGGGGCACATTGGGACTGCTCCAATGGCCCATTCATTTCTAACACCAATATATATTTTATTTATTTACTTATTTTTTGCACATATAAGCTAATTGTATTCATTTTTTTTTCTTATTCTTTAAATAAATAGAAAATGATTAGAAATTATAAGTCAAAAACTGAAAGAACTAAAATTTCAGAAGAAAATATAGAAAAGGCAATAAATGAAATAATCAAAGATAAACTTTCTGTGAGGGAAGTTGCAATTAAATATTATATACCAAAATCTACATTATTTAATAGATTGAAAAAAATGAGAGAAAATAAGATTGAGTGTGTACTACAAATATAAACTATAAGTTTCAATCCAAATATGCATCTCAACAAATATTCACAGCTGAACAAGAACTCTTGTTGAAAGATTATTTAATATCATGTTCTCAACTTAACTATGGCATCAACATGATCCTACGTAACATTAAAGTTTTGTATAGACTTGCAGGGTTTTGATGTGCGTTAAGATATGAATATGCAGTAATGCTTCATAACAATTTCATTTTTTCATAATTACCTACTTTATTATTATTTGTTATTGTATCAAATTCATTGTTTTGAAAGCCTTTAATTTACTTTAGCAAAATATTTTGCAATATTGTAATTAGATAAATAAAAAGATGGTTGTCCCAAAGTGCCCCATCATTAAATCAGTGTTGTCCCAATCTGCCCCTGCACGGGGAACATTGGGACACATTTGCATAAGTTATGTTTTAATTATTTCTGTTTGCAAATCACATTAAACAATGCTCATTATACATTTAAAAGGTGACCAATAACACAAGCATTTAAATAAAAATGCACAAAATCATTAAAACTTTTATAAATTGGAAAATAATATGCTTTTATAAAAAGTGTCCCAATGTCCCCCCTCTTCCCCTACATTACAGATTTATAATTATAATTATTAGTTTATATGTTACTGTACTATTTATTACTCACCTCACAAAAAACATGATGATAAGAAATTTAATCAACATTCAAACCAATTAAGCATAATTTCATAAGAAATTAAATTATTTTCTCATATTCATGATAATAACAACAACAAACAACATGAGAACACGCGCACTACTATGTTACAATCCAACAAGATGACTCGTTACCATATTTTGTAATTCATCAGCTATGCTTCAAGGAATTTTTCGCCAAAATTTGGCTTGATTTGGTCCATTCGAGCACAATGTGAAAATTTGCTTGCCAGATCGGTGGTACTCAGAAAATGTTCCAAGTTTTCTAGATAATTTTCAAGACATTATTAGTAACAAGTTATGTAATTGTTACCGTTAAAACGCAAAAACCGTTAATCTGCAGATTATCTAGCTAATCTGCAGATTAACTAAAATGACCCGTTAAAGTGTGGAATAAAGAGTTTTCCGCATTTTAACTAGGTAATCTGCAGATTAACAGTTTCAGTATCGTTAAAGTTCAAATGTCTGTTTCGAGCCTTAGTTTTTTTTACATTCACTATGACGTCAAACAGCCATGTGATACAGATACGCGAATGACCTTCAAACATAACTAAAACTTTTACCCCTTTACTTCCGCTACGCTATGATGATAAACCGATAAACGGCAAACGCAAAATGTGGAGGATGAATTTGAAGCCATGATTAGGTTTATTATTATGACTAACACAAAATGTAAAGTAACAAGTAAGTTATAATTGTTTTAATTTTGATTTTATTTCTATCTTTTTTAATTCTGTCAATATAAGTTTGATAAGGGTCTGTATTTTATTAATGAAATTTAATCTTAATTAAAAGCTGTCTCTCGTGAAACTCCATTTTGAATTATGAATATTAGATTTACATTACAGTAATTATTTCCTTCCGAACTAAAACTATTAAACCGTAACATTTTAAAACTAATTTATTTTAAAATTGATTTAAATTACTATTACTTACTCAAAAAAAAAAAAAAAGATATATTAATTATTAACTTTGAAAAATGTTATGGCATTTAATAAATACTTAATATGAAATTTTTGTACATTTTTTGGCATTTCATTACATTTTTTTTTTCTCTCTTTCAGTTTCAAGTTTCCTGTACATATTTTATACATCATGATTATATATATATATATTTTTAATTTTTTAATTTTGTTCGCTTTTTCAGATAATTTCGTTGTATTTTATCACATAAAAAGTGTTAATAAAGTTTTTTTTTTTTTTGGTAAAATCAATATATTTGCTAAACTTGTGCAGATATAGATATGCTGCAAAATATAGTTTAATAAAGCATTGAAAAGTGTCATTTTAATTTTCATGCATTCTAAAAAATGTTAAAGCAATTTTAATTATTTGAAGTACTTCTTAAATAATGCTTCTCATTTGTCTAATTTAATATTTCTAGTAATATTTTATATAATTTAATATTTCTAGTATTTGAATAGTAATAGCAATATAAGTTGCTAATAAATCTTTTTTTTTTTTTTTTTTTTTTTTTAATTGTTAAATATTTTTATTTTCAAAAGAAATCGTTACTGTATTACAATTCTAACATTCATTTATAAAATAGAATTTATTGAAAGCTATTAAAGCTATTATATTTCATATTAAAAATGAATAACATCTTCAAACTTATATTGACAGAATAAAAAAGATGAAATAAATAAAAAATAAAACAAATATAACTTTAAAAGATATAAAAATTAAAACGCATACAGATTAAAATAAGTAAAGAAATAAATAAAAAAGAAAAGAAAACTAATTTTTTTTTTTTCGAATGAAAAAACAAATACAACACAGCCACAGCGTGCTGTAAAATTACAACACCCGATATCTTATTTTCACTTTAACTAGTGCCTAGTAGGTAATCTGCAGATTATCTAGGTAATTCGCAGATTACCTAAGTAATTTGAGAAGTAAAACAATTATCCTCACTTTAACGGATCATCCTAGTTAATGTGCAGATTACCTAGCTAATCTGCAGATTAACTGATTTCTGCACTTTAGCGGTAACATAATCATATAAGGGCAATGCTATGGTTTGATTTCCCACTATTAAATTTCCATAGTTTAAAATGAATCCAGAATTCTCCGAGTCTCTGAAGATAAATTTCCTGTTAGGGTGAGGTGAAATAAAATTGGGTGGAACTTTAATGTTAAAAAAAAAAAAACTTCGTTGAGAAAATATAAAAAGTTGGGAAGTTGAGAACTAAAAACAGTTTTACTAGAGGCAAAGTCACAAACAAGACACTTGTCTTGGATCCATCTCTAAAAAATTAAGCTCAATAATGTGAAGTATAAAGAATCTGAGAAAAAACAAGCAGTCATATTGAATTTTTAAAAAATCATGTTTGATGCTGGAATTAATAACTATGAACACATTCCACTTCAAAAACTTCATTAGTTATTTGTAATGTATGATTTTTTTTAAACATGGAAAAATAAGAAAAAAATTCCACATAAATAGGAATTATGAGGAATATCTTAATCATAATGATATTAAACTAGTTTTAAAATACAATTCATGACAGTGGTATAAATCATTGTCGCTGAATATTTTAATTGAAAATTTCATAAGATATTAAAATTTCAGATTTTTTTAACATAGGAAAATATGTCAAAATTTTGCATAATAATACAGTGTTATGAGAATTAATGCCAATAGTATACATATGGAGTTGTGTCAAAACTGAAATACGAAACTGTATCAAATAAAATATTTCAAAATGGAAAGAGAAAGGGTAGCCTAGTCAGTGAGGCATTTCATTCTGAGATCATGCCAGATTAACAATACATTTCATTTTTTTTAACATTACTGCAGTATACTGTATAGTAGAAATTTAAGAAAACAATTGGTACTTTTTTTTTGGGGGGGGGGGGAGTCCATTAAATTCTAATATTTATGTTTAGTGCACATTAAAATCTTCATTCAAATTAAATTCAGTAAAAATTTTATGAAGTCACTCATGACATAAATTAAAGAAATGCATAAAAAGTTTTCAGAAATATGGAAGGAAGGAAGTTTAAATATTAGATTACAAGAAACTTTTATTCTCGTAATTTGATATATAAGTTATAAAGTACTAAAATAGCATAAAAATCATTTATGATTAGCGGGTCGATCTTATCTCGCAAAGTTAGTTTTTAAATTCTACTCTTATATACTTAATACATATCTGAGTAAATCATTTTTTATACTTTAAAATGCTGCACCACATTAGATTGCATCTTATAAATTAATGAAAAATTACCAAAATTTAATTAACAACGTCATTCATTTTTATCATACACGACAGAATGGTCTGCAATCGATATAGCACTCAATAATGAAAAAATTATGCCAGTATTGTAACCTTTATTATTGTGAACAGCATTATTTATCCTGTGAAAAGCGGGCATTACATGCGAAATAAAGTTCATATGCAGGAAAAACCAAAGATTTTACTGATGAAATTTTGTAAAGAAAAAAAATAAACTTACTTTAGGTGCAGAAAAGGAACTCGGACATTATTTCTCTCCTAGGGCTTTTTTTTTTTTTTTTTTCTTATCACTATCATAGCCTGTTTTACAACTAGGAACGAAGCATTTATTTGAAACATCTGAATTATGCAGTTTTAAGCACTTACAAAAAAATTAAATTGCTTAAAATTAAAAATTTAAAATGTACTCCAGCAAAATTCTATTGAAAATAACAGTATATCCACCCCGAGTTAGAGAGTAATGACAAGTGGCGCTCTCAATATTTACCAAAAATTAGATCACAGTTTCCAAGTTTTCTCCCATTGGACCTTCGTCTCCTATTAAATATTACTCCGTGATTCAGAAGCATCGTCAAGCCGGCCAGGTGGTTCGGTCAGTAGGCCGCTGCCTTCCGAATCTATTGGTCCCAGGTTCGAATCCTGGTGCGGGCATGGATGTTTGTGTTGTCTTGTGTCTTCAAAATATTGTGTACTTGTTAGGGAGGCCGCACACCAAGGAAGCACGCGACAGAGTCAAAAGCTGCATGTCTGTAGAAACGCAAGACGCAGAGCGACGCGACGCAAGCAACTTGTCTTCTCGCCATTTTCCATCTGCACACCAAAGCGACAGCTTCATCGTGCGAAGTGAAAGCGTTTGTTTACATTTTTCGATTTTGTTTGCGTATCTCTATGGCAACCGCAGTAAATAATCACCAGTTATCATCAGAGGATGAAGATGTTTTGGTGCTAACGATGCTTTTGGCACATGAAAGAAAAAAAAAGAAAAGAAATCATTGGGTTCATCCTTTAAACAGTTTGCAACCAGAACATGGCACATACGTTGTCCACAAAAATATGGATAAACATGCTGAAAAATTTCACCAATTTCACAGAATGGGGGTTGAAACATTCCAAAAATTATTATCGTTGGTTGGACCCCACATACAAAAAAAAGATACCAATTTCAGAGAAGCTGTTAGTTCGGAAGAGCGTCTACAAATAACGTTAAGGTAAGAAAATTTTTCAAATATGTTAAATTGTAATTTTTATACATAAGTATTTATTTATAATGCATTAAATTTAAATTAATGCTAATTGTTTTGCCTCTCTGAAGTACATTTTAACAGTTGCAGCTTTACTTGAAACTGATACTTTAAATGAAATAATTAATAATTGTCTTTTACAATGCATAGGAATTCGTTAAGTTTTATGTGAATTACTTTTTGCATTGTATTATTGGTGATATCTTCTTAATGTACTAAGTGATTTCTAAAATATTACATAATAAGAAACATTTCAAAACAATACATTCAGGGTTGTTGATTTTTATATATTTATTTTATTTAAATCAAGATTTATTTCATTTTAATGATTTTTTAAACTATTCACACATTATATAGTACAACATTTGTATTTTTAAATGTAGGTGTGTGTATATATGCACAGTATCCACACTATCAAAAATTTTGCTTGAATTATAAAAATATAAATAATATTCCTACAGAAAAAAAATCCAAGTAGGCATTCATTACTAGACTTCATACTGAGAAATAATTTAATTGCAAACAAAACCATTCAGCTTGTGATTTTGACTTTATAAAGTGATATATATATATATATATATATATATATATATATATGTATTACTTAGTGTTTAACATATATCATTTGAAACAAGGAAATTTTTTCACCTGTTAAAAAAATTCAGATTTTCGGAAACATCTTAATTTTTTCTCTTATTCTTTTACTTTTTTTTTTTTTTTTTAACATTTATTTATTTAGTGGGTACAGTTCATTAAATAGGCAGTAATAGCAACCTTAAACTGGGTTTAGTTAAATGAAAAAGGTTATGGTATTTTTAAAATTATTTGGACTTTGTAAATATTATGAAGTTTAAGATATTATTTTTAAAATATCGTGATCCAATGCTAAATGGTATAAGAACTAAACAAGCAAGATATTATTCAATAAATTATACAATTACTAAACTTGTGGCATGCAGTTTATATAAAAGTACCTTTAATTTTTACATTGTTTTTGAAACAGATTCTATTTTCTCTGTTTTCAGATTTCTTGGAACGGGTAACAGTTTCAGAGACCTGAGTTTCGGTTACCTGAGAGGTGAAAGCACAATCGGCAAAGTAGTGGAAGAAACCTGCAAAAGCATATGGGATATTCTTTCACCGGAATACATGCCGTTTCCAACAGAAGAGATGTGGAAGCAATCTGCGGAGAGGTTCCTAGACAAGTGGCAAATGCCTAATTGTATTGGAGCAATTGACGGAAAGCATATTCGAATCCGTCAACCATCAAACAGTGGGTCTGCCTATTACAATTATATGGGCTTTTTTTCCATTGTATTGTTAGCTGTAGCAGATGCTGATGGTTTGTTTACAGCTGTGTGTGTTGGGGATTATGGAAGGAATAGCGATGGTGGTGTGCTCAGAAATTCTCCATTAGGAAATTTACTGGCAAACAACCAGTTGAATATTCCACCACCAGCCCCACTCCCAAATGAAAATGAACCCTTCCCATTTTATTTTGTAGGTGACGAAGCATTTCCACTTAGTGAAAACATACTTCGGCCATATCCTGCAAGAGATCTGAATAACCAGAAACGAATATTCAACGGCAGATTGTCAAGGGCAAGAAAGACTGTGGAATGTGCCTTTGGCAGATTATCCTCAAAATTTAGGGTTCTGTACTCACGCATTGGTTGTGATCCCTCAAAAGTGGAAAGTATAGTGAAAGCGACTTGTGTGCTTCATAATTTCATTTATAAGAATGAACAATTTCATGAAAACTTTCCAAATGAGGACAACTCTCACCCATTTGGAAATCCACTTTGTAATACACAGAACAGAAGAGGGACCAATGCAGCTCTAAATAATAGAGACAAATTATCTGAATTTTTCATAAAACCTGAAAATGCTTTATCATGGCAAAATAATTATTGTGTGAAAATGTAAATATTTATTATTCATTTGCATATATGTAATTATTGTATAGTTTCTGTATATATGTGTCATTGTATAGTTTTTGTATATATGTATTATTGTATAGTTTTTGTATATATGTATTATTGTATAGTTTTTGTATATATGTTGTTTATATAATTTCTGTATATTACCTGGCAGTAGGCGAGTGGACCTGCCTTATCAAAACTCCCCATGAGAAACTGTGCATGGCGACCTCCACGTGGTGTTTCTCGGGTAATGCTAACAGCCATGCTTTTTTAACCCTTTTCCCGTCCTATTTTATTTCAAATTCTGGTTAGTGCTGTCAAATTTAAATGCTTTTATTCAGTTATACACCATTATTTTAATTAAAATGCTTTCCTAAACACTGTAGGTTATTCACCCATTAAGTATGTCAACTATCACTACTAAAAATTATTGATGATAGTAGAATAAAAATCACAAAAATTAACAACACAGTTTAAGCATCTTAGATCATTAAAAACAGAAAATGATTAATTCAATACAATATTTCCTACTCTCCACCTTGAAATATTCAATTTTTTGACACCTCCAATTTCACGAGTCACATACTGTAACTATTTTTTCGCATTCAGTTTAGGTTTACCAACCAATTATTATTTTGAAGTCTCTGATGACCGAATCCCATATAATTTTCTGGGGAAATTGAATACCTAGATTTACTTTTTACATAAGAAGTATTTATTTATTTTAAATAATTAATCAACATTAAGAAAATACATAAAATATTAAATGTTTCTCTTGTTAAATACAATTATTAATATTTCCTTTTGCATATATAAGATATATTGATCATTTAGTGGGTGTTTTACATTTTTTAGCTGTAAAATAAAAATTTAAAAAGCATGTTTTTTTTTTTTTTTTTTTTTTATATTTTTAGCAAAGTTGGTACAAGTGCAGGGTGAAAGCATCAGTGTTATGCTGAACTCTATAGTGAGGAAAGTATTATAAACATGTCAAAATTCTGAGTTTGAAATTTTTATGTCTTTACATATATGAGGCCCCCAAAATTCATATTTATTTATTATTATTATTTTTTTTTTTTTTTTTTTTTTTTTTTTTACAATAGTGTACATGTGTGTATATACACTAAGGAACAAAAAAGAAGCTGAATGTAGAAAAATTGAGTTATACCTTTTTTATTTGCAATAACGTCAAAACTAATTATTGAAACAAATAAAACTTTTAAGTTAGCATAATACCAAAGCAATAAAATACCTTTGTACATTTTTGGTTATTAATTTGTTTTCTTTTACACTCTATGAAGTAGTTTATAAAAATCTATATAAAACTCTCCTTTTTACACGTATTACAATAAACATATTCTGTATTTGACTGATTTGTTATTTGAAATAAATTGCATTTTAATATACAAAATGTGTTAGATGTAAACAATTACTTAATAAAAAATAAGCATTCTTTATTGGGTTAACCCATATTGGACCACTCATTAAACGAATCATTTGAAAAATGTAATTTTTTAAAAACATGGTCAGTATAGGTACTTACACATATAAAAAAGAAAAAATTATAATAATTTTACAAAATTTTTTATTTTGTTTGTTAGTCCAAAAAACAGTCTCTACACAGTCCAAAAGTGAGCATTTTGCAAATTGTAAAGATTTTTACGAATGGAAGTCCAAAAAACAATCGCTACATCTAACATTGCACATGTTGCAAATTGTAACAGGTTTTTTATTGCATGATTTCAGTTGACATAGTCTTTGACGACCATTTGGATTTTTCACTAGCACATGCTCACTATTTAGCAGAAGAAGTTCTTTATTATTTTGGAGCATTAATATTTTTTTCAAATTCCATTTTTCACAGTAATTTAATTAATTTAGTCTATTTCTAAAAATTTATGTCAAGTTTTTTGCAGATTTTAAATGTTTCTTTTACATTATTGGCATTTAATTAAACTGTCCTATAAATAGGACGGCGGTCCAATATGGGTTAATTCCACCTTTGTATGGAATTAGTACTTTAATCTATAATGGTATGGTAAATACATTGTTTTAATAAGGGATGAACCGAATAACAGTTTTGGCTGAATGCATAATATTCGGCCAACCGAATACTAACCATTCTGAACTAACCGAATACTGAATATTCGGCTGGCTGAATTATTCTTATATTTAGGTATCAATCACCTAATTTTTTCAGTAATACCATTTACATGTAGTCATATTTTATTTTTTATATTTTTTCTTTAATACTTAAAAAAAAAAAAAAAAAAGTCTAAGACTTATTTCTGTTTAACTTTGAAAGCTCCAAATTATTATTGTATTCTCTTCCCCTGCTGTGCACGAACTATATTATTTGTACGTCTGGGTATTTTGGACGTATTTCATCCCCCCCTTTACAGAGATAAAAAAGTTTCCTTTAATCCCTTTTAACCATATCTTTTCTTAAAACTGCAATTTGAAACCCACTTGTTGCACACGAATACAACAGGGGGTGAAACTACCTAGCTTGCAAATACCTGGCAAACTGTTCCTTGCATGCAGATAAGGAGATTTATATCATATGACTACCTATATTAACAGCCCTCTTCACTCACGGTCGCCGGAAACCCTAGCTAGTGTTATTCTATGGGAAATTTTCTTTACGTATAACTAATTCATATTTTTTATTTCTGTTTTCACATTCAGAGAATTCCCAACTGTGAAATTTGCGCACCTTTTTTAAAAACATATTTTTTTTAATTTTTAATATTTTATTTTGAAATTGCAAAAAGAGAAATTTCACATGTTGAAAATTTGTATTTTGCATCTTCAAAATAAAATATTAAAAATAAAAAAAATACAGTATTAAAAAGGGTGCACCATTTTAACGTTTGGGAATTTTCTAAATGTGAAAACAGAATTTCAAAATATGTATTAGTTATTAAGTAAAGAAAATTTCCCATAGAATAACATTAGCTTTTCTTTCTTTCTTTATGTCTAAATTTGGACTGGCACTACAATAAACTACCAATCTACGAACCTTTCCTTTTTTTTTTATTTCTTCCTCTTAAAAGAAAGAAAAGGAAAGAAAAAATTATTTTAAAATTTAAAACTGCAAAGAATAAAGAACTGCACTCCTGTAATTAAATTTTTTCTTTCTTTTATTTTTTTTTTAATATTTTTACAAAATACATATGAATTCAAAGCCATTATAACAATAAGGCATTAGTGCCTATTGAAATTACAGGCATGATTGAAAAGTTTTTTTTTTAACTTCTTATTTATTGATTGATTGTCATTGATTTTTACTTCCTTCTATATGTAATATAGAGAAAGTATTGGATTCGCGAAAATTTTCGACCTCCGTTTTTTCACGGATCTACATATTTTGGGATGTCCTGAACACGAATTGATAGTTTTTAAAAAATGTCTGTTTTCACCGTATCTCACGAACCAATGAATGAAATTCAACCAAACTTGGTATATAGTTAGACCCTGGCGGCATGGGTGAAAGTAAAAAATTTTCGTTGGACTGAAGTATATATATATTTTGTAATATTGTGTAAAATATAATAAACTCATACATAATGTATGTAGATATTCAAAGCATACATTTCCAAAGGTTACATTAATAAGTATAAGTATGAAAACTTAGCAAAATTATTTATTAATATAATTGAATTAACATTAATAGGGGCTGATTCAGAAAAAAAAAAATTGGGACTTTATTTGCCTCAAACAAAGATTAATTCCTTAAAATTGGCCTATCTGTATTATATAAAACATAAAAAAAGACTGAATTCAGTCAATAGACTGAAAACTTTCACCAATGCCTGGCGGGGCATTGTGCTGATTAGATTTGGGGATCAAACCCAGCAGGTGGCACTGTGATCGCATTTTATATAAATTTTTAACATGGCAGTATAGGACAAAATTTCGTATAAATGTACATAATGAGTGTTATATTTAACTTGTGATTGTAAAATTAATATGAATTACTGATAATAGTAGTAGTTAACTAGGGGAAAAAAATTGTGCATGTGGGGGCACCGGTTCCCCCCCCCCTTCAGGATGGGTATCTTTCGAAAGATCTCGTCAATACCTTTAAAATGAATGATTGAACTATAAATCTGTGATAATTTAAAACAAAGTTATCGATTTTTTTTTACTTTTAACAAAAAAAAAAAAAAAAAAAAAAAAAAACTTAGAAAAAAAATCATATATATATATTTATATATATATATATATATATTTTTTTTTAATATTGTTACTGATTGAATATGTATATAGGAAAATATAGAAGGAAGTCTTGTGGTGGCCACAACATACTAGTTAAATAATAACACAGGTTCCTTTTAATATGCAAGACGGATTTCAGCTGGCGAAAAGTAAAAATTAATGGCTTGATGTGTTATTCTCAATTCTCGTGGCAACCTTTTTTCCCCACCCATTCACTCTTTTCACTTTGTGCACTCCTTCCTTAAAGTAAACTCTTCGAAAAGGAGGGACGAAGTGCCAACTCGTGAAAGTTGAACTATACCACGTGGATGCACAACCAGGGGTGGCGGCGATTGTGGTGAAAGCGATTGTGAAACATCAGGCTTATTTAATTTAGAAGCATATCGGCCGATAAGTAGCGCTGTTCTACTGCTATGTTTCTCGTAAAGAGGAAGCTGTATCTCAGATTCTATTGTATATTATTGCATGTAACTTTGTATAGGCCAGGGCAATTATGAAACATTATATGGAATTGGTTTCAGCGTATAAAGTCAGATAGATGACGCTCCTGTGCTTCAATTTTTCCCATGAACGGGAAGGCTATATATCAGATTCTATTATATATATAATCTATATATAACAAGATCGCAGTTTTTGATAAATATTCATATAATAAACTTTCTCTATATAGTGCCCCCCCTGTCGGGGAGGTGGTGTAAAAAAAAAAAGAAAAAAAAAAAAAAAAAAAAAGCAGGTCTATCAATGCTACTGAGTAAATTATTAAAGTTGGCAGTTCAGGAAAAATTTAAATTGTCAGCCACCAACAACTTACATGGCACTCAACGTGTTAATTTTTAATTAGTATTGCTTTTACTTTTGGGGTAAAACTTTCACCGAAATGTTTGAAGTATAACATGTTCTGCACACACAAAGTTTAAAGGCTTATTTTTAGAGATATATGACAAAATGCCTACAATGGCTGACATGGCACTCAACGTGTCAATATTTTATAATTTTTTACTTTTTGCATGAAAGCATATTTCATTTTAAAACCCGAATAAACTACTACGTCAGAAACAACAAAGAAAAATATTGGAAATGCATACAGCTGTTTCGGTAGCCTACAGCATACCGTCTTCAGTGCAAAAAGGAAAAAAAATTCCTTTTTGCACTGAAGATGGTATGCTGTAGGTTACCGAAACAGCTGTATGCATTTCCATTATTTTTCTTTGGTGTTTCTGACGTAGTTTATTCAGGTTTTAATATTCCAACGCCAAGTCGCCTGTTCTGTTATTATCATATTTCATTTTATACTGAAAAAAATATATATATATTTCAATAATTAAAAATTTAAATGCAACTTTAAGGCTATTACCATGTTATTATTTTCATATTTTAATTAATTAAAAAAAATCTAATCAAAGTTTTGTTACAAATAAGGTACCAAATAAAAAGGGTTATTTTTCTGATTTCATCAGAATAAACAGCCTGTCGAATGGACATTTAAATTTTTTTAATTTAAAGTATGAAAATTGGATGGCAACTTGTATCCACAGACAAACAAGGAGTCTGAAGAAATCTCTTAGTTAATTGCATATAAATATTTTCGCAGCTGATCAGTCAAAAATTTAATTTTCTTATCCAAATTTTAAAATTATTCTTGAGTTTATTTTTATGAATCTTAATTGGACCAAATTATTTTATAAATTGGTCCCAGAAGAATGTGCAAATTTCTCTTAATGTTGAAAATTTTATGTAATTAAATAAAAAAAAATTAAAGATCCAGTGACAAAAACTTGCCAACCCCGTCTAGCAGTACAGATATACAATGCAAATTTTTTTTATCCTTTATGGTGTATGGGCCCAAATTTCTTAAACAGAGATAGTGTAAAACATTTCAGCCCATTCAATTGAACTTTAAAAAATTATACACATGCTATAGGTCAATATTGCAAAATATGTTGCCTCATGTATCCATATTGCTGTGACAATTATATGACAGTGAAATATATTACAATATGCTATGAGTGCTACTTCTATATCAGGGTTCCCACTAAATTTCAAGATCAATTTCCTGAATTTTCCAGGGAAATTTATAATAAAAATTACTATTATCAATTTTCTATTTTTGCTTTCTCATTTAGAAAATTCACAATCACTTTGTCTTTTGCTTAAAAAAAATAATTATTAATAAAAAAATATATAATTATCTAATTTTAAAGTGTTAAAAATTAAGACTATTGAAAATTTATATTAAATGAAATAAATCTTATCTTAGTGCTGAAAAAGTTTATTTACAGAAAAGAAAAGAAAAACATACAAACAATATTACATCCGTATGGCTTTAAAATTATGAGGTTAATCCTCTGACAATTCATCAATTAATTGTAAAATTTTTATTTTTAAAAGTCTTTGCTTTGCTGGTGCCAGCTTTCGTATGTCTGGTAAAAGGCTTTTAAAGTAGCTTAATAAGCCGTCCGAATCCACTGCTGATTCATTTGCTTTTTTTGCAAAATAATTAGCAGCAATGTCTTCAATTGGAGTTTTTTTTCCCTTTTTCTTGCTTCTCTGTCTTTTTTTTGTTTTATCATTTCATCGATACCAATAACTTCGTCAAATTCGTTCTGTACCCCTGGTATATCATGTGCTGCATAATCATGTTCCTCTGGTAGTGCATGTAGTGCCGCATCATCAGGTGATAAATTGCAACTTTCTGATGTTTCTTCTGGATTTTCATAATTAATTAAATTTTCAAAATCTGTCAGTACAGTTATATCCATCAGCCCGTCACTATCCTCATCAATAGCTGACTGTGACGGCTGTGATAAATTGCTTGACTGTCTGTAAGGGAAAAAAAAAAAAAAATGAAACAAATGATAATACTTTCGTATAACTTTACACATCACTTTTTATTTAAACAAATATACAAATAACACTTTACTTCTTGAACAAAGTAGTGTTTCTCAAAATATAATTAACTTACATCTTTGTGCTGCTTTTTGCACATACATACTACATACTTGCCAACTTTTCTGGTTTTCCCGGAAGACTTCTGGTTTTTTAACGTATCTTCCGGACAGATGATGAAATCTTCCGTTTTTAAAAAAGTCGCGGATATCTTTCTTTTTAAAAAGAAACCCCAAATGTTCTAAGAAAACTCCTTATTCCCAATCTATTTCCATCCATAACATAAATGTCAGTATTCTTTTCAAACTTGCTTTATGATATTCTAGAACATGTAAAGAAATAGAATTGTTATATATTTTCTGCTGATTTTATGCTGGCAAGTATGATACTATGTAGACAAAATGCGAAACAAAAAATTGCATATCCTGATATATATTATAGAAAATACAAAATATGTGTTCATTTTTTCCTTTTTTTTTTTTAAACATACATAAAGAAAACATCCTACTTTCAAAACAATTATTTTTTATCAATCTGTAGAATTATGGTAATTTTATGAAGCAATAATAATCATAAAAAAAAAACACTTAAATATAGGAAATAAAATTGTTCTTCACTCTGCAAATATCAAGTTCTATTTTGTCCCTAGATTATAAATAAAATTTTTGATTTTTAAAACAAGTCCTCTGATTTTTAAAATTACTATAATAAATGTAAAGCTGACATCTATATATATATATATATAAAACTGAATGTAATTAAATCTTTCAAATCTCAATTGTTTAAATAATGCTAATTACAAAATTTTAAAATGTCACAGCTGGGCTGGCTTTTTATTTTTTTAATTAAAATTTTCAATATTTTTTTTTTTTTAAGCTGCAAACTCATGGTCAACACCATTCAACAGCTTATCTAAAATGATTAATGATTTCATTTAATAATTAGAATCTTAATGCTAAGTTGTCTATCTAATCTATGCCAATGACATAACATGAAATGTCAAAACCCTGAAAGCTAGAGAAAACAGTTCTTACAAGTAAACATTCAAAAGGTGTAGTGTCTTCAAATAATATTGAAAAAAAATATGTGATTCTACTCTTCATAAAACACCAAAAAGTGAAAACATTGTCGGCTAAAATAAATTACAGAGACCAGAAAAAATAATTAAATGAATAAAAATCAAATTATAAAAAATTTCTGAAAACTAACGGTGCAACACTGTTAAGTAATGTAGAGGGATGATAATTAAAACTATTTAATGTAAATCTATTCAATACAAAAAAAAAAAAATAATGAAGCAATACTAAATAATGATTTAAATCCAGTTTCTTTTATTGTAAAATGCAGATAAATAGAATTTTAGAATAATTGAAGTACAATTATCTATTTTAAAAAAATTTCTTCATAACTTATTCATAAAAAGATGAGTTTTAAAAATAAAAATTTTTTTACATTTTGATTTTAATGAATAAAAACTTGAAAATAATTTCGCACAAATCTTTCTTTTCTAATACACCTAAGCCTAACAGTGGGCGATTGGTAAAATATGCTTAAAGTTGGTAGATGGGAAGTGCCAAGATTAAACCCAGGTCACATATATATATAAAGCAAATTAAAATGTTACCTTATATTTTTTAAACAAGGCAAAAGACTAATTACTGTTAAAAATTGGAAAACTGCAGAAAATGAAAAAGTGAAATAATTATGAGTTCATGCAATAATTTTAACAATTAAATGATTTTCACAAGATTAAATAATTTAGCAGAAATGATATAAAGACTGAATACACATTAACTGCCATTTGAAATAATTATTTAAAAAAAAAGTTTTACATTGCTTAACAAATTACATCCCCTGGATTAGAAACATTTCATGTTTTCTGGGCTTTATTTTATATATATATATATATATATATATTTATTTATTTTTTTTATGGGGGGGGGCTCTTTTTCTTTTATCACCTTTTTAGCACATTTTAGACATCATGACATCGATTGACGACGTCTAAAAAATAAACTAGTTTAAATGGAAAATATAAATATATATATATATATGTATATATATACATAACATTGCTTAGCAGGTTGAACGTTGAGCTGCAAAATACATCCACTGTATGGAATTATGTACATGAATAAAGAGAAAACTTACTTTTTTGGCTTTGTGAAAGGTCGTAGAAACTGCAAATATTCATGCAGATAATATGGCGTCTTCTTTGCACTGCCTGCGGAACCACTCGGAGGCTGACTACGGAGGTGGCGCAGATAGCTGTTTCGAATATTTTTCCATCTCAGTTTGCACTGTGCAACTGGAAAAAACAATTCAAATATATAAATTAATCAATTTATCTCTGAATAGGAGAAGAGTACAGAAATCAAGAAACACATTGCAGTTACATTTGAAAAGAGGAAAATCCAGAAACATTGCTTGTTGGGGACCAGGGGTGGCTAATTTAGTTTGAATGGTATTAATTTGTATTATTGATATGGGTTATGAGTTCAAGCTCGAAACCACCGACTATTTCATTATTCTTTTAATGCACATTTTTAAATACATTATAAAAAAAAAGTGCATAATAATGATTGCTGCAGTACACGTGGCTGTTGCTAGTCAGGCCATCGGTGCAATTGGTGTGGAGACTATTTGGACCACTTCCTCATTGCAGTGGTATCGATTACTAGGGCTGAATATAATCTCAATGCAAACATCAGAATATTTAAATATTGCTGTTAGTAAACATTACAAAATAAATACTAAAGTCTTTTTCGGAAAAATCATACATATATTTGTATAGAAAATTGTGTTTGGTTTGTATCAAATTATATTGGAATGGTTTAATTTTTTTTAACGATGGAAAATATATAGAAAAACGAATAACATCTATGTAGCTGGATGTGGATATGCAGATTTATTTATACATATTTATAAACATAAAAAGGCATACTGCGAAGATTTTTTTCAAAGGTTGAAAATACTCATATACTAAGATCTGTTTTCATGTTGCCCTTTTTATTATTGAATTTTTGAAAGTTTTATTATTTTTATTTTTGCCTTTTTAAAATTTAGAATCATTGCCCTTTTAATGAAGAAATTTAGCATCATTCAGAGTACAAAATTTCTGTGAAAATAATTAATCTCTAACCAAAAGACAAAAGTTGAAAAGATAAATTTTTATGCACAGGGACAAGGCACATAATATTCTTTCAAAATTTTACTCTTTTATCAGTGCTAACTTATTCTCCTAGGAAAATATGGTCTGAGTAGCCTATATGCTAATCGGATTGACGGTCTGATTAGCCATTTCGCAGTGTACACTTTGATGAATTTCTGGTCCATACACTTAAAATTAGGAGTATCTAGTTTTTTTAATGTTTGTTTTTAAAACTGCATTAACGATCATTTTTTTTCATTTCAATTTGCATGTAAAACTATCATTAACATTAACAGCCGCCACCTTATAGATAGTAAATCACTCCTACAAGCTGGTAGAAATCGTGGCAGCGAAAGTCGCGAGAAAGCACCAAAGGGCATCTCATACTAGAATTTCACTGACCAATGTATTATATTGCTATCACTTTTTTATTTGTATCTATAATATGTGGTATTCTAAGTGTTAACATATTATGAAAATTAAACTCTTAAAAAAGAAATTTTTTTTAAACATAAAATTGAGACTAAAATTTTAGATAACTCTGAACTCAGTGGTAGCCACCGAAAAATTTTCTTCTTCAATTATATATTCAAATATTGAAATTCTTTATAACCACTTTCCTGTACAAGCAAATTTTACATATTTATTGTAATAGAGTATATTTTTCAATTGATCTCAGAACTACATATACAGAAATATTTCAAATACATTTTATAGAACTCTTGAAACAAATGATTTAATATAGACTGAATTCCAAGATAAAATCTAATTTGAAATAGCCTTACTTTAATAGATAATATAATTTTGTTATTAAACAAAAAATATTTAACAAGGATTAGAATCCTTTGCGAATTTGCATCTTAAATTTTACAGATTCTAAATTCTTATAGTTGTATTATAAAAACTTTTCAAATGAACTGTGATTATATACCATGCAATCAATCATGCAAAATCTATAGCCTAATTTCATTGTTAGAATTAAACTGTAATTGTTGTAAACATTTAAATATATTGCCTTAATTTGACTATTGCAAATATAATTTATAAATATACTTTTAGTTTATATACAAAAACCACACAGTGTGGGCTTATTCACCTTAAAATTTCTCTTAAGATTTTGAACATATCAATCATGTAAAGAAATACAGGAATAAAAATTCATGAAATGAAATACATGTGTATTATACATTTATAGATACTGTGATTTCATAATTTCAAATTTTCTTTTAGTAAATATTTTGATGTAAACTTCATGATCACAAATCTAGCTTATTTTCTGCTCTCCAATTTTGTGCATTGGAAAGCACTAAACTAAATAAATGTTTTTGAAAATGTTCGAAAACCATCAGTTCCTCGATACAGTTATTCAAAGAAAGAAAACCCACATACGGAAAATTTGAAATTATGTATGTCACAAAAAAAAAAAAAAAAATAAATACAAAAAGCGTAAATAAATTAAAATCTGCATTCTGAAATAATCAAGAAAAGAAATTTCACTTACCAGATATGTTCATTCTGAAAGAAATTTCGTGCCATGCCTTATCAACGGCATTCCTGTTGGAATACTCTGGTAAAGACACGTCGTATAAAACTGGATACGATTCGATAAACTGTACAAATTTTATATTAAATTCTGTGGAATTATTCGCGGCCATCTTGCGACGTAGAGACACACACGAGAAAAATCAAGCAAGAGCGATTCGCGCGACACAGGGCAGACGGTCAGTCGACACACGTGCTACAGATCAGACATGACGCATGTCTCTTCGATGTGAGGATGCAGTGAAGTAGAAGTCAGTGCCAACTGTAAGTTTTAAGTTACATCCAGACTGCAACGCTCGCTCGCTTGCAATCGAGTGATCACAAATCCGAAATTTGTGATCGCCAAGAAAGTTTCATTCCAAACGGAACAATTTCAGTCGCTCACAAATGACAGCGGCTGATTGCAAGTTTGTGATTTCCGGTTTCCAATACATCGATTATTTTAAACGATAAGCCGTAATTATTGGCTAGTGAGAAACATCTGACCTAGCATAAGCTTGCGTTTTTGTTTATATTTATTTATTAGCGTATCTGTAACTAAAAATACGGAAGTGTTTAAATGTAATTATTTTTCTGAAAATGTATCTCCCTGTGTATTATCAGAGGGAGATAAAATACAAAATAAGACGATATTCACACTTATATATGAAGTTAAATGCAGTTTTTGTTTTTTAAAAAAAATTAGTTGAACTTTTTGTTTTTTAATAGATTGTTTACATGCAGCTTTTTTAAACTTAGTTTAAAAATATTAATGTATTTGTATCTTTTATATTTTTGGTTTCAGAAACGTTAAATGTTATCATTCATTTATTGTCTATATTGAATTTTATTTAGTAAATAGGTTACAATAAGTTTCAAGTGTACATTCTTACAATTTTTGGAATGAAGCCTAAATTTAACTCTTTAAGTATACTTATGTATATGCATCAACTAGTCTAACATTTAATCTATATTTTAAGCATTTACTTTAAAAAAATTCTAAAATTGTTATATTTGCCTAGTATATGAAAACTAGATTTTATTTTAATTGTTTAGTAGGTGGTTTTCAACAATTAAAAGCTTATACAAAGCTTTTGTAAACTGATTGATTTAATTTTCGATAAACTATTTTCCTCATTTGTAGTAACATTCATTGGTTAGAATAATTAAAATAATAAGTAAATAACTAGCTGTATAAGTATATAATGTTTTGAAAATAAAAATTCACATTAATAAAATTCAGCAGTTTAAAAATGTTATAGTTAGTACTTATATATGTGAGCATTAAAAAAAAAAAAAAAAAAATCTTTTTCGTAATGTTTTATATAATGTTAATAGATGTAAAATTAATTTTCTACACACACACACAGATGCATATATATAGATAGATATAGATATTAATTTTGTTTCATATTAATATCCACAATTCTTTAATTCAGAAATAATTTTAATGAAAATGGTTGTAGATTTTGAGTTTTAGTTGTGTCAGGCTCTTTCATATTATTTAATGACTAGAAACAAGTAATACATTGCTCAATTAAAAAAAAAAAAAAATTAAGGTTTATTATTGTCGGTACTTTTCCATTTCACTGGCACAAAAATGTTAATCATGCTCCAAATCTCGCCAAGCAAACTTTTCTGTCGAAAGCACATAGTATACATATAAAAATTTTTTAATAAAAGTTAGTTCTAAGAACTTTTTATCACAAGCAGTAGTTGTCTTTTGCTTGAAATAAACTGACAGATTCTTCCTCTGTTTGGGCAAATCCCAAATTTTTATTGATTTTGGTTTCTCATCCATTTTTGATGTATTAGGAAAAAGATGTGACTGATAAGAAATAACTGCAACTTGTTTTGAAAATGTGGTGGTAAAAAGTTACCAGTAAGGATATTTAATTTGGTGTTGGTAGTATCATTTTTGGCGACCTTTATCGCTTGCACCGGGAAAATGGAACGGTACTTTACTATAATTCATTATTATAGACAAATATCCATTTCCCTTCACTATGATTATATCATTAGTTATATAGTAAAGATATGGAAGCACTTGGGTGCAGACAGCAATAAATTTTGTTTGTATAAATAGGGTAATGTGGAGGTATTTGGGTTAATGACATTTAATAATGTTATGGGTCTAATAACAATCTTTTTTAGCAAATTCATAGCTTAGAATTTATTAAAAATCCTTTGAGTATAGATGACCTACTTTTGTTCTCTTTGCCGAAAATTAGAGGTGAAATATGATACACTTTACCGAAACAATTAATTCAGTTAAAATTGAGAAAGGATTTATTAATTCAGGCTATCCTGAAACAATATTTGTGTCAAATTTGATCGCTCATCTTGCCAAGTTTGTAGCCAATACTGATTTTGGTCTTGGCATCAAATTTGGCGAAAATTTGTAGTTTAGGGTTGCCAAAGTTTGGAAGTTCTAATTTCAATAAGAATAGAATTCTGGAAAGATCCACTGGTTTATAGCACTAAACTAAATTCTTCGAAAATTCTTTATATGACAAACAAGACTAAAACAAAATAAAGGGCATTTGTCGACTAGAATCTGCTTACATACTAAAAATTATCTTCTTCACTGAAAATGTTGGCAACTTTCAAAACAATATCATTACATGCTCTATCTACGTGCTCAATATTCATTAAAGTGCATTCGTCGTCTAGAACCTGTTTTTGCATGTCGGCAACTTTCATAAAAATATCATTACATGTTCTATTTATGGGCTGAATATTCCTAAAATAAAATGCATTTGTCGACTAAAACTTGCTTATGTCTTTACAAATTACTTTCTACATGCAAAAATGCCAACGACTTTCATAATAATACAATTATAGGCTCTATCATTAGCTTATTTTTAAATCTCTATGATGGTGGGTCATGTATTAATTAAAACCTTTGTATATTTGGTTATTATGAATACAGTTTTCGTAAATATCTCCAAAACGAAAAGTCACAGAAAGACCAAAAAATGGAGGTGCACAACTAGATGTTATAACAAACTTGTATACCAATTTTCAATCTTCTATGTCCAACTGTTTTTGGGGGCCGCTGTAGCCCAGTCGGTAAAGTGCCAGGCTTGTAATTGGAAGATTGCAGGTTTGGTACTCAAGCCGGCCAAAGACTGTTGTATACACTAATGGTGGCTGGTGCATGTAAACTGTCATGAATGCAATGCCCTACATGTTCCCATAAAAAATTATACCTCTGGTGGTCACCAAAGTGGGAGAGCCATCCCTTCTGTGGATGATCAAAACTGTTATGGCATGTCTCCGGACCACCTCTAGAGATGAGTCCCAGACCGTCGCCAATTGCCCATTACACAGCACTAGTGCGATGCAAAACCTAACCAACCAGCCAACTGTTTTTGAGTTATGCGAGATGCATACACACATACAGATGGCACGAAAAATGGTGTAAAGTCGGTGATATCTCTAAAGCGAAACTTGCAGGTTTACAGTTGGACATCATGACAATGACACATATAAATTTGCAACATTCTATAATGATTCGTTTTTGAGCTATGAGAGATAGAAAATCCATTTCGCAAATCGGGATTACAATACTTCCTTATACATTGTATAAGGAAGTAAAAAGAGATTGTTTGTAAGTAAAATTTTAACTTATTTTAATTAATTACGTTTTTCATGCATTAGGTATATACAGTCAAACCTCATTAACAAAACATGAACTGTTTCCTTAATCCCTGTCAAAATGAAGATTGATTACTGATAGCATGAACTACTGAAAACATGAAAAAAAATTTTTCCTCTTGAGATTCATGTTAACGAGGTTCGATCATATGCATTTTTAAAAAGTATTTTTTTTTTTTTAATGTTATGATTGGTCGACTATTTTAATACATTTTTGGAACATCTATAAATCAGTAATCAGGCAACAACTGTTTTCTGCTGATGCTTCACTGTAAAATTAATTGTGGCACAAATCTGATAAACCATGTAATTTTTACTTACAAGGAAACATTCAAAAGGTGTCGCCTTCAAAAAATATTGAAAAAAATATGTGATTCTACTCTTTATAATACACCAGGAAGTGAAAAAGTTATCGGCTGAAATGAATTACAGCGACCACAAAAAATTATCAAAATTAAGCATATTTGGCGATTTAGCACTGTTAGGCATTCAGTTCGCTAGTACCGAGATTGCTATGTAAGAACAGAACCGTGTTTTGTTTCTCTGCCAAGTACTCAAAATCAATCGCCAAATATTCTTAATTTTGATAATTTTTTGTTGTCGCTGTAATTCATTTCAGCCGATAATTTTTTCAAAAGACGACACCTTTTGAATGTTTCCTTGTTAGAAATATCATTCATGAGCTATGAATATTTATTTTGAGAAATTGGAGTGTAAGGTTGATTGTTTTGTATGAACTATGCGAAAAATGCCTGGAAATCAAACTCGAGCACTCCACTTACAGTGCAGACGCTCCACCACTAAGCCACCTTGGCTGATTATCAACTTGGCATTTCCCACATGATATCTGTTGGTAATATCACTATGTTTGCAAATGCAGATTTAACGTATAAATATATAAAGATTAATTCATGGCACAACTCTGATAGACCCTGTAATTTTTACTTAAACCATTCATGAACCATGATTTATTAAATTTAGAGAAATTTGAGTGCAAGATTGAATTTTGTATACAAACTACGTGAAAAAGACCAAAGCTGGGAACTGAAATTGAGTACTCCACTTACTGTATATCAATAAGCTACCCTAGCTGATAACCAACTTGACATTTCCCATATATATCTGTTTAAGTGCCCAAGTTAAATTATCAGCTCTGTCATTTTCATATAGTTGGTATAAAAATTTAACTTTACATGCTAACGGACATTATGTGGGAAATGCCGAGTTGGTATTCAAAGTCAGTTGCTAACCAGAAGCCAAACTCACGTTCTTCTACGGGGAAATTTGTTTCTACAATTACTCATTGTTTAATGCGTTTTTTAATAATGTATTCATGTTCTGAAAATTTATAACCGTTCAATTAGTATTACTTTTTTAAAAATTAATATTTTACTTTTGAGTTGAAAAAATATATATATATATATATATAAATATATATACATACACTGATGGAAAAAAAATCCCAACACCAGGAAGGAGCTGTGCTAGATAAACAAAATATGGTAGGCGTGTTTATACATCTGAAAGATGACATCGATTCAAATTTCGAGCTACGTGCATAAGTGTGGCGCTAGTAGCTACTCTATGAACATGCAAATGAGGTTTGCTTTAAATAAGCGCAGTAAGGTTCGTGATCGTTATTTACAGTTGAGATTTGACGTAGTGGGTTAATGTTAGTCAAGCATGCCTCTAAGAAGACGAAGAAGCCATTATCAACAGCTCACTGAGTTTGAACGAGGTCGTGTAGTAGGGCTACAAGAAGGTGGGTTTTCTTTCCGCGATATTGCAGAAAGACTTGGCAGGAATGTATCCACTGTGCATGAGTGTTGGCAGCAGTGGTCAAGGGAAGGTACTGCCTCAAGAAGACTGGGTTCCGGGCGGCCACGTGGCACTACTGAGAGGGAAAACCGCCGTATTCGGCGTATGGCTGTGGCTAATCGTACTGCATCTGCAGCTGAAATTCGAGCTGCATTTGGCACCACAGTGACACAACGAACTGTTACAAATCGGTTACTTCAAGGACAGCTCCGAGCCAGACGCCCTGTAGCGTGCATTCCACTGACTCCAAACCACTGCCGTTTGCGACGTGAGTGATGTCAAGCTAGAGCTCATTGGAGGACGGAGTGGAGATCTGTTGTGCTTTCTGATGAAAGCCGGTTCTGCCTTGGTCGCAGTGATAGCCATGTGTTGGTTAGAAGGAGGCCAGGTGAACGCCTGCTAGCGACCTGTCTGCGGCCTAGACACACACGGCCAACTCCTGGAGTTGTGGTTTGGGGAGCAATTTTGTATGACAGCAGGAGCACTCTCGTGGTTATCCCACGCACCCTGACTGCAAATTTATACGTCAGTCTAGTGATACAACCTGTTGTGCTGCCATTCATGAACAGCATTCAAGGGGGTGTTTTCCAACAGGATAACGCTCGCCCTCATACTGCTGTTGTAACCCAACATGCTCTACAGAGTGTCGACATGTTGCCTTGGCCTGCTAGATCACCAGATCTTTCTCCAATCGAGCACGTATGGGACATCATTGGACGACAACTCCAGCGTCATCCACAACCAGCATTAACCGCCCAAGTGCAACAGGCATGGAACTCCATCCCACAAACTGATATCCGACACAATGCATGCACGTTTGCATGCTTGCATTCAAAATTCTGGCGGTTACACCGGCTATTAATGTACCAACATTTCACATTTGAAATGGCTCTACCTGTGATCTTGATACTTTAATCAATTAAATATGTTACCTAGACAAATGTATTGCTGAAATTTCATTACTGTACAATAATATTTTCTTGGTGTTGGGATTTTTTTTTCCATCAGTGTATATATATATAAGTGTATTTTTCAGTTGAATAAAATGTTAGAATATTTTGTGAAAACAAGTAGTAGTATGCTTATAAATTTTCTGAAGGTTAAAAAAAAAAAAAAAAAAAAAAAAGTTAAAGAAAACATGACCCTTTGTCGGGCGAATAAAGCAGGCATGAGTATTTGTTTGCAGCACTCTTGCCTACTTTGTTCGTCCGACAAAAGGTAGTGTTTTCTTTCGACCCAAAACAACTGTTGTGAATTATTACATTTTATGGTGTTTATTCAAATTTTTTATATTTTTTTAATCACAGTTCCATGGTGCAACAAGGTTTATCATTTCTTGGAAAAAATACTAAAAGCTTTCATTGATGATATATGTCAAATATGGATATGATGGTTTTGTATGTTCGCTTTTTTGTAAATGGATTAGTACGCAGAAAATTATAAATGTAACATTTATATAGTTCATAAATTTTAGGCTTATTTAATGTACATCAAACATGATGTATCACGTTTGTGCAATTGCTTATTTATTACTTAAAATAGCGTAATATATTGTATAATAATGAGATAACTACAATATTCGGTTAAACAATCTTGTGTGGTAATATTTGCTTAAATATTCATATTGTAAATAACCGCTATCACATTTAATTGTAACTGTCTGATTAGTCAGTTATTTATTTATTTTTATTACTTATGATATTCTATATAGCTGAAAAAATACAAGCCACATTCTTTTACTATTAATGCTGTAATTGTGTTTTGAAAATTAAAAGTATTTTTATCAAATAATTATGCATATATATAATTAATAGCTGCAGCTATTTCATTATATTTAAATTCAATATCAGCTGTTAGTAAGTTTTGAATTTAAAATTTTGCTATTAAAAATATTATTAATATTTCTCTTTCAGGCTACAATGCTTTAATTCAAGGCTAAGTAATTGGTTAATGCTTGTGTGTTGTATTCAATCGACTGTATCAAGTTATTTAGTCATTTAGCTAAAATGAATGTATATGAAGAAAAAAATTCAGTAACAAAGTAATAAGCAATTGGGAAAAATTAGCTCCAGCAGCAGAGAATTCAAACACAGTGAAGAAGGAAATATAAAAATATAGAGAAGAAAATGTATTGAAGGGGGGGGGGGGGGAAGTATTGTGTAATCTTGTAACCATAAACAAAGTAATGGGAGGGGCAGCAGCATATCTCCCCCCTCCATTTTTAATGGACAAAATTTTGTAATTTATAGTGTTTAAACATGAAGTTTTCATTTAAAGATTACAAACAGTTAAATACTGAATTTAAATGTAATGAACCAGCTGCAGATATAAATTCCACATATGTATAGTTATTTGAGAGTAAAATATTTTTATTCTTTAAAACTCATTTTCAACACTAATAATAAGTTGTATATTTTCATCTACATAGAGTTTTACACATAATAAAATAAATAATTGACTAATCAGGCTTTTATAATCAGATGCAGTAGCTGTTATTTACAATAAAAAGAAGTTTTATGGTTTACCGCACCGAATTCTAAAGTTTTACCAAATATTGCTGTCAATAGTATAGATAACTATCCGCGATTGTAATGAAATGCTCGCCCTCTGGTGGGCTAAGGTGAAATTATCACACCACTGCATATCCTCATATTATGCAATCGACTTTCCATGATGAAATGGCGGAGAAAGAATAATAATTACACGTGGCTGTTATATTTACTAACAACTGCAGTGTTCAGAGAGCGCCATCTATCGATCATTACAAACGCGGATAAAAATAATTGACAAATCGGACTTTACAAACGAATGTTGTAGCCTTTATTTACATTTAGAAGTATATTTATGTATATCTGTATCACAACAAATTGTAAAGTTTTACTGAATATTGTAGTCATCTTGTAAAATAATACAATATATTATGTTATTTTAAAAAATGAATAAACAATTACACTAACATGATATATCACGTTTGATCTACATTAACACGTTGACTGCCACGCGTGTTTACAACAAAATCCCCGTCAGGCCACCCGTGCCACTGTAAGATGCGTGCTCTGCTACCGCATGTCTGTTTACATTTCTTTCGGTACTCTCACCCCGATATCTATTACGATCCTCATTTATCACGTTATTACTCTGCACGAGCAGAGTATACATTTCCGAGTTATACATACCCATCTTCAAACGACGATTCCAAAGCAACTAAAAGAGTCCTTTTAGTTGCTTTGGAAGGGGGCCTTTTTCGTGAAGACCTTCGCCTGCTGTTACTCCGCCCCCAAACCTTTTTTGAGTTTCACTGAATTTTATTCAAAATCCGATTCCAAAGCAACCAAAAGAGTCTAGTGATCGCAATCACTTTCAGAATCTGCGAAATATATTCTAGTTTCATAAAAACACCATCGGGAATTTTGCACGTTGAACCATTTGGCAAGGGGGCCTTTTTCGTGAAGACCTTCGCCTGCTGTTACTCCGCCCCCAAACCTTTTTTGAGTTTCACTGAATTTTATTCAAAATCCGATTCCAAAGCAACCAAAAGAGTCTAGTGATCGCAATCACTTTCTGAATCTGCCAAATACATTCTAGTTTCATAATAAAACAATCGGGAAATTTACACGTTGAACCATTTGGCCAGGGGCCTTTTTCGTGAAGACCTTCGCCTGCTGTTACTCCGCCCCCAAACCTTTTTTGAGTTTCACTGAATTTTTTTCAAAATCCGATTCCAAAGCAACCAAAAGAGTCTAGTGATCGCAATCACTTTCAGAATCTGCCAAATACATTCTAGTTTCATAATAAAAAATTCAACAGTATTATTATCTCCTGTCATATATTTATCTAAATATGTTCGGAAATCCTTTGGAAGGAGTCACCCGACGTGGCCTGATGAGAACTCTTGCTGTCACCCGAATACGGGTGACGTGGCCTGATGAGAACTTTTGCTGTCACCCGAATACGGGTGACACGGCAGTTAACGTGTTAAATAAGCCTAACATTTAGGAAATATACAAATGTTACAACTATAATTTTCAGCATGATCCATATTAATATTTTTAATATCTATTCTTACTTACGTGAACAAATAAAACCATCAGATACCGAGAAAGTATAATTTTCGTGCAAAGAAAAGCTTCGCCTTCATTTTCATTGAATGAAAATCATTATTAATTTCTAACACAGTCACCAGCGGCCATGTTTTTACAGACGATAGCAGACCTGCGATCGACTTGTGAAAGCTCCGAGGCAGTCGCAAATTTTCCCCTTATCGCTCACAACTTTGCGATCAGTTTTGTAAACAAATGTTGCGTTTGGATTGAAACACAGCCAGATTTGTGATTGTTTACCTATTTGTGATCACAATGTTTCAGCCTGGATGTAACCGTAAGTCTCTCGTGTCGCGCAAGTCGCATCTGCTTCCTTGGTGTGCAGCAGGCCTTACTGTGTATTAAATAAAAAACTTGTAAACCCTTGTGGTGTGGATATTTCGAGATATAAGCGGCCTTCGAGGCAAGCAAAAAATCTCAGTACTCATCAAACCAAACCAAACCAAGTATCGTCAAAAACAGTACACTTTCGTACTAATGCATTTTCTCATATAGGGCGAAAGATATACGTGTGTAAACTGTGTTCTAAATGTTTTTTTCATCGACAAAGGCGAAAAGCCATATGTATGTAAAGTATGTTCTAAACGAATCTCTAAAAAAGTAATCTAAATAAACATTTAAGTATTCACACAGAAGAGAACCCATATGTGTGTGAAACATGTTCTAAAAAATTCTCTGACAAAAGTGCTCTACACAGACATTTCCGTGTTCACACAAAAGAAAAGCCATATATGTGTGAAATATGTTGTAAAGAATTCTATCAGATAGTTTCTAGACATTTCCGCATTCACACTGAAGAAAAGCCATACGAGTATGCAATAAACAATTCCCTCAAATAAGTAATCTAAATACACATTAGCGCACTCATACAGGCGAAATGCCATATGTGTGTCAAATATGTTCTGAAGAATTCTTTGACATGAGTACATTTGATACACATTTAAGCCTTCACAAAAAAAAGCCATATGTGTGTGAAATATGTTCTAAAGAATTCTGTCGGAAAGGTCATCTAAATTGCCATTTACGTATTCACACAAAAGAAAAGCCATATGTGTGTGAAATATGTTCTAAAAAATTCTCTCACAAAATTAGTCTAAATAGACATTCACGCATTCATACAGGCGAAAAACCATATGTGTGTGAAATATGTTCTAAAGCATTCTCTCAGAAATATAATCTTGACACGCATTTGCACATTCACACAAAAGAAAAGCCATATGTGTGCGAAATATGTTCTAAAGCATTCTCTCAGAAAGGTACTCTTGACACGCATTTGCACATTCACACAAAAGAAAAGCCATATGTGTGCGAAATATGTTCTAAAGCATTCTCTCAGAAAGGTAATCTAAATACCCATTTACGTATTCACACCGAAGAAAAGCCTTATGTATATGAAATATGTTCTAAAAAATTCTGTGACAAGAGTGCTCTAAATTCACATATACATGTTCACACAACAGAAAAGCCATATGTGTGTGAAATATGTTCTAAAGGATTCTCCTACAAAGGTAATCTAAATACACATTTACGCATTCACACAGCTGAAAAGCCATATGCGTGTGAAATATGTTCTAAAGTATTCTCTCACAGAGGTCATCTAAATATACATTTACGCATTCACACGAAAGAAAAGCCATACGCATGTGAAATATGTTCTAAAGAATTCGCCCAGAAAAGTAACCTAAATGCACATTTACGCATTCACACAGAAGAAAAGCCATATGCGTGTGAAATATGTTCTAAAGAATTCTCTCAGAAAGGTCATCTGAATATACATTTACGCATTCACACAGAAGAAAAGCCATACGTATGTGAAATATGTTTTAAAAAATTCTCTGACAAGAGTGATCAAAAGAGACATTTCCGTGTTCACACAAAAGAAAAGCCATATGTGTGTGAAATATGTTCTAAAGAATTCTCCCAGAAAGTTAAACTAAATGCACATTTACGCATTCACACAGAAAGAAAGCCACATGCGTGCGAAATATGTTCTAAAGAATTTTCTCACAAAGGTCAGCTAAATACACATTTACGCATCCACACAGAAGACAAGATGTGTGTGAAATTTGTTCCAAAATAATCTCTGAAAAGAGTACACTAAATGTACATTTACGCATTCACCTATTAAAAAAAGCCATATGTATGTGAAATATGTTCTAAAGAATTCTCTGGGAAATTTCCTCTATATACACATTCACGCACTCATGCAGGCGAAATGCCATATGTGTGTGAAATATGTACCAAAGAATTCTCTCAGAAAGGTAATGTAACGACACATTTACGCATTCACACAAAAGAAAAGCCATATGTGTGTGAAATGTGTTTTAAAAAAAATTTCTGTAATGAGCGATATGAATGCCTATTTACGCATGTACTCAGAAGAAGAACCGTATGTGTCTAAAATCCATTCTACAGGTTTTTCTAGAAAGGGATACCTATGCATTAACAAAAAATAAAACCCTTATGTGCGTGAAATATGTTCTAAAGGATTCAAAGTGAAGGGTGCATTATATGTCCATTCACGGACTCACAAAAGCGAAAAGCCACATGTGTGTATAAAATGTACTAAAGAATTCTCCCAAAATGGGGGAATCGGCATTTACGCTTCCATAATGAAAACCATATGTGTGAAAATTGTTCTAGAAGGTTTTATTTCAAGGGCAATTTGAATACACATTTACGCATTCATACTAAAAAAAAAAAAAAATGAAATATGTCATGAAGGTTTTCTGTAAGGGAGGCATATTCTGAATAAATATTTACGAATTCACATAGGTGTATAGGTGCGTGTAGTTTGCATAAATAAGACTCCAAATTATAAAACTAATATTATTCACATACTATTTACAATCTAAATGATACACAGGATGAATTAATTATTGCAGTAGAATGTATAGAAATATAAGCAAGCATTATTACAAATATTCTAGCTCAGCGACAAAGTAAACATTGTTCCATGAAAGTTCGATTCTTATCGCTACCTCGGAACACAAAATGTTTCTTGTTGCTAGATGCGTAAAGTCTTTTTAACTATCGGCAGCGTTGCCAGATGCGTAAAGTCTTTTTAACTATCGGCAGTGTTGCCAGATGCCTACAGGTGAAAAGACGTATGTGTGTGAAATCTGTTCTAAGTGTTTCTGATAAAGTAGTTCTAGATATGCATATGCTCATTCACACAAGAGAAGAGCCATACGTGTGTGAAATATGTTTTAAAGGATTCTGTCATAAAATAATATAAATACACATTCACGTTCTCACATAGGCGAAAAGCCACGTGAGTGAAATTTTTTCTCAAGTTTTTCTAAAGTGGTTCATCGAATTAAACATTTATGCATTGACACAGAAGAAAAACCATTAAAATTTGTTCTAGAGGATTCTCTAAAAAAATAGATCTAAATAGGCATTCAGACCGAAATGCGACATTTGTGTAAGATTTGTTCTAGAGAATTTTCTTTTGTAACAATCTCATTACACATTGACAAAGTAAAAAAGCCGTACGTTCCTGGTTCTTCGAATTTTTCCGTATGGGAGACTCTGAATAAACATGTACGAACTCAAACAAGAGAAAAGAGAAGTGTGTTATTATGATTCTTCTGGATCAAACGGAAAATCTAAATAGATATCTACATATTCACGAAAGACAAAAGCTATATTTGTGTGAAATTTGCTCTATTGGTTTTCTCAAAAGAGGTATCTCAATAACCATTTAAGCATTCACGCACAGAAAAAAGCCATGTGTATGGAATGTACTTGAAAGAGTTATCTAGGAAAAATTCTTCATGTTACATCTACAAATAGTATTTGTGAGAAGTATCACAGATAGCAAAGTCAGTATTAGTTTCCATCAGCTAAAGCTCCCAATTTTTTACCGACTTTCCTCAATCTCGCACATTATATATCTGCATCAGGTAGAAGTTAGTAAATTTGTAAATATTTTCCTCAATGTCGTCCTCTATTGATGTGTATCGATGGATGTTGCTAAATTTTTAAATATTTTCTAGAAGTCGTTGCAAACTTATCAACTCTCCCGTTTTCACAGGAGACATCAATTTTTCAGCCATATCTCCCGTTTTACATGCAAATGTGTATGTCTCCTGTTTTTCTAATAGTTTCGAAAAATCAGATATTTCAGCTTCCAATTTTTAATTTTTTTCTTCCACTTAAAAAAAACATGCGTCTTTCCGCAATAAAAATAAAATACATAAACAATTGTCGATCAAATGTTTTGTGAAAGATTTCTATTCATAATCTTTCTCTATCCATAACATAAATGTCAATATTCTTTTACAACTTGCTTTATGAGGTTCAAGAACATGCAAATAAATAAAACCTTTCAATATATTTTTTTTTTTTTTTTTTTTTATGCAATTAATTCCTCTGCACCCGGAGTCTTGTTACATTCAGCAAGTGATCGGCGAACAAATTATCTGCGGAACTTTTTTTTTTCCAATCTTCATCTACAAACAGGCCCCGACTTACGGCAGGGCATACGGGGCAAATGCCCTGGGCCCCCCTTCTGGAAGGGGCCCCCCTACAGGCGAATACAGAAATTCTGCAACCTAAAGACCTCTTATGCCACTGCAAGGGGGCCCCCCAGAATAGGTTTGCCCCGGGGCTGCAGGTAGTCTAAGTCGGGCCCTGTCTACAAATCAGAACATGATTGTCAATATTCGTTTTAAATTTACTTTATTAGATTCTAGGGTCTATAAAGAAGTAGAAATCTTAATTTTTTAATACTTGGCACTCATATAATTATTGTTTGACTTCTTTTGCCCTATCTCCCATAAATGATAAAATGTCTTTCAATACTCAAGCTTTTTCAATGTACAACAAAGGGATCAATGTTCTCAATAAACTTATTTTATTAGATTTTAGAACCATTGGAGCAATAGAAGTGTAATTCTATTCTACTCTAAATAGTCTCTTATACTTAATTATTTTTAGACTTTATTATTGAACTTATTAAACCTATTTGAATTATATTAAAGTAAATATATTTCCAAACAAAAATTATATTATGCTTTTTTATTTAGAAAAATCATGCATTACATAAAGCAGATTTTTTTTTTTTTTTTTCATTTTTCTCTGAGAAACTAAATATCTATTTGCCTTCCTTAAAGTTACGTAAAATCTGTTTTATTCTCCACTGTGGTTGGCAAGTATTTTTTTCATGCTTAAATATCGATTACATTAAACAACACTAATATGCTATAGACAATATTTACTATCAAGTAATATTTTATTTGATTTACCCGATCGACCGTAAAATAATATCAAGTCCATGTTACGAAATTTAATTTGGTGTCAAAATGAAAAAAAAAAATTAGACGCACGATCGTATTTTCAAACTAGACATTTTATACCACCTTTTGGTGCACTGAATGAAGAAACAACTAAACTTCGGTTTTCCCATCCAAGTAGCGTATTTAGAAAACATACACCACCAGCACCGTTAGGTCAAATCGTTTGGTATAAAATCCTTGATGCAATATCTTATTTCAGGGGGCTACGGTTACATGTAGAGATGCAAAAAAAAACCCGGGAATTTAAAACCAAAGGGAAAAAAAACTGGGAAATTTCGGAATTTTGCGGGGAAAAAACAAATTAGAAATCTCTAAAGCATATAATAAGTTGTTTACTTAATATAAATGGCAATTTTAAGGACTTTGATATACTGATAAGCTTATAACATTAATTTATCATTTTATTTTGAATTTTTCAAAACTGCAGCCAAATTAAAATTTGAAAAGAAGCTTAAGCTTTCTTTATTAAATTAGCTCTTAAGATAAATGTATCGGTACAATATTGGATACAATTTCCATATTATACATGCTTAAGAATCAAGGAAAGCAATGTATATAATCCTGTAATAGTTTGATAAGAGAAATAATTAAGATCTGAAAAGTTCGTTAAAAATTTCTATTTTACAAAACTAAAGAAGTATTTAAAATAATGGAGTGGTTTTTAGAAAGAAGAGATGGCATTTTATGCAATTACTGCAGTGGTATAGTTTCCTTTACAAGTTATTTTCATAAATATTTCTTTTTAGAGTTTGTAAAAAATTGATATTAAATTTCCTACAATGACAATTTTTTGATAAATATTTATGTACGTATTGTTTTCCTCATTTTTATACATACATACATATATATATATATATATATATAAATTTCTGCATTTCTAACACAAGTGGAGAAATTTTTCGAATTACTTATAAACTGCTGTTTGTAAAAAATGCAACACCATGAAGGAATACGAATATCATAATGATATTTATTGGGCTCATACATTATAGTAAGAAGAACAATTAATTAAAATTTCAGAAAATTTGGAGTAATATGTACTGAGAAAACTGTACGTAAAGCAGCGACCTCTGTGAGCAATAACTCCACTTATCTGCCTAGGCATTGAATCAGACATCGATTGGATGACATGCACTTCATGAAGATTCAACACGATGCCATAATTCATCGATCGTAGTTACTGGTGAATGGTGGGGGCCAGTCGCTTTTCAACGATTAAACAGTCATTTTCATTGGTGCAAGATCAGGAGAACGCACTGGCCGGAGCAACAGTCGAACATATCCTGCATGAAGGATGATCCTGACAATATTTACAACTTGCGGTCGTGCATTGTCCTGCTTAAGTATTGCGTTTCGTAGGCCTTGAATTTAGGGCACAGCGAAGGGCCTTAACTCGTCAGAAATGCAATGGCAGGTATTCAGAGTGGCGGGAATCAAAACAAGAGGTGATCGAGACGTGTATCGAATGGTACCACATACCATCATTCCAGGTGGTGACCCAGTATGCAGCTACCAAAATTTTGATTACCCTCAAAACTGCATCACTGATACGGACGCCTTTAATATGTGATTAATGACGAACCTGAACGCTGGGAGGGCGTGAAGTCGCCATTGAGACAAATCACAATCCTGTTTACAGCATCAAGATTGCCTTATCCGTATTTAACGGCATTGTCAATAATGCACAATGCCAGCTGGGATTCGACATCGTCACACTGTCCACCACATGCAGTGATGGTGTGGGGTCCCATTGGACACACGTCTCGTTTACTTCTTGTTCGCATTCCCGGCACTCTGAAATGCGGTCATTAAATTTCTGGTGAGTTAACGCCCGCACCTCCTCTCTATATTCAAGGCTTCCGCAGCGCCACGTTTAAGCAGGATAATGCACGACCGCAAGTTGTCAGTATAGTTCGGACCTTCCTTAATACATAATGTGTTAACCGTTGCTCTGGTCAGCGCATTCTCCTGATCTCGCACCAATGAAAATGACTGTTTACTCGTTGAAAAGCGACTGCCCCCCCCACACCACTCACCAGTAACTACGATCGATGAATTGTGGCATCGTATTGAAGTTTCATGAAGTGTTTTACCCGTACATGTCATCCAATCGCTGTTTGATTCAATGCCTAGACAGATAAGTGCTGTTATTGCTCACAGAGGTCGCTGCTTTATGTACTGTTTTCTCAGTACATATTACTCCACATTTCGTGAAATTTTAATCAATTGTTCTTCCTACTATAATGTATGTGTCCAACAAATTTCATTATGATATTCTCATTCCTTCTTGGTGTTGCATTTTTTACAAAGAGCAGTGTATATTTCCCTAAAACATTAAATTTAAGAATTTTTCTTCTTTTTTTTCTTCTTTGTTATAATTAAAAAAAAAAAAAGAAAGAAAGAAAGAAAAAGAACAATTTAAAAATTATCAGGTAACAAAATAATTTCTTAAATACTTCACTTAAGTTTAATGAAACTTGAATTTAGTTGGGTTTTTTCCCTAAAATCTTAAGTCCAATTCTCTAATTGTTTCATATTACATTCATAAACCAATTATGAATAAAAAAAATTAAATTTTATTAATTATCATTAAGAATGGAAAGGATATCTCAGGAACATAGCAAAATAATATTAATGAATAATGACAGAAACTTATTGTTAGTGTTAGCACCGCATTAATTATAAATAAATATTTTCTTCGTTTTCGGAATAAACATCGAAAATGCTCGAATTAGTTGGAAAGGGAAACGTAGGGGAAATCGATGCTGGAATTAAAGTTGAAGTTAATTTAATGGTCGGAGGCTAAATAATTAACAAAAGTTATAAAAATAATCATAATTTCAAAATTCCCAGTTTTCGGGAAATTTTAAATTCCCAATTTTGTCTTAAATTCCCAGGGAAAGAAACCGGGTGTTTTGAAAGCCTGGCAACTCTAGTTACATGATGCGCAGATTAAATAAATATAAGTGATCAGTACCGGGTACTGTTTTGGTTATATCGCTGTATGGTGTAGGATTTTTCTCATATCATTTGCATTGCACTAATGCATTTAAATTCATTATTGCTTTTATTTTTATTATTATTATTTTAGAAATATGATTTTATAAAACTTGGTAGTTTACAAATATTTGTCTTAAAAAGATATTATTATTATCTTATAAAAATCCTTTTCTTTTTTTTTAAATAAGGAAAATGAAAGTACTTAATATATTTAATTGTTGAGTACAGAAAGAAAAATAAAAGTATGGATTTACACATTACAGTAGATTGCTCAATGAATTGTAAAGCATTATTTTAACTTATTATTTTTAACATTTTTAATAGGAATTCTCAGTTCGATTTTAAAAGAGAAAAATACATTTGTGGCGATGGATATTTTACTTTGTCAAAATCCTTAAAACCCGCAGGAAAATGTTTTAGATTATTTCTAGTTTTAAAGTAGAGTGCATGCACTTAGTATTATTTTGTAAAAAATAGGACCATATAAACACAGTTACTATTGCAGATAAATTGTAAAATTCAGAAATTAAATGTGTGTTTTAAATCAGGCCTGTGCAACCCAAAACTCTTGACGGGTTGCATTGGAAATCTATTTTGCACATTTGGGCCGAATTGTCTAAACGCATCTATACATATAATAAAATAAGATGTTTGTGTGTGTGTGTTTGTCAATGTGTATGTATATACAGGGCTTTTTAGGAATGCGGCTTCTGGCTGACTACACAAATTTGCATAGAGGTTCCTAATGAGCTCTCCTGATTCACCTCGAAGCCCGATTTTCGAATTCTTTATTAGTTTTTTTTTTTATTATTATTATTATTAATTAAAATAATAATTTTCTAATTTCTGATAAATTAGCTTTTAAATTTTATCAATAATTTAATTGTTGCCAATTTTTTTTTTTCTCGGCAGAATAATAAAAAAAAAAGTACATTTACTTAAAATCAGGAAAGTAAATTAGAAAATAAATTAGAAATATCAGTCGTATCGTTACAAATAAGGTATCAAATTAAAGATGCAATTTTTGTAAATCCGACGGATAGAGCTTATCGATCAAACAATTAGATTTTTTTAAATTAACAAAAGTATGAATTTTAAGTGGCAACAGCAGAAGATTGTATGGAAATCGTTTCATAAAAAAAATAAATAAATAAATAAACTGCTACTCATTAAGTCACATGTGTTTTGAAATAGTATTAAAAATGGCAGTTTTCAATATTTTTTAAAAAATTTTCTTTCACGAATACACTATAATATTATATACAGCCTGTAAAGCACAAGACCAACTTGCAATTCAAATTTCATTATATTGGTTAATAAACAAAAAAGTTACTTTCTTTTTTCTTCTTTTTTTTTTTTTTTTTTTTTTTTTTTTTTTTAATTAAATTTTATTCGAACTTCGAAAAGATTTATGTGATACAATACTATAAGAATTTGGGTTTTAAAATTTTTTTTAAATAGATTATTTAAACTCTATTTTTATTTTATCGGTTTCATTAATAGATCCTCCTGGGTGATTTTTTAAATTTTGATGTCGAAGTACACCGAATGTTTTTCGACTAGAAGTTTAATATAACAACAGCCATTTTAATCTATGTAGCGCATCAAAAATATATTAAATATATATATATATAAAGTTTTACAAAAAGAAAAAAAAAAAAAAAAAAAAAAAAAACTAAATAGTAATCACGTAAAATTATAGAAAATATGCAGTTTTAAAGGTAGCAAATTCATTTCAACGAGCACTATTTGAAACCTAAAAACCATTAAAAATATAAACAGAATAGGAAGGATTTTTATATATAAACAAGAAAGTGTCTAATAAAATTATTAGCAAAATAGTCTTCCCCTTTTCATACAAAAGAAAAAAAATATATATATCATCAATATGGCGATAAAAAAGTCAAAATCCGCCAATAAAGCAATATAATAAAGTTGTGTAGCACGATAATGTTTACCTATTTATTTATTTTTATATATACTAATCACTATTCTAATTTATCATACAAGTATATGAGTCTCTGTGTGTGACTGTATTTGCACGCTGTCTAACAGAAATATTTGATTAATATTTAAATTAATAAATAAAAATATGTTGGTCATATGTAACTGGGATTCAAATGTAAAAGGAATGATTCAATTTTTTCGATACTATCTACTTCGAAACCGTTAACTAATAAGCACCTAAATGGAAGCCGATTGGTAAACCAAAGTCGCAGGTAATAGGGACAGGCGGCCGAGTTTTAGAGGATGACCAAATCGCTGCCGAAGACAGCAGGGACTTGAAGCGAGCTTTTGAGCAATTTCAGTGTTTTGTTTTATTTTATTTCTGTAAAGCTATACATAAAAGAGTTTCCTTTAAATTTAGTGGCCAGCGAAGCGAGCAAAGCCTGCTAGTAAACCATATGTATATAATTCTTCTAATGTGGGATCCTGAGGGAAATGTGTATAAAAGCAGAAAATGTGTATTTTAAAAATATTTTTATTCATAAAACAGGAAAAAAAAAAATGATTATTCGTTCATAATTATGCACTTAGCATCAATGACGTCATCACAGAAAGTGAAACATAAGGCATTGTGAAATGTGTGATGCGTGTCTTGCACCCTGAACAATATGCGGCTTCCTGGAAAACATCATCATCATCATCGTCATCATAAAAATCGATTTTTATTGCCATTTCACAATACATTATTTTCCACGTAGTGTGATGACATAAGTCATGAAGACATCTTACGACTAACAACGAAATTATAGCCCTTATTCAGTAGCATTACACGAAATTAAAGATACCGTGGTCTCTTCTTTTCGTTTCGAAGCAGTATCAGTAGACCTTAGTGCCGAAGATTCAGTGGGAAATGTGTCGTCATTAAAAAAAATGAAAGTCGTGCTCTGGTAGGCACATCACAGTTGTTTTCTTTTATTCGTAGTAGGCCTAGCGTTAGTAATTTTCGTGCTAGAGGTAACGTTCCAACGCTATTTTTGTTTTTTTGTTATGGAGATTCACATTCCAATTAAAAAAGTAGGTGTTGCCATTTGAAATTTTCACAATTTTGTCACTGTAACCGTAACTTTTAGTGTTTAACTGATGTTTCTCATATGATTCTTTAGTGCATACCTCTAAATACCTACCATCAAATTTTTATTTAGTTTCTGTGAACGGTATGATAGCTATGGTTTCATACATTGGGATAGATTTTTATAATCACCCTGTATATATATATAAGGAATTATTAAACGTAGTGAAAGCTAAGCAACAGATACAAAATCAAACAACATAGACCAATAAGAATGAATATTTTTCAAGTAGGTAAAGCTCAGAGAGGGGGGAAAATATTCGTCAGGGGAGACTTTTTTACCTTTGAGCACCAATGTACGATTTCATTCACTAGCGGCTATAATCGCAAATCACTAGCTAGCTCCCTATCGTATATGAAAATATTTGAAGTGAAATTTAAAGTGATTATTTAAGTACAAAATAACAGAGGAAACGACCATAATAAACAATCAATACTTTCATGATGATACATTAGGAGTCACATGGATTAAAAAAATCAAAATAATTCAGGAGTTTGGTTGTTGATGGAGTAAAACAAGCTAAGTTCAAGGTTTACTGGTTCATAGCTGATAAAGAACAATAAAACTATACAGAAACATGGATATTTATTGATTGATCATTATGTGTGTAAGAGTATAATTACATTTTTAAGAATAGTTGACAAGTCAACAATGAAGCAGTTGAATGTTTAAAGGAAAAATAAAAGGATATATATATTAATACAAGGTAAACGCAATATGCCTTCTGAATTTATATATATATAATTTCACATTCCCATCCAGCCAAGAAACACCACCCATTCTCCATAATCAAACATCTGCCCACCCAACCGCCACCTTTTTATTGTCTTTTAATTTTTTATAATTATTTTGGTTATAGAAACACAAAAGTAAACTCTCGTATTTTATTATTACTATTGTTATTATTATTAATAAATGTACTGGCAGAGTATGGGATATGAAACCATGTATATATAAGATAGAATAGAAAATATTGTATAAAATAGAAAAGACAAATCTTTTAGGAAAACCCATTTTAGCATTGGCTCTGATCAGTTTATTAATATTCTTGTTTTTAAACTTCGGAGGGCATATATTATTAATTCAAAATAAATGGTTAATGATGATGGCTCTTAATTATCCATCTAACCAAAATCTAACTCAAAATACTCTAAATAATCAATCAATTAACTTTTTAGATCTAAAAATAATTTTTGATGGTAATAAAATTTACAGAGATATCTATGACTAACGGCAAGATTTTAGTTTGGAAAGTAAGCTTATTTACATATTTTAATTCCTGTCTACTTCTTTCGGCATTAAAGGAAAAAGGATTTTGTGATTTTTGTTAAGATAAAATACAATAATATTATCTATGTAACGATAAAGTCAGACATCATTATAACAAAATTGCTTTTCATTATAAAAAATATATAGATCTGCCAAAATACCGGAGCTACTCCCCCCTTGTGGGATTCCTACTTGTTGCAGATGGATTGTTGATGTGGATATATAATTATTATGGATAACAAAGTAAAGAAGTGTCTGGAATTTTTATGCTTTAAATTTGCGAGGAAGATTAATTTGAGTTTTATTTTCGTGAAAAAGACTGTAAATGATATTACTAAGATCTGATAACTGAATATTATTGAAAAGATGTTGAAAGTCAATAGTCATAATATGGTCCATTGTATCGAGCAAATTAATGTATTGAATTAATTGAAAGCTATTTTTAAGGCAGTGTAAATTATCAACTTTTCAAGTATAATTGTAAATTTGACTAAGAATATCCGGTAGAGTTTTATTAGCATTGTTGTTATAACTGTTCCATCCAATAGTGACAGTACGAAATTTAATTGGAGATATGCGAAACTTAGGCATGAGAACTATATAAGGATAATTAAAATTATTGGAAAGTGGAGTAGTTTATTGTAATTATGTATTTTTCGATTATTAATAATAAGGTTATTATTAGTTATACTAAAGATGTTACTATTAGATACTGAAGAGTTTAAAATAAAGGATAGTAGGATTTACTTATAATGGCATAATTATTTGGAGATTTGTGTACATAAGTTACCAAAATGTCATCCTCTAGTGATTTGATGGAAAGAAGTTCAGATTTTTTTTAATTCACCAGATTTGAAACAGTGATATATAAAGCATTTTTAATTTTTTGTAACACTAAAATTTTCCATTGAGTGAAGTAGGCAGTTGGTTTATTATAAGTAATAGAAATTTTATAAGTAAACAAGTTTAAGTCATAACTGTCGAAAATTTTAGGCGAATTCTAGTTTTAAATAGAAGTCTAACTTGCATGCCAATTTCCATGAATTTTTTAATTAATAATTAATAATATTGAGATTATCAGTGTTAATGTCCGCGGTCTCTGTCAATATATTTTGACATAGAAGGATCATTGCATTTTCATGTTACAGTGTTAGTAAAAGAGGTAGAATTTGATACAGAATTATAATTGACTATCTTTCTGCCAAGAGGAAGATGATATTTGAACGTACGAGATAAATTTAAAACTTAAATTGAAAAGAAACATTCTTTGTTATTTATGATAGGTGTAATGTTAATTCTATTCAATGTTGGATTCGAAAAATTCACAATGAATTGAGTATTTGTTTTAATTTTGTTGGACTTTTTATTAATTTTAAATTAAATTGTTTGATTTTGTACATTATACTATCATAAAAAATGTCTGAAAAATGTTTATTATATGATAGGCTTTAAAACACATTCAGAAAATTCCCTAAGTATTTCTTTTTAATTTCAAAAATGAATTTTTGATATATATATATATATATATATATATATATATATATAGGTGTAGAAATAAAAAGGGGGGTTGAGAGGGGCGGTAGCCTCCCTCATTCATAACCAATTATCATATAAACCTCTTCTGAAACGTAATTTGAAAATTTTGAATAGGTTTACTTCACAGTACTCCTTATGTTACCTCTTAATATCTAAAATGTATTTAAAGCATTAAATTTCAGGGTAAGTAAAAGTCATGTGAGTGACACACCATATTATTTCTTATGCATGCAAAATCGCGCAATAAATCAATTTTATAAAAATAAGTAGTTAATTTCAGTTAACTGAAATGCAAGGAAATCTCAAAACATATAAATTCATCGAAAACTAGAAATCAAATTTTTTTCCGAATCTTCTACTCTCTTCTTATATAAGCAGTAATAAATCCATTTTTATAGAAGATATAGTAATAAATTCATTTTTTTTTAAATAATAACCCTAACAACACACATGCCCATAATACATCCTGAAGATGTTTACAGGACGTCTTATCATTCACAGGACTCTCTGAGGACGTCATTTGGAGAAGATGTGCTGTTAGGGAAGTAGTCAAATTGTCTATATGTATAAATTAAGAACAATTTTTCTCTTTTTCTTTTTTTTTTCAATTTCTGAAGAATAGTCATCTGTTTTTACAATAATGCATTTGTCTGTTCAATTAAAACAACGTGTTTTAATTAAACACGTCCATCTTCTATACTTTGAGGTCAACTATGTTGTCAGATGTGACACACCATGGCGTGATTTTATCCCTGAAAAAAAAAAAAAAAAAAAAAAAGATCGCCGAGGTGATTTTAAATCAATGTATATTCTTTAAATACGCTACCGGGCACAATACTGCTGTACAGTTAAGTATTTTTTGCCAGGATCTAAAAATTTGCTAAATAGAATCATTGTAGAGGAATTATAATGTTTTTGAATAATCCATTAATAGAAAGTAACTATAGTGTAGAGATTAACTTAACCACAATCATAAATTAAAATCAAGCATCTAATAATTGTAGTAAGAATTTAGACACACACACACACACACATATATATATATGTATATATATATATATATATACAGAGCTGCCAATCTAATCCGGATGATTCTTAATACCACCCCTTTTTCCACACCAGTAACTTTTTTAGAGTATATTTCTTCTTAATTCATCAGAATTTTTTTTGAAAACGATTACTGTAAAATTTAAATGGTGTGGAAAAAAGGCGTTACTTACAATCATCTGTATTAAGTTTGCAGCTCTGTATATGTAGTATATATGTATGTTACTGCTAAAGTGCAGAAATCAGTAAATCTGCAGATTAGCTAGGTAATCTGCATATTAACTAGGGTGATCCGTAAAGTGAGGAAAATTCTTTCATTTCTCATATTACCTAGGTAATCTGCGAATAACCTAGATAATCTGCACATTACCTACTAGGCACTTGTTAAAGTGAAAATAAGATTTCTGGAGTTGTAATTTTAGAGCACGCCGTGTTGTATTTTTTTTTTTTTTTTTTTTTTTTTTTTCATTCGAAAAAAAAAAAAAATATATATATATTAGTTTTCTTTTCTTTTCTTTCTTTATTTATTTTAATCTGCATGTGTTTTAATTTTTATGTCTTTTAAAGTTATATTTGTTTTAATTTTTTTTATTTATTTAATCTTTTTAATCTGTCAATATAAGTTTAAAGATATTATGGATTTTTTATTTGAATTATAATATCTTTAATAGCTTTCAATAAATTCTATTTAATAAATGAATGTTAGAATTGTAACACAATTTATTTTCAAATAAAAATATTTAACCATTTATATATACATATAAATATATATATGTATATAAAATGTTTTATTAACAACTTATATTGATATTATTATTTTTATTAAAAATTATGCACCAATTTTTAATTCGCTATAGAAATATTAAATTAGACAAATCAGAAGCAGTGTTTAAAGTACTTCAAATAATTAAAACTGCTTTAATATTTTTTAGAACGCATAAAAATTAAAATGACAATTTTCCAAAGTTTTATTAAACTATATTTAGGAGCATACATACGTATATCTGTACAAGTTTAGCAAATATATTAATTTTATAATAATAATAATAAACTTTATTAACACATTTTAAGTGATTAACCACAACGAAATTATCTGAAAAAGTGAACAAAATTAAAAAATAAATAAATAAAAACATAATCATGATACATAAAATGTATAAAAGAAACTTGAAAGAAACAAAAAAAAAAAAAAAAAAAAAAATGTAATGAGAAATGCTAAAGAGTGCACAAAAATTTCATATTAAGTATTTATTAAATAATGCCATAATATTTTTCAGAGTTAAAAAATAATACTATGTTTTTCTGTAACTAATCTTAACTTAAATCAATTTTAAAGTAAATTAGTTTTAAAAAGTTGTGGTTTAATAGTTTTATTCCGGAAGGAAATAGTTACTGTGTTGTACATTTAATATTCAAAATGAAATTTCACGAGAGAGGGTTCATTAATAAAATGCAGACCCTTATCAAATTTATATTGACAGAATTAAAAATGAGAAGAAATAAAATAAAAATTAAAACAATTATAACTTATTTGTTACTTTAAATTTTGTGTTTGTCATAATAAGAAACCTAATCATGCGTCGCTTCCTCCACGTTCTGCGTTGTTTTGTTGTTTATCACAGCGAAGCGGAAGGGGTAAAGTTTTAGTTCAAGTTTGAAGGTCATTCGCCTATCTGTATCACATGACTGTTTGACGTCATTGTGAATGTAAAAAAAGTAAGGCTCGAAAGAAACATTTAAACTTTAACGATACAGAAGCCGCTAATGTGCAGATTACCTAGTTAAAGTGCGGAAAACTCTTGATTCCGCACTTTAACGGGTCATTTTAGTTAATCTGTAGATTAGCTAGGTAATCTGCACATTAACGGATTTCGAGCTTTAACGGTAACATATATATATAGTTCCAATATTTAATTTATCCCGGAGAGTTTTTGGCCCCGCCACTATTCCGCACCACTTTATTTTAGAAATATTTTTCTTCAATATATAAGTACAATAAAATAAAATTACTCTTTAAAAGAAAAATTAGTATTAGTAGAAGGCGGGACTAAAAATACTCCGGAATAAATTTAAATGTTTGCATTTCTGATATTTGTACCAGACCTGCCATCATTTTAATTTATTTAAGAGCACTGTTATTACCCTACGTTTCTTCATACCACTTTATTTGTAGTGGCATTTTCTCCAATATGTAATTAAGATGAAGAAAAAAAAGCAGGGTCGCGAACATTTTTATTTATTCCAGAGCATTTTTAACCCCGTCTTTGCTACACACAATTTTTTATTCGTTCGTTTATTTTTTAACACTTTCACAACCGCTGACCACGCAGATTCACAACTTTTGAAAATCTGTTAACTCCGCCAGTGGACGTTTCTTTTGCAATTTGTGTATCATTTATTTCTCAAAAATATACACAATAATCATATTTGTGCAACCAATATACTTTTTATACTATTTATTTGTATACTTTTTATACTATTTATTTATATACTATTTATTTGTGCAACCAAAGAATAAATACTTTGATCAGAATGAATATAATTATAATGTATATCCATTGGTAATATGAATCTGAATATAAAAAAATTTCGTTCGGAAATATTGTAACTTGGGAGAATAACGCCCATAAACGGACCTAACTGTCAAAAAGTCAAAAAACATGCGGTCGTGAAAGTGCTTTTCTTATTTTATTGTAGTTATATATTGGGAGAAAATATTCGATAAATAAAGTGGAGCAAAATAAAGGCGAGGCTAAAAATGCTCTGAAATAAATTAAAATGTTGGCAACCATGGAAAAGTGACGGGAGTAAAAAAAAGGCGGTGTCTTCGAGCTCCGATTGTAGTGTTAAATCGGTGCCGATAAGCTATTGTTGAATATCATATAAAAAGTTGTACCGTATTTTCAAATTTTTTAATATGATAGCTTAATACAAACATTGAAGTTTATTTTAAACCAAACATTGTAATATGAAGAAGGAGCATCGCTTTCAATATAAGTATTTTGCGAAAGAACTCACCAGTACCTAATAAAATGATTGGCTGAAACTGAGGTTTGTGAAAAGTTATTTCATTTCATTTCACTTTATTTTATTTTATTTATTTATTTATTTGCCATTTTTAACAAAAATGGGAATTATGCATACTTTAATGTATTGTCTGCATTTTTTCCACGTGCAGCTTTATGCTTTACTGAGATGAATCTCTTCTGACCTCAGTATGGAAAACAATATTTATTAATAATAATGTTAAAAAATTATTCTAGATTGGTAATCTGTAACAGAGAAAATAAGAATATGAAAAATATAAAAGGAAATTTTGTGATAGACAAAATAAATTAACCAAAACTAAATTCAAAAAATAGCGTACAATCAATAGAAAGAAAATAAAACTTCTTCACACACCATTAATTTTAAGTCAGCACAACCGGTTTCGAAAAGACGTAGCCTTTCTTCATCAGGTGCAAACACGTGCTACTGTAACACGTGTTTGTAGCACGTGTTCGCACCTGATGAAGAAAGGCTACGTCCTTTTGAAACCAGTTGTGCTGACTTAAAATTTATATTGTGTGAAGAAGTTTCATTTTCTTTCTACAATATATTAAAGTACTTTACTTGTCTAATGGCCCCAAATATTGATCTTTTGTAGTACTTTTCTGTTTACTCGATATTTAAAAGCGCATTTACTCATAAATATCCATCGGAAGCATTTTGAAAGAGCAAATGGAGCACTTAAACTTCACTTATGTAAATGTTTAATAACTCAGTTTGAATAAATGAAGAGATTGATATGTACAGTCACCCAAAAAAAAAACGCCACCCCCCCACCTAATTTCGCCGTAAATTATCGTAGAAACATTTGACTGGTACCGATCGATTTGTAATAACGTCTAGTTTATAACGGTATAGTTAAATTTTGCCTAAGGGGTCGTCTACATATTAAAACTGGCATTAACTTCATTTTCTTCAATGGAAACCCCTATTTTTGACTTCATATTCAGATTTCTGAGATCAAGGCGGTTCGAAAAACATACCTATTTATATACCTTAAATCAATTTTAAATAGAGTTACACGTGAAAATGTATTAGGGGTCCGTCTATACATTTAGAAAATATAAATCACGATCTACCACCCAGTATACATTATTTATTAAGTTTCACACCGGAAAAAAATTTCAGAAATGTTAATTATAAAATAAAAAAAATGACTAATTCACAGAACTTTCTGAGTTAGTTTATGAATTAAAAGATTTTTATTGGTTTCTATTGATTAAACATCAGATAGTTCACTTCATACGAAGAAAATTAAATAGCTTGAATAGATATTAAAATATCTATCAAATGAAAAAAAAAAAAAGATGAATGGTTTTAAATTTGTTTGAAAATTCAAAATTATTTTAACTCAAGCTGCCGTATAATTGTCTGAAACGGCGGCACTCAACCTGGTTCCCACGGCCGTTTCACAGTGACAATGGGAGTTTGTTCTGATACTGCAGTACTTTCATTTTCTTTAATTGACTTTTTTAAAATATTAAAACAGATTTTTTTATTTTTATTTATTTATTTTTTTAATTAATTATTATTATTTTTTTTTTCATGACATTATTAAAAACTTTTACATAAATCTCCACGATATTCTTTTGCTTTTATATTTTATAATGTGTAACAAATTAATATGTAAAATAATAAATCCTACTACTTAATGGGATGTTATAAAATTCTACACTTTAACACAGATACCGAAGTGGACGGTGGGTGTAGAAAGGCTGACTACCCTTAATCTAAATCTTCACTTGAAAAGGTCAAAATGTTACATAACTCTTTTTTTTTTTTTAAGGAAAAAAGAAGAAGATAAGGAGGAGAAAGACGGATCAAAACGAATATAAAGCATATTAAACGTTAATACCCTTTAAACAGTGGAAAAAGGCGGGGTTTTGTATTGTGTGTCATTTGGGAGCTGTAGAGTGCCAGAAAATTACTTTATGTAATAAAACTTTTCATTTAAAGGGTATTTAAAGCAGCATTATATTTAATACATAGACTATTCAGAAAAAAAATACCATTCATCTGGTTCATGAAAAATAAAGAACATTTTCTGACATTGCTCTATGTATATACATTCTTCTCAATCTATCCCGGAAGATTACTGGTCCCGCCCCTTTCCGTACATTTTTTTCACATCAGTCTTTTTAGAGCCGTGTCAGCCATCGGTGGCTGACACTGATCTTTCCATTTAGGCTAAGTCAGCCGGCAGTGTAAAATATGATATAAAACTACAGAACTTACATAGTTTTAAGTAATTACTGACAATTTATTTAAAATTTACTTCATGTTTTTTTTTTTTTTTTTTAAATAGGACTTTTATAGGATTATATCGTTAAGGCCTAATGGGGTTTATTGAATCTCGATAAACATAACACGCTTCTAAGCAGCACGTGTGGCCTGAATGGGATTTCCATAAGAATTCGCGTGGCGCTCAATGAGTTAATCGTAAATGTATTTGAAGTTAATTACTCTAAAAATTAAATTGTGTACACACAGGGGCGGGAACTAACAATGTTACGGGTTAGGTTGGCAAGTATGCATATATATTTTGCTTGATTTATAAAAATTTATAACACATTTCTTCTTTTTTTTTTAGTATTTTGTGTTTATATCTTTCATTAAAAATAAATACAATATTCATATATAAACATTTCCATACAGTAATGTATATAAACATATTGATTAAAGAAGATTTGTTGATATTATATAATTATTCTTCTATCTGTATAGTATATTAACACAAATATATTTTGTAAATTTCGCAGCATCGAAAAACAGCAACATAGCTTCCATATCAAGGCTTAATGTAAATAGCCACGCCTTTTCACAAATTTTCTAAAACTTTATAATATAAAGCAAAATAATTTTGCATATTTGTAATTAAATCATTTAAGTTTTGTCTTCAATAATCGATGTAGTAAATACCATTGGTATTTATGCATACCAGCATCACATACAGAGTCAAATAGGAATATGCAAATTTGTCTTTTTTTTTAAATAGTGTTTCAGCGAATCAGAGGCGGGGCTTCTTTTCTTTTGAAATTCTTTCAAAATCCCTCGCCTACATTGTGATAGCTTTACAAAAATATGCCAATTTGTATAATAAACATAGAAATATTGCTTAGGAAACAATAAAAATAACATAAAGGTAAATTAAAATAGTTTTCCGTCAAATTATATACAAACATTTACTTATAGAGGATACAGATTATAACAAGTGACGGCCCCCTAACAGGAATAAAAAGTGAAATATCACTGTAACTCAAAAAATAATGTTAGGAACGACCTGTAAATTTGGAAACCTATGTTTTTGATGATGCCCGTTCTATTCATGCAAAAATTAACATAGGTCATAATTCATAATTTTTTCAAATATGAATTTATTAATAATTTTCATAATTCAAAAAATGTTTTTTTAGCAAAAATTTGCATGGAATATGTTTGGGTTACTTCATTCTAACGAATAAAAAAAACAGAATTTAAATATTATAATTATTTCGGAAGATATGATTTAATGTTTGTCACATTCATTTAACATAAGCACCCCCAAACTTTGACAGCTTATAACTCTATGAAAAATTGAGCGAAATATATAAACTATACCATTTTCCGTGATGATTTGATCCAAAGAATTCAAATAAATTATAAAAAATGGGGGTTACCATTGAAAGAAATGAAGTTGATGTCAGTTTTAATATGTAGACGCCCCCCTAAGTAAAATCTAACTATAACATTATAAACTAGACGTTATTACAAACTGATTGGTACCAGTCGCATGTTTCTACGATAATTTACGGCAAAATTAGGTGGGGGGGTGGCGTTTTTTTTTTGGGTGACTGTACATTCCCTCAGTCCTTTTGGAGATGTTTTGAATTTACAACGAGACGCGAGAGTTGTTTGTAAAGTAAACACTGACATTAGATAAATTTCAGTACTATTCAATTGGAAGTAATTTTTTTCAGTTTTGATTTAAAATTTTTATTTTTGAATTCAAATTTCGACTCGGTAAATAAATCAATAAGTTACTTATTTTCTTATTTACTGGCATTTCAAATAATATCAATTTTCAAAATGTGTATTGGAATTTTCTTTTTCTTTTGATTTCGATTCTTCGTAGTTTGTAAATTTAAAAATAGATAAAGGACATACATAATAAATATCTCGTATTTATTTACATTTCAAATTAATCGCAGAAATTTCCAGTTTTTTATTATATTAGGTATGGTTGAATGTCCTGTTGGCTTGAATTAGTAAAATGACACCAGAAATGAGATATTTTCTTAAATGTTACATTACACTAGGAAATTTTTCAAGCGTCATTTTTTTTTTTTTTTAATTTACATCCACAAGAGAACTTTCTGGTACACCTAATCATACCTGACAACTTTCTATTTAATATTCCGTAGTACAGAGGGCACGTGCCTTTTATTTTCAATCAGCTTTTTTTACCTTTAAGTATTTTTCGTCTTATTTAATTGTAATTATATTTGGATAAAATTAATATGCAAATAAAGTGGTGTAGAAAAAGGGAAATTGTTGAGAGTTATGTACTTAATGTATACCAATTTTCTTCTCTCTGTACGTTTGAACAAAATTTTCGTTACATTGAATTTATTCGTCGACGATCAAAATTGGGATGGCATGACCAAAACACCTCTAGGGGTGAGTCCCAGACCGTCGCCAATTGCCCGTTGCGCAGCACCAGTGTGACTTAAAACCCAACCAACCAACCTGAAATAATAATCCTCATTAAAATGCATATTGTTAAAAAGCCTCAGTTTTTCTGAAAATCTGAAATTTAGGCGATAATACTGATATTCAGTTTTTTTACACTGAAATCAACTCGTATCTTGAAATATACATTAGGAAAGTTTTAGATTCGTTGATTGGTTGGATTTTACGTCAGAATAGTACTGTGCAAAGGGTAACTGGCGATTATCTGGTACACACACCTAAGGATGGTTCGGAAACATGCCGTCACACTCTTTATTCTCTATGGTGACCTCCAAAAATGCCGGATTGCGAATTTTTTAGAATCATACTCATATCGCAATGTTTGCTATAGCTTTAACATCGCATTACAACAATGCATTGTGCAATAGACGACGATTCTGGGTACTTCCTTCCGGTGCTCAGGAGACACGGCGTCTTAACCTTTGTACCGGAACATCGGTCTCTGAGGCCACTAAAGGTTAGGCTTAGTGTAAGGACTTGCGGATGCATATTCCTAGAACAGAGTACTGGCACGTTTGGCGATAAATGTCCAAGACACCAAGAGTGTTTAACTAAAGCACTAGTGCAACGTAAAATGCACTCAACCTGTAGAGGATGACATGCCTCAGGACAACCCTTAGGGGGTGAGTTCCGAGCCGTCGCCAATTGTCCACAGCGTGGCACTAGTGCAACGTAAAACCCGCTAAAGCAAGGAATGGAAGGATGGGTTTTACGTCGCACTAGTGCTCCGCAGTAGGCAATAGGCGACGGTCTGAATCTCATCTCCAGAGGTGGTCCGGAGACATGCCATTACAATTTTAATCCTCGAAAGAAGGGCTCAAACAAGGGAAGCAACCCTTGGTAGTTGGCAGTGAGCAGAGGGTGGAGCCCTCGAGTTGGATTGGAACGCATTTTAGGTAAAAAATTTTTGTTGCTAGGATTTTTTCAATATTTTTTCCAGTTGTCAGATATATTTAAGTAGTAGTCCTTCAAAGTAAAGAAGAGTTATTTGTAGGAAATCTTCCAGAGCCAATTCATTCACAAGCGAGTCATTGAATGGAATTTAATTGGGGAGTTATTTGGCCTTTGAAAGTTATACTTTATCAGTAGCTATCATTTTTACCCATTTTTATGCATTGCGCGGTACTAATGCGACATTAAATCCAATCAACCATATAATATATCATGTCGCCCCTATGATACGTCATGATTGAGAAAGTAAATTTATGCCTGCAGAATTCATAATTTATCGCCACAAAATTTCGTCAAATACATTCAGTACCTTTTTCTCAAAAAGCGGTCTGTGAGACCGATGTTCACGATAAGCATGATGAAAATATGTTACGGGCAAAGGGTTAATTTTGATCTTTTGCGAAGGGGATGGTTAGTTGGGTTTTACATCGCACTCGTGCTATTGGCGATGTGTGGCTATTGGCGACGGTCTGGAACTCACTTCTAGAGATGTTTCAGAGACATGCCATCACAATTTTGATCCTCCAAGGAAGGGATCTGCGAAGGCAAATTAAATATGAAGCTGGAGAGTTTCAGTTGAATGGCTTTTACATAACATCAGTTCTTTGCAACCGTCAATTGACGATGGTCAGGTTGGGTGTGTTGGTATAACATCACACAAGTACTACGCAATGGGTAATTGCCGACGGTTTAGGATGCATCTATAAAAACGGTGAGTTTGATTGGTTGGGTTTAACATCGCACTAGTGTTGCGCAATGAATTATGGTCGGGAGACATGCCATGACAAATTAGATCGTAATTGGAGGAATGCCTCCCTCACTTTTGTGACCCCCCCCAGAGGCATAATTTGTATGGGAACATGGAGGACATTGCGGCTACGTCGAATTTTACTTGCACCTGCCGCATTTGCATGCCTTCATAATTTTAAAAGCCACGGAGGGGAAAGGCAAAAAAATGAGACGATTACGAGAAAAATTCTTCAACAATCACTTGTGCTACATCAATAGTTTAAAATTACACGCACGGTTTCCTTCATAAAATATTGCACCATACTACACTGTAAAAAAAAAAAAAAAACCTATTACCAGCTGCAATCTGTGATTTATTTTATCAAATCACAGAGAATTTCTTGCAAGAAATTCTCTGTGATTGGATAAAATAAATCACAGATTGCAGCTGGTAATAGTTATTTTTTTACAGTGTATATCCATCTATTGAAAAAACAAACTCTTATCTGTTGCCAATAGCTCGTTAAATAGGTTTAGAGTGATTTGCTCTCTATAAATATTTGCAAGCATAAGGTATACATTTAAATATATATATATATATATATATATATGTGTGTGTAACAGACATAAATTTATAAAAGTTCTCTAACTTACAATTTTTGCATCCGGCATATGCTTTATAAATATTCTATTTTCAAAATTTTAACAAAATTATAAAATTACTTTTATATATCCTTTTTATTAAAATGACTTTAGATTTTTTGCGATACAACATGATAAATTACATATCACACGTCATTTGAAATTGCATTATTAAAAAAATAAATATCAGTATCAAAATAATAAAGGTACTCTAAATATAGAAGTCAATTAATTGCGTAGTTCTTCTAAAATATATAAAGATATTCTTTTTTAAAATTTCAGACCAAATCGTAAGAAAATATAAACGTGATTCTAAGGAAATTAAGTATAAGGATGGTATTCCAAGTGCAGTTTGGCCAAAATTTTTAATTAAATACTAGATTACAAATCAGCGCGATATTCCCATTTTCCTTTCATATGCAAAAGATTCTGAATCCTGTAAGTAAAGAGTGAGAGGAGTGGGTTTTATATCGCACTAATGCAATGCTATGGACAATTGACGGCGACCTTGTACACAACTCAAAGGGGTTTTCGAATGCACGGAGCCTGCTGATTACTCTTATGCAGGGTGACCATATTAGAGTACATCTATACAAAACAAATGAACCAATCAAATATCGCCTAATTCCCCATAATGGAGCTCTAGTGCAATGTAAAATGCACTCAAATCAATAAAAATCAAATGAACCAATCAAATATCGCCTAATTTCCCATAATGTAGCCATAGTGCAATGTAAAATACACTTAATTAAATAAATCAATGATACATCGCCTAATTGCCCATAGTGTAGCTCTAGTGGAATGTAAAATACACTCAAATCAAACAAACCAATCATTTATCGCCGAATATCCCATAATGTAGCTCTAGTGCAACGAAAATACACTAAAAACAAAAAAAAACAAATGAAATATCGCAAAATTTCCCACAATGTAGCTCCAGTGGAATGTAAAATACACTCAAATCAAATGAACCAATCAACTATCGCCTACCCCACTAAAAATAATTTCAAGATATTCTGCAGATATTTTTAGAGAAAATCTACAAAATATCTTAAGTTATTTGGCCCATTCTTAAGAAAATTTACAAAATTTCTTTATAATGTCTTTAAGATTTCTGAAGATGTTTTTTAAAAAACGATAAATCTTCGAAATATTTTAATATATTTACAGAAAGTTTTAAGAAAATACTATTTTCTCAAGAATATCTTCGGATTATTTTTAGCGGGGTAATTTCCCATAATGTACCTCTAGTGCAACGAAAATACACTCAAAACAAATAAACAAATGAAATATCGCCAAATTTTCCATAATGTAGCTCTAGTGCAATGCAAAATACACTGAAATCAAATGAACCAATCAACTATCGCCTAATTTCCCATAATGTAGCTCTAGTGCAACGAAAATGCACTCAAAACAAATGAACCAATTAAATATGATGTAAGTCCGAACAATGTAGCTCTAGTGCAATGTAAAATATACCCAAATCAATGAAAATCAAATGAACCAATCGCATATCGCCTAATTCCCCATAATGCAGCTCTACTGCAATGTAAAATACACTCAAATCAAAGGAACCAATAAATATCGCCTAATACCCCATAATGTAGGTCTAGTGCAATGCAAATTACACTCAAATCATATGAATAACTCAAATATCGCCTAATTCCCCATGATGTTGCTCTAGTGCAACGAAAAATGCACTCAAAGCAAATGAACCAATAAAATATCGCCTAATTTCCTATAATGTAGCTGTGTAGTAATGTAAAATAAACAAATGAACAAATCAAATATCGCCTAAATCCCCATAATGTAGCTCTAGTGCAATGTAAAATATACCCAAATGAATGAAAATAAAATGAACGAATCAAATATCGCCAAAATCCCATAATGTATTAATGTTAAATACACTCCAATCAAATGAAACAATAAATATCGCCTAATTTCCCATAATGTAGCTCTAGTGCAATGAAAAATACACTCAAATCAAATGAACTAATCAAATGAACCAATCAAAAACTGCATCCCCATAATGTAGCTCTAGTACAATGTAAAATATTACAAATGAATGAAAATCAAAAGAACCAATCAAATATCGCCTAATTCCCATAATGCAGCTCTAGTGCAATGTAAAATACACTCAAAACAAAGGAATAATTGAAATATCGCCTAATTTCCTAAAATGTAGCTATAGTGCAATGTAAAACACACTCGAATCAATGAAAATCAAATGTACCAATCAAAACTGCCTTCCCATAATGTAGCTCTAGTACAATGTAAAATACACTCAAATCAATGGAAATCAAATGAACCAATCAAATATCCCCTAGATCCCCATAATTTAGCTCTAGTCCAATGTAAAATACACTGAAATCAAATGAACCAATCAAATATCGATTAATTTCCCAAGTGTAGCTCTAGTGCAATATAAAATACACTTAAAGCAATTAAACCAATTAAATATCGCCTAAATACTCATAATGTAGCTCTATTGCAATGTAAAATACACTCAAATCAATGGAAATCAATTGAACCAATCAAATATCGCCTAGTTCCCCATAATGTAGCTCTAGGGCAATATGAAATACACTCATATCAAATGAACCAATCCGATATCGCCTAATTCCCCATAATGTAACTCTAGTGCAATGTAAAATACACTCAAATCAATGAAAAACAAATAAACCAATTAAATCTTTCCATTCTGCCTCATAATAGAATTGTTAAGTTACAATTTACAAGGATATGCATTTTCTCGCTACGGATGTTCGCGAAGCCTCTGTTCTCCGGATGAGCCAGTATTTTTTACAAACTTACTTATACTGGTATAACACTGTAAGTTTCACAGAAACAAATTGAAACATTTTAACATCTTTTAAAAATATAAATTTAATGGTAATTATTAAAATATTAATTTTATAAGCCAATTAACATAGTCAAAAAAATGTCCCATCCCTCCCTTATATGAGGGAGGGATGGGATATGTTTATAAAAATAAAATAAATACATAATATACAGACGTACTATGAAAAATGGCAAAAGCAGTGGGACAGGATGTATGTAAGGTTAATTAATAACGAATACCACATATTTCATCCAACATTAGAGTAATGTACCACTTAAATAAAAATTTTCAAATGCTCAATCAGTTCATCTTTTTTCTTTTTTCACTTCTAGCAGAGAAAATACTGTTTTTTAGCTGAAATATTGAAAATTAAGTTTTTGTTATATTTATGTGTTTTGTGGTTCCCTGAATATTAATAAGGTTTTTAGTGGCTAGTCTGGGAGTGTTTGAGCATATTTCAAGAACAAATATTACCAAGAAATTCTTACTGTAATTGGTGAGTGTAATTTCTTTTGTATATTTTTCCATGTCCAGGAAAACTGCTCAGGAATGAAAATGAATTCCTCACACATATATGGTAAATAAAGTATTTTTAAAAGTCAAAAGGGTAAACAAAAGTCGTGTGAAACCACACCAATTATTTTCCATGATTTTCAATTTGTTTCGTGCATTTTTTTCTTCTATCTATTCATTCATTTGCCTTTTGATATTTTCTGTTTAAGGAATATAAGAATCTTCATTCTTCTTCCCTTTCTTAAATGTCCCTTCCCTCCATGAGCTTCTCTGACCCATCTCCCTTTTCATTAATTTTCAAAAAAGTAATTTATTATTAGACACATGCTACTTTTAGGCTTAATTTAGCTAATAATTCCTTAGGCATATAAAATATGAAAAGTGATTATGCTGACATCAGTGAATGACGTTGAAAACTTGCCCTGTTATATAAACTTACAGAGTTCTCCAACTAAAATGATACATAGCAACAAATATGGGGCTGTAGTTACTTCACTGCGTGGAAGTGTCAAAAATTAAAAACAATGTTTATTTTAAGAATAATTTTACGTGTTCCATTCGTACCTACTCTCCCCAACTGTTTTGTTATATAAATATTTGTGGAGTCATGGTCTTGTCTTATACTGTTTATAGAAAAGTAAGTTCATGATAAAAATTAGCAATTGGACTAAAAAAAATCTGTTAAAATGTAGGTGTGTGCTTCAATGATTTTGCTGCCGAGTGTAACTTTTTATCAATTAAATTTAATTCCTTATTCTATAGGACGTTTTCACTTCTTACATAATACAGTCGGCTGCAAAATTATTCGAACACTAGCAATAATCCTTGCCAAAAAAAAGTACACTTAATACAGCTTTGTTAAATAAATCCTTGTCAAGTCATGTTCTTAATCAGTCTAAGAACATGATTCGATAAGGATTTACTTAGCAAAACAGTCTTAAGTGTACTTTTTAAATATAGGAATTATTGGCTAGTGCTCGAATAATTTTGCAGCCGACTGTAGGTCTATGCTTGCGGACAGCGAAGCGGAAAGGCCACAACTCGCTTAATTGTGTAGTTCGTTTAAAGTGTATAAACGAACTCTTTAAAAAAATCGTAAGGTTCATTTTCAGTGGATCTGACGTTGACTAATACTACACTATGGTAATACAACGACGGTATCGGACGCAACCTCAAAGATAGCGCGAAGACATGCAATTACTATTTAATTCTTTTTGCGAAATCGTAAAAAAATATTAACAAGATTCTAGAGCATTTTAATTTAAAGATCTCTTCCCGTGCTGTAAGTCATCGTGACATATTCATATACTGACTAACGTCCCCATACTGACTAACGCCCCCCCCCCCTTTTTTTTTTTTTTGAAGGCATTTTTCTAAGTTTTAAAAAATTGTAGAAACTAAATTATTCATCAATAATACTTTATTTTTAGTCCTTATTTATTAGGAATGAAAAAATACATCCATAATTTGATAATTGTATCAATTTCTCATGCTTCTCTATTATAAAGGTACTTTGATCTGGTCAGCCGACATATTCATCACTTTTTTATATAGTGACCATAGGTCCTCGTATATCGAGGTTAGTCCATATTTTGGAATCATTTTTCTAAACTTTTCTAAGTTTTAGAATGGAAATTATTTATTATAGGTACTACAATTTGCATCCTTATTTATTTAGCATATACTTCTGTAATTAGGTAATTGTAATAGTTATTAATGCTAATATATTATGAAGGTACTCTGAATTGGTCAGTATACTTTTATATGCAAAATAAGGAGATTGCGGTGGTTTTTTCGTCAAACTACCGCTATACTAAGGGCAACTTTTAAGTATAGTGAACCATATGTCCTCGTAATTCGAGGATAACGCACATTTTGAAATCATTTTTCTAAAGTTTGAAAAATTGTAGAGTGGAAATTATTTATCATAATTATTACCGTTTGCGTTCTCATTTATTTAGCATAAATTATTCCTCTGTAATTAGATAATCGTAATAGTTATTAATGCTAATATATTATAAAGGTACTCTAACATGGTTACTATACTTGTATGCAAAATATGTGAAAGCATGCTAGGAAGAAATTACTTTCACATTACATGCACCTGATAAAAAAAAATAATTCAATATAGAAAGCAAAACGGTCTTTTGGTTGGTGGGTTTTATATCCCTCTAGTGCTGCACAGTGGGCATTTGGCGACGGTCTTAGACTCAACAATATAGGTGGTCCGGAGACATGCTCTCACAATTTTTATCCTACACGGAAACCAAATAGAGAGGTATAACAGTCTTTTTTTTTTCTATTTAACATTAGACTACAACATGATGTTTCTTCCTTATGGAACACTGAATTGAGTGTTTAAAATTACTCAATTTCAATCTTATGCTTAACGGTACTCTAAGTGAAATGGGAAAATGTTCTTGTGCTTATGGTGGCTGGTGCACGTAATCTGTCGTGGCCACAATGTCCTCCATGTTCCTACCAAAATTGATCCTCTGGGTGTCACCGAAGCGGAAGAGCCATCCCTTCCGCGGAGGATCGAAATTGTGATGTCATGCTTCCGGACCACCTCTAGGGGTGAGTCCCAGACCGTCGCCAATTGCCCATTGCGCAGCACTAGTGCGACGTAAAAGAAACCCTAGCAACCTAGCGCTCTTGGGCCTTCTTCCAAGGGAGATGAGTGGATTTTACGCAACCTGGTGCTACGATAGACGACAAACTAGGACTGACTCCTAAGGGTAGCCCGGTGACATGGCTTAACAATTTGTATCACCAAAGAAGGAGATTGCAGCCGGCTTTCGTAACACTCAAAGGTTTGAACTTTACACAACGAAAAGGGTACCATCCTTAGGGGTGCGTCCCAGACCTTCGAATTATGTGACAAAATGTTCACATTTTCTGGGGACAGCCACTACTTTAAAGGCCTTTTTTATATATTTCTAAATATTAGAAAGTAAATTATTTATCATTTATATTTTATTTTTGATACTTATTTATTAAGAATAAAAAATTACATTCGTATTTGAATAATCGTATTAAATTTTGAAGCTCCTCTATTATAAAAGTACTCTGATCTGGTCACTAAAACCAAATTCAGGCGGCCGCAAAAGTGTACGGGCACTAGCAACAATTCCTATGTAAAAAAGTACATTTAATACTGTTTTCCTAAATAAATCCTTGTCGAATCATGTTTTTAGACTGACTAAGAACCGAATTCGACAAGGTTTTATTTAAAAAAACTGTATTAAAAGTAAGTTTTTTAAATAGAAATTTTTGCTATTGCTCGGATACTTTTCCTGCCAACTGTTAGATGCTAAAATGTTTGAAGTGTGTTATACGTCTACTGGTACTACGCTACGAGGAATGGACCTTACAATACACCGCGAGTCTTTGTGGGTATATAAAAGTTTCTTCACCAATCTCTTAGCTACAAACTTTTATTTACCATCAACACTTTGGTTTACTATCAGCCAAACATATACATCAGATTTGTATACTTGACTCTCGAAGCTCACTTGTAAATCCTCGTCAGATATTTAACCACCAATCACTTCCCAATCACTTTTCACCAATCACTTTTCACCAATCACTTCCCCTCCCGGTTAAAAGCAAAAATTTGAAAAGCGTCTAAAGGGAGAGTACAGCTTTCCAAGAAAACTTGCATCGCTTCTTCCGCAATCTAGCTTCAAAGTTTTCATATAATTTTTAATTGGTTGTTTTCAGCTAAAAAAAATCTGAAAACTAGAATGTCGCTAGTTGGCAAATGCAACACGTCAAATTTTGCTAAATTGTTGAACCCTGACTTTATATGCTTTTCAACTTTCTTGTTGAACCGGAAGTTAAAGTTATTGGGGAATAACGCCGAAAGACAGATAGCACATGACAAAATTACAGTACGAAGAATTGGAAAAATACCAAGGGCCAACACAAGCATCGAACCCGCTCTCCTACGCTCGAAGACTTTTAGCAGTGTGGTGATATAACCACTCGGCCACGGAGGGCCCGACCTTATAGAACTCATCCTTATGAATTGTACGGAAATAAATTTCAATCGTTTTGTTTCTCTTTAAAAAAAATGAATAGTCTTACTGTTTGTGTTGCGTAGCTATAGTGCAAAGTAAAACCTACTCAACTCAATCTAAACTACAATCTTTAACAAAAGTGTCCGAACGCTAACAAAAATTCCTATGTAAAAAAAAATACACTTCATACGGTTTTGTTAAATAAATCCTTGTCGAATCCTGTTCTTAGTCAGCAATAAATCTGCAATAAATAGAAACTTGTAGAAGTGACATTCGTGCTCTAAGTTAGGCCGACCAGAACAGAGTACTTTTATAATGGAGAAACATTAAAAATTACTACAATTATACAATTACGGATATATTTTTTCATTCCTAATAAATAAGAACTAAAATTAAAATATTATTGCTTAATGATTTACTTTACACATTATTTTAAAATTTAAAAAAAGCTCTCAAAATAAAGGGTGTCCCTAAAAATGGGGACAAATGGTCAGCCAATTGCCCATTGCTCAGCAGTAGTGAGACGTAAAACCCAACCAACCGAACGCGTTAGTATTTCCTTTCGATTTCGTGTGAATTATAAAAAAATATAAAAATATTTTTAAAAAGAACTACAGTCCGCAACAAAAGTCTCCGAACACTAGCAAAAATTCCTATATGAAAAAGTACACGTAATACAGTTTTGTTAAATAAATCCTTATCGAATAATTTCTCATAGTCTTAAAACAGAACTCGACAAGGATTTATTTAACAAAGCTGTATTAAATGTACTTTTTACATTGAAATTTTTGCTAGTGTTCGAAGACTTTTCTTGCCGACTGTACACCGTTTCATGATTTCTAAGTTTATGATTAGAGTGCCTTTTTAATATTGATAATTATATTTATTTTCTAAAATGCTCAGTTTAAGATATAGAGAGCATATGTCCTCGAATTACGAGGACAGTCCATATTTTGAAAACGTTTTTCAAAATTTCGAAAAATTGTAGAGGGGAAATTATTTATCACAAGAATTACAGTTTGCGTTTTCATTTATTTAGCATAAACTATATCTGTGTAATTAGGTAATTGTAACAGTTATTAATGCTAATATATTATAAAGGATTTCTAACATGGTCACAATAGTTCAAGGTGGCATGCGACATGTAATTTATTATCTTGTACGTTGAGAAATCTAAAAACATTTTAAAGAAAAGGATATAAACGTAATTGTATGATTTTGTTATAATGTTTAACATAGAGTCTTTATCAAGCGAACTCGATATGTGCCAGATGCAAAAATTGGGATTACAGAACCTTTATACATTTGTGTGTGATACAAACTTTTTCTAATTTAAAAATGCATAGTTTACAGTAGGCAACAAAAGTCTCCGAACACTAGCAAAAATTCCTATATTAAAAAAGTACACTTAATACAGTTTGTTAAATAAATCCTTGTTGAATCCTGTTCTTAGTCTGTCTAAAAACAGGAGACAAGGTCTTATTTAACAAAAGTGTATTAAATGTTCTTTTTTTTTGTAAAGGAATTGTTGCTAGTGTTCGGAGACTTTTGTTGCCGACTGTACGCATACACTATTGTGACTATGTTAGAGTACCTTTATTGTACATTAGCATTAATAACTGTTACAATTATTTAATTACAGAGGTATAGTTTATGCTAAATAAATGAAAACGGAAACGGTAATAATTATGATAAATAATTTCCACTCTACAATATGTGAAAATTTAGAAAAACGATTTCAAAATCCTCGAAATTTGAGGACTTGGGATCACTATAGTATATAGAATATCATTAGCGTAGTACTAGTGCGATATTAAACCTAGTAAGTAACCTACCTATGCATGCCCATATTTGCTGGGAACGAAACAACAGTCATGGAGTTAAAGTGTTAAAAGAAGGTACAGGTATCCAATTAACGAATTATTCATTTCATTCTTTATAAAGAAGAACTAAAAATAAAATATCAATGATAAACTAATACTTTCTACAATTTTACAAAGCTTAGACGATTGCTTTCAAAATTTAGGTTGACCTCAGAAAATAGTGACATTTTAACAACTTAATAGAGCACCTAAATTATACAGTGTGCAGCTAGAGATGCAAAAAACCCGGGAATTTAAAACCAAGGGAAAAAACTGGGAAATTTGGGAACTTTGGGAATTTTGCGGGGATAAAACGAATTAGAAATCTCTAAAGCAAATAATAAGTTGTTTACTTAATATAAATGGCAATTTTAAGGACTTTGATATACTGATAAGCTTATAACATTATTTTAATTTATCATTTTATTTTCAATTTATCAGAACAGCAGCCAAATCATAATTTGAAAAAAAACTTAAGCTTTCTTTTATTAAATTAGCACTTAAGATAAATGTATCCGTACAATGTTGGATACAATTTCCATAATATACAAGCTGAAAAATTAAGGAAACCAATGTACATAATCCTGTAATAGTTTGAGAAGAGAAATAATTAAGGTTTGAAAACTTATTTAAAAATTTCTATTTTTAAAGAATTATTTAAAATAATGAAGTGTTCTTTAAAAAGAAGGGATGACATTTTATGCAATTACTACAGTAGTATAGTTTCTTTTACAATTTAATTTCATAAATATTTCTAATTAGAGTTTTAAAAAAATTGATGTTAAATTTCCTACAATGAAAATTTTTTGATGAAAATTTATACACATATCGTTTTTCTGATTTTAATGCATAAAAAAAAAAAAAAAAGTTTCTGCATTTCTAGTTCTAGCACAACAAGTGGGGAAATTTTTCTAATTACTTATACATTTCCCTAAAACAGATTAAATTTAAGAATTCTTCTTCTTATTATTATTATTATTTTCTATTGTACAGAATGAAAAACATTAAAAAATTTCTTCTAAGCAACTTTCAAGAATCAAATAAACATTGAGATTTTACAAAATTGAATAAGTAATAATGTACAAATGACTGGTATTTAAAAAAAGAGTTCAATTGTATTGTGATTTTTTCTAATGTATTTTCCTATAGTAGTACTTATCATTATAGATACTCCAACAAAATGGTTAGAGAGGTAAGAATATACTAAGTAAAATGATTAAGAGAATTATGTACACTCTCCTAATTCCCAAATTGCATGCAATTCTGACCACAACATCCCCTATCACTCGTATATGTAGACTTTGCTCACAGTAAAAAAAAAAAAAAAAAAAAATTCATTGGATGCTGCTGTTTTAGTGTGCATAAATCTCAACTCAATTCTGCAGCAATCGCTATCGTGCACATATGCACAAACATGTATTAAAAAAAGTCAGATGCTGTTACCTTGCTGTGCACGAATCGCAAAATGCAAAAAGCTTATTTCATTACCATATACTATCATTATATGTATGCTTTGTGGTACAATATATGAAAACAAAAGTAAAAACATCATTGGGTGTTGCAACTTCGCTGTGCATGAATCTCAAAATGCACAAAGCTTGATACCGCAGCAATCACTATCATCGCATATGTACACTTTGTTCACAAAAAAAAAAAAAAAAAAAAAAAAAAAAAAAACCTCACTGAAAGTCGCTGCCTTATTAAGCATGAATCTCAACTCAGTTCCGCAGCAATCACTAACAGGCATATGTGCACAACCATATATTTAAAAAAAAAAAAAAAAAACATCCAGATGCTGTTACCTTGTTGTGCACAAATCTCAAAGTGTAAAAAACTTATTTCATTAGAAAATGCTATTAATTATATACGTATGTATGCTTTGTGTATATGAAAGCAAAAGTAAAAACATCATTGGGTGTTGCGACTTCGCTGTGCATGAATCTCAAAATGCACAAAGCTTGATTCCGCAGCAATAACTATCATTGCATATTTAGTAAGAGCTAATGATACACTTTGCTCACAACAAACAAAAATAAATAAAAACTAGTATGTTGTGGCCACCACATGACTTTCTTCTATATTTTCCTATATAAATTCACTCAGTAAAAATAATTTATAAAAATAATTTTAAAAAATCTGTATTAGAGAAGTAGAATAACACTAAATATTCAAAAACTGTCAATTTTGTTCTGAATATTACACTTAAACAACAACAACAACAACAACAAAAAAAAAATTATTTTTGTTAAAAATGAAAAAAAAAAATTATAACCTTATTTTAAATTATTGCAGATCAATGGTTCAACCATTTATTTTAAAGGTATTGGCGAGATCTTTTGAAAGATACCCATCAAGAAAATTTCCTCCCCCTCCCCAGATGGGGAGACGAGGCTCCTACATACACAATTTTTTTTAATTTCATAATGATTATTAAAAAATAATTCTCTTTATGCACATTTATACAAAATTTTGTCCTATACCACCAAGCTAAAAATTTAGAAAAAGCAGGATGGTAACGGAAGCTTCTGGACAATTTTTACCAAAAGTTGATAGACACTAATTTATGTCAACGTGTAACTACATACCAATATGTATGAAATTCTGTACAGTAGTACCTGAGATACAGTTGCCTCAAAATCTTTTCACACACGCACAGACATTTTCTAAAAATGATCAAATTGTGTTCTCAAAACATGTAAATCTATCAAAAACCCGAAGTCGAAAATTTTTATGAATCCAATACTTTCTTCTATTGAATATAGAAGAAAGTAATAAATACATTTTTAAAAAGTCTACTGGATACCGCTGCCTTAGTGTGCGTGAATCTCAACTCAGTTCCGCAACAACCACTATCACGCATATATGCACAAATATGTATGTATATTTAAAAAAAATCCCTCGGATGCTCTTACCTCGCTGTGCACGGATCTCAAAATACAAAAAACTTATTTCGCTAGCAAATACTATCATACACGTATGCATGCTTTGTGTACATAAAAACAAAAATAAAAACATCATTGGGTACTGCAACTTCACTGTGCATCAATCTCAAAATGCACAAAGCATGATTCCGCTGCAATCACTATCATGCACGTTTGTACTCTTTATGCACAATAAAATCCCCCTTCCCCCAAAAAATCACTATACTAAAGCTCTACAAGTAACTGTTGCTAAAGAACGAAACAGAGATACCTTATGCATTTATATGGAAAGGGATTTAATAAAAAGTCCTATTGTACTAAATTAAATTCTGTTTTGTACAGAAATTTATATCTATTAACACTCAGGAAACAAAAATAGACTTCATGTTTTTATAATTATTTTTTGTCACATTTTAAGGATGGTCATTAAACTCATGTAAGTAGAATAATTTTTCCCTTTCTCATACGAGAGAAAAAAAAATATTTTACGTGAAATAGCTTTGTTATTTATTGCAAATAGAAATTTTTTAAGCAATTAGGGGCTCTATTTATCAATGCCTGTAGAGGTTCTACCCTATTTATCGCAACTCTGCTTTTCACTATTCAAAATATTAAGAGTGTGTAACACAAGATACCAGTAGAACATTACTATAGAAATCCCCTTACTTTATTTCAAGTTGAGACCACACAGTTGGAGATAACTCTGGATTTTAAAATTTGTTGTATTGACTCACTGTCTATAATACTGAATCGAATTTATAAAAGAGTGAGTTTCTAAATAATTGCTTAAAACACGAGTAAATATAGACATCACATATTCTATTTTAGATATCACACCCTGACAAATCAAAAAATGGCACTTTTGAATTTATGTAATTGAAAATGTGTATGAAGTGTCTTAACGTGTACAAAAAGCTTATCTCTATTTCGAAATTTATCCACATGAGAGATAGTTATGTCAGTTTTACTATAATGCGAGTCAATGCTTTATTGTTATCCTGATGCTGATTTTTTTCAAATACTGCATTTTTTATTTATTTTCCTTATCGGGGTGTGATATATTTGATCAAGGCAACTTAAATAGAGCAGTATAGAATTATAACTAGGATAAAATTACAACTTACTTTTTGATATTCACTATGAAACAAACTGCATGGTCTTTATACAAAGTAAACAAAAGAAAAAAATTTCTAGAATAAAATTTAAAATCATATACTTGTGTATGACCTAAAATTATCAATACAAATATGCAAAAAAAAATAAATAAATAAATAAATAAATAAATAATAATAATAATAATCTATTTCACTTAAAAAATTAAAAAAGAAAAACTTTATATATATTTTATTTGGCATATATAATTTTAAAAAGTTCATTATTAGTATAGATTAGTATGTTAAATCATCTTTATACACACCTATCTTATATTTTATGCTTTCAAAATTTTTGATAGCTGAATCAAAATTCGATATTGCTAAAAGATATTGCTAGTTAAATCTATGCTAAGTGGCCAAAAACTTGTCAAATTCCCTTTAGTAAATCCTCTTTTCAGAAGAAGCATTGTTTAAAAGTATGATTAATGCAGTACTAACCACGATTGAAGAATAGGGATGCAGGTCATTTTTTATTCAGTTAATTCAGTAATTAAATATTCAGTTGATTCTTTGATAGACAGTAGAACTGCTAAATATGCAAGTAAAGAAAAACCATATAATTTGAAAAGTAAAGTACTTACAAAAATAAATATGATAATCCTTAAAGTTTTTTTCAAATCCTTTTCTTCTTAAGCACTAGCCCTCATTCAGCTTGAGATCCTTTTAAAAACTATCTAGCTATATAGTGAATGATTTTCTTCAGTCGTTTTCCCACAATTCTTCAAAAAATATTTTGGGGTAAAGCAGACACATTATATAAGAATCCGAAAAAGAATCTAATTTGTTACGTTAAAACATCAAAACTAACATAACAAATCGGTTCTCATTCAGACAAATCCCATTTTATAAATTAGAAATTCACTTCATTCTTCATGTGGTCAGGCTTTCAATACAGATAAAATCTAAAATAAAATACCTAATGAGCAAATTGAAGTACAAAATATTGATATTATTTACAGCTATAATTCAATGTTCTATATATTCATTACTATCAATTTTTTTTTAAAGTAAATAAAGTGATTAAGAAAATAATTACATTACAGTCAGTTTTCTGAATGCAAATTGAGCAGCACTTTAAACAATTTATATATCAGTTAAAAATGGACAAATAATTGAGGATGAATTATTTTAAGAGTATCGAATCTAATACACAGTATATTAAATCTGCTAACATGTTTGTTATTAAAACAAAATATTTAGAATTTAATCAAATTTCAATTTTTTATTGACTTTGTTTTTAAATAATATGCACTTATTAGCATTTTTATTAGTAAGGAAAATACCAGTATTTAATATTTGCTACATTTTCAATATATATATATATATATATGGGCACATATTTAATAAAGCAGCATTAACTCTTCCCTTTTCTTTTCTTTGCAATTTTACTCTTCCATTCTCTTCTTATAATAATTAAAAGGATATTTTCAAACCATGTACAAACTAATAAGGTTAAAAAATTAATAAATGTTTGAATGCAAATTGAACAAACAGTACAAACAACAGACATATTTGACATTTAATGCAACGTTTATTCTTCAGCATAAGATAAAGAAATCATACTTTATTAAATAATTGAAGTTTATTATGTTAGCTGTTCTACGAATTAAATAGAATAAAATATATATACATATATGATGTTGGTTATAAACATTTCCGCGGTGATTCAATTATAAACATTCTTCATAAACAGATACACCGATAACTTGTGTTATACATATAGTAAAACGAAAACAATAAAATACATTATAGCTTCACGGGCAAGCTATCGGTAAACAACATTAAAAGAAAGTTAATTACTTCTAATTCAAGATCATTACATAAAATTTTCTAAACAGATACTTCACTTAGAAAAAGAATATCTAAATTCTGATAGCTACTAGAATGAACTGTAGTTATATAATAAGCATACATAATATTTTTTGCGTTTTTAAAAAAGAAAGGAAAACTTACTTTCGATAGTCTGTACTTTTGAAATCATTTATATTTTTTCTTTCCAATAGAAGATTATAATACTTTCAAAGATCCTCGAAATTATAATTTTTGATGATTTTGAAGTAACATATTTTAAAAACATGTCCATCGACGGCCATCTTCAGCGATTGTTATCTGTTAGCAAGAGGTTTCCATCACTTGCAAATATTATCCACTTTCCAGACAGGTTTGCAACCGCTTTGCAATTGAAAGGTTCCGTTTGAATGTAACTGTAACTAACTTGTAATAATATTTAACAAAAGTTATAAAAATATTCATAATTTCAAAATTCCCAGTTTTGGGGAAATTTCAAATTTCCCAATTTTGTCTTAAATTCCCAGGGAAAAAAAACGGTTTTTTTCCGGGAAAAAACCGGGTGTTTTGAAAGCCTTGCATCTCTATGTGCAGCCCTTATGAACGAATGCTTAGCATACTGCTAAAAAATTAAGCTTTCCAGTTGGCGCTGGGATCAATTTTTTTGCTCAAATCGAAGAGCTGATTGGCTTTTGCCGGGTCAGTAAAGCTTTCGTACGGGCCGGGCCGGGCCCGGGCCTCAAAATTTCGGCCCGTGCAGACCTCTAACTTTAATCTTAAACATAATGCAATATTTTATGGCAGGAACAGATGCGCATCAATTCAGTGTATTCTCGTAGTACAAGTGATTGTTGATGAACTTTCAACGGAAATGTGTCATTTCTTTCGCTTTTCTCCATGGCGAATCAAAATTATGGTAAGTTCGTTGGATTTAACGTCACACTTAGACTGACCAAATGAAAGTACCTTTATAATAGAGAAGCGTTAAAAATTGCTACAGTTTACCAATTACAGATATCTTTTCATTCCTAATAAATAAGGACTAAAAATAAAGTGTTATTGATAAATAATTTACTTTTTACAATTTTTTAAAACGGAGAAAAATGTCCCCATTTGCCGCCATCTGTCCCCAGAAAATGGGGACATTTGGTCAGCTTAATTACACTACGCAATGAGTGATTGGCGAAGGTCTGGGATGCACCCCTTACGATAGTCTAGAGACATGTCATCACAATTCCTATCCTCTGCGAAATGAATAATCAAAATTATGAAAGCATGTCTCCATACCACAAATAGAATTGTGTCCCAAACCATTGGCGGGGAAACGGAAACCTGGTCAGTAAACCGCTGAGCTCAAAATTAGACGATTGCGAGTTCGATACACGAGTCGGTCAAAAATTTTCGTGTACACTAATGGTGGCTAGTGCATGTAAATCCGAAATGACTACAATGTCCTCTATTTTCCCATCCAAATAATAATCCTGGAGGTCATCCATCACGCAGGGGAGCCCTTTGGCGGATCAAAATTGTGAGTGTCCTCCACTTCATCCGGAGAGTTGTGGTGACATAACCACTCGATCACGAAAGGCCCATCAGCATATATCAGCCGGTTAAATCGGTAAGTACCCGCAGCCGTTGCCACACGTACATAATGTTCCTTTCCGAATGCTTGGGATGAACGAGTGAGTTTAAAGTTGCACAAGTACAGCCGGTAACAAAAGTATCCGAACACTAGCAAAAATTCCTATATAAAAAATGTAGAATTAATACTGTTTTGTTAAATAAATCCTTGTTGAATCATGTTCTTGGACTGACTAATAACATGATTCGACAAGAATTTATTTAGCGAAACTTTATTAACTCTACTTTTTTTACATAGGAATTTTTGGTAGTGTTTCGATACTTTTGTTACCGACTGTACTGTGCAATGGGTAACTGAGGACGGTCCGGGACAGATTCCTAAGCAGGGACCGGAGACATGATGCCACAACATTGTCCTCCTCGGAGGGTGTGTCTTCCCTTTTTGGTGACTCTTTACGGTTTAGGGTTACATACAAACGGAATGCTTGCAACTTCGATGACGTAAATTTTGCAAGTTTTTTGCAAATACATTCGGCAGCAAAATTATCCGAGCACTAGCAGAAACTCCTACATAAAAAAAGTACATATAATACAGTTTTGTTAAATAATTCCTTGTCAAACCCTGTTCTTAGTCAGTCTAAGAACAAGATACGACAAGGATATATTTAACAAAACAGTGTTAAGTGTGCTTTTTTTACAAAGGAATTTTTGCTAGTGCTCGGATACGTTTCCTGACGACTATAGTCATACAATTGGAGCGCTTGCAAATGGCTTTGCAGCCGGAAGTGTTTCAATTGTATGTACCCCATAGTGACCATATGTCCTCGAATTTCCAGGACAGCCCATATTTTGAAATCGTTTTTCTTAATTTTGAAAAATTGTAGAGCAGAAATTATTTATCTTAATTATTACCGTTTGCGTTCTCATTTATTTACCATTAACTATACCTCTTTAATTAGGTAATTGTAAAATTTATTGAAGCTAATATATCATAAAGCTACTCTAACATTGTCACTATATTTTAAGGTATAGCACCATATATCCTCGAATTTCGAGGACAGTCCATATTTTGAAATCATTTTACTAAATTTTGAAAAATAGTAGAATGGAAATTACTTATCTTAATTACCGTTTGCGTCCTCATTTATTTAGCATGAACTGTACCTGTGTAATTAGGTACTTGTAACAGTTTTTAATGTTAATACTAGCGAGCTTCGCCCGCTAGCGGGTCAGTATTTTCAGATGAATCATTAACAGTAATTTTTAGTCTTAAGAAAAGAAATTGAAAAAAAAAATCATTTATGATTGGGTAAAAAAGTCGGCCCAGGTCCCCACTGCCGTCGGCGCAGCGTAGTCCCGTGCGCGCGCAATTTAAGGGATACACGCGCTGCGCGCGCGTATTCCTTCCCTCACCGTTCGTGGTTCCTAAAAAAATATATCTGATCGGGTGAATTTCCCATCGGGTCGCCACTGCCTCCGGCAGCGCATACCCATACTCGGAAGTGATTATAGGGATTTTGATGAAAGTTTGGGGTTAAGTGTTTTCTGGATATTAGACTTACCACCATCTTCAGAAAATTTTGCGTTCGCTCTTTACCCCTTATCGACCGATGGCAACATATAGAATAAATTGGGTTTATTCGGAAATTGATATAAGGATTTTGTTGAAAGTTTTGCTTTAAGTGCTTTTGGGGATGCTTAAACGAATGGAATTATTCCCATCGTCATAAAAATCCGTTGTCGCTGTTAAACCTTTAAGGCCAATTGCAACATATGCCAGAAATTGGCTTTACACGGAAATGGACAAAGCGATATGTATGAAAGTTTGTAGTTAAGGATTTTTCATCAGAAAAAACGATTGGATCTCATTTTCACATAAATTAGCGTTCACAGTTAACCCCTTATCGGCCAATTGCAACAATTAGCAGAAATTGGGTTTCTTCGGAAAGATAGATATAGCGATTTTGATGAATGTTTGGGATTAAGTTTATTCGGGGAGTGCTAAAACGATTGGACTTATCCTCATCTTCAGAAAAATTCGCGTTCTCAATTAACCCTTTATCGGCCACATGCAACATATGAGAGAAATTGGGTCTACTCGTAAAATAGGATTTTGATGAAAGTTTAGTGTGGCATAAATGACTGGAATTATTTTATTCTTCAGAAAATTTCGTGCTCTCTGTTAAACCTTTAAAGGCCAATTGCGACATATGGCAGAAATACGATTTACACGGAAATGGACATAGCAATTTTCATGAAAGTTTGGAGTTGGGGATTTTTTGATGAGAAGAGGCTATCGGAAATATTCTCATTTTCAGAAAAAATTGCGTTCGCTGTTAACCCTTTATCAGTACATTGCAAGATGCGGCAAAAATTAGAGTTACTCCGAAATGGACAAAGCGATTTTTATGAAAGTTTGGAGTTAGGGCTTTTTGATGAGAAAAAACGATTGGATCTCCTCTTCAGACAAATTAGAGGACCTAGCTATCCCTTTATCGTACAATTACAACACATAGCTTAAATTGGGTTTACTCGGAAATGGATATAGCGATTTTGATAAAAGTTTAGATTTAAGTTTCTTCGGCGAGTGCTAAAACGATTGGACTTACCCTCATCTTCAGAAAAATCCGCGTTCTCATGTAAACCTTTATCTTCTAATTGTAACATATGGCAGAAATTGGGTCTACTCGTAAATGGGTATAGGGATTTTTATAAAAATTTGGGGTCTCATAAATGATTGGAATTATTTTCATCTTCAGAAAATTTCGTGTTCGCGGTTAAACCTTTACAGGCCAATTGCAAGTTAAGGGTTAAATAAACAGAAATAGAAGCAGCATTCGCTTTTATAATGGTTATCTAACATAATTAATCATTAATATACCACTCCCTGGATGATCAATTCCACTCGATCTCTTTGTACAAATCCTTCGTTATTTGAATACAGCTATTTCTTTTTAGAATTTTTTTTTTATTTTATATTTTTCCTGAAAGAATCGCGAGACATCAGTAAAAGCCAATTTTCCTAGAGGTTAGGAAAATTAAAATAGAATTATCAAATCAAACCCCTACTATAAATTTTTATCAAAACCGTTTAAGAATTTCCTAGAAAACTAGGTTTTTATTACATTTTGTTCCAGGGAAACACAGGTTACCAGATCTGGATTAGACATAAAAATATCAATCAGCTCTATACATACTTTTTCTATATCATTCCAATGATTTCCGAAAATTTTTTGTTTCTGCATAATGTTTTCCGGACGGAATGCAATTTATCAAAAAATGCTACTTACCATGATGTTAAAGGTAATGACGAAAGAGATAATCGATGAAAATGTCATCTCAAAAGCACGTTAACTGTAACTTTTTATCGAAATCTTTCGAATACATTCGAAGAAAGTTGGTGAACACGTTTTAAACAAGAGGGCAGTTCAGACTAAATTGTAAACTCAAAATGCTCATAAACCTAAATTTTTAGCAATAATTAAATTATTTTCCAAGAAAACCAAAACTAGTTCTCTGCCATATTTTGGCACAAATGGAATAATTTTGAACAGAAAACGCTAATTTACTTTTTTAATTTAAGATGAAGCTAATTCGGATTGGCTTTTCATCTCAAAAATTTTCAAACACAAAGTTTCTATCAAAATCGTTACATCTATTTTAGAATAAACCCAAACACTGTCATAAATTGCAATCCGCGGATGGAGGTTTTTCATCGAACGTGAACTTTCCTGAAGATAAGGATACGTCTAATTGATTTTGCAACCGAAAAAATTAATAACCCTGAATTTTCAATAAAATTATTACAAGACTTTCCGAGGAAACCCAATTTTCATCAAATTTCGCAACTAGAGGATAAAGGGTTAACCGCGAACGCGAATTTTCTTGAAAATAAATTTAGATCGCAATTTCTGCGATATAATGAAAACGGTAGATGAAGGGATAATAACGAAAGCTAATTTTCCTGAAGACAAAGAAAAAAAAAAAAAAAAAAAAAAAAAAAAGAGAAATTCCGAAACTTTTTACATATATTTTTAAGTAAATCCAATTTCTCTCATTTATTGCAAACGGTTAATGGGAAGTTAACAGCGAACGCAATTTCGCCTGAAGATGAGGGTAAGTCCAATCGATAAAAAAAAAAAAAAAAAAAAAAAAACATTAAACTGTTATCAACATTGCTTAAAAATATTTGCGATTAAACTCATTGATTTGCCATATGCTTCAAATGACGAATGAATAGTTAAAAGAGAAATTTTCAAATTTTTTTGCAGATGAGTGTAAGTTCAATTTTTCACACCTAAAAACCCTTAATCTCACACTTTCTTCAAAATCGTTCGAACCGTTTCCGGGGAACACAAGCCTTATATATTTATTTGGATATAACACGTCATGTGTTTAATTAGTTTATTATAAGCGAATGGTTGAAGTTCAGATTTAGCTTTGCAGTTCATGGAATAAATTGCAATCTGATTATGTTACATGATGACCGATATGCATTCATACTGAATCAGTATAGTGATTCATAATGAACCTATCCTATACAAATTTTCGGCAAATACTATACATTGGAATCTGAACTATATTTTTTTCCATTCATAGGGGAAACTTTTCAGAGTGGTATTGGCCGATATGCTATGAAATCGAATCAAATATTTCAGAATGACACTCGCATATCAAGTTTTGTTCGAAAATACACTACAGCATCTGAGATATAGACTTTTCCTAAAGGTAAGTCATCGCACTATGACAGCGACATTTGCTGAAATATTTGCACAGATTTTGTTAGGCATTGACTTATGTTACGATGCAATTACATAGAAATTTATATGGAAAGCTGTACAGTATTTTCTGAAAAACAATTGTCAAGAAATCTTTCCCTTATTCCCAGTCAGACAGAATGATATTTTCTAATAAAGGTAAAATCTTGTTTCAAAAAAAAAAAAAAAAAAAAAAAAAAAAGAAACCTTGTAAAACGTATAAATTTATAGAAAACCAGAAGTCATTTTTTTTTTATTCAAATACAATATATATATATATATAGAATAAAAGGAAGTAGTAAAGAAATAAATTAAAGCTCAAAGCTAGACCAAAAGCGAAAATGGCATCGATTATACTTATGATTCTACCACACCTTTTTTTTAGAGCGCTATATTTGATCTGTTAATAATACAGATCACTCTAGTTCATTAAAATGCAGTTTTAAGAAAGAGAAAACGCATAACAAAGCTGAAAATATACTTCATGGTGTTAACCACTTTAATCAGTAAACCAATTCAATTATTTTATGCGGTCTCACAAAGAAATTAACAATCTTAATCACACCTCTCCCTGAGAAAGCGTAGCACTTACACATTTTAACATTATCAAACTCGTTATGTTTAATTGAAGGTAACACGGCCAAAAGAAATATCGTTGATTGATCAGAAGGTATAGCGGAAACTTTTACGTATTACATGACCCACTGTGCATAGCAAAATCTGTATTGTGAATTTTTGCTATGCAAAGTTTCAGTTAAAAAAATAATAAATAAACAAATAAGTAAATAAACTTTTGAAAAAATACTATAAGTTGTAAAAGAACTAATCGCATTTTTCTTTTTTTCTTTTTTTCTTTTTTTTTTTTTTTCGTGTGGTTCGAAATAAAATCACGATCCTTCGTTAGGCGCAAAATGATTTTTAACTCAAATGATTTTTCTCGATCCAAACGAAAACGAGACAAAAAAAAAAAAAAAAAACATTTTTAGTCTCAACATGTAGGCCTAATTGACGTTTCGGAAACTGTAATACATTTTTTAATGTTATTTATAACAAAAAAAGAAATCTGGAGTGACTCCTCGATTTTCTGAATATGAAGTATTGAATGGTTTCGTAAATAAATTAAAGTAAGACAAATAGTTAAGTAAGCAAAAGTGACAAATATTACAGAGAGTTCGGGTATTTTCTCTCATTGCTGAATTTACGCTATTTCACTTCATATAATTTTAAACCCTAAATCGTAATGGTATATAATTTTTAATTGTGTCTCTGTAAAAATCTGTAACGGCTAATGCTAGATTCATTAAAATCTATACACTTTGTGCGACGATGATTTATAACATGCATATAATATTTTAGCTAAGAAGAGAATGGCGTACCGACGCTACCGCACTTTGAAAAAAATGGCCCAATTTTATATAATGATAAAGAATTTTTTTTTTTTTTTTTTTTTTTTTTTGTTCCTGCAAAATAATATTTTAAGTGCCCTATTGATTTTTCACATAAATCATTAGGGATCGTGCAATGGTGTCATACAACGTACTTACTAAATTTCAACTTATTTGAACAGAGAATTTAGGAGCTATCGTATTCACTATCATCACCGTCGTGTATACTAATGGTGGCTGGTGCACATAAAATCTGTTGTGGCCGCAATGTCCTCTATGTTCCCATCAAAACTTATACCTTTGGGGGTCACCGAAGCGGGGGAGCAATCCCTTCTGTGGAGGATCAAAAAATTGATGGCTTGTCTCCGGACCACCTCTAGGGGTGTGCCCCAGACCGTCGCCAATTGCCCATCTGCGCAGCACTAGTGCGACGTTAAACCCAACCATCTATCCATCCCAATTCTCCCGTTATCAATTCTCGATAATTTTCTAGCCTAGACAGCATAGTATGCAGCTCCTCGACACTAAAATTAAGAGATCTAGAAGATGAAGCCATGATATTACTGCTTCAAGCAATATAAATTTTAAAAAGTATAATTATAAACAAACTCAAACAAGACACAACACTTGAGCGTTGATAAATAACAAAATAACTCATGCACGCCTATGATTGGCTAGTTTCTGTCATGTGACGGAGTAAGTTTCTAAACGGTTACGCTATGTTTAGAAACTTAAGACTGAGTCAAAACCATCGTCCAGATATACTAGTAGAGGGAGAATCCCTATTCTTTTCTACGGAAGAAAATGTGTCCATCATGTATCAAGTGATATTTCGTTGCGCTAACTTTTTTCGCTACTTATCGCTTTCTTGACGATGGTTTCTAACCCATAAAAAAACGTTTTTTAGATCGTAAATACCAAAGAATATTTACCTCATTAGATATTCTTTGACAAATATATTGTAAGAGTTATACATTTATTATTCTTAATTATTATTTATTTTTCCAATGAAAACTCTGCTAAGCGATTTTTATGCAAAAACAATTACATATTTGAAAAGAAATTAAAAAGAGAAAAAAAAAAAATCTTTTGAATACAGAAATCTTTGAAATACAGAAATAAAAACATTTCAAATATATAGTATGTTGTTTCCATCACAAAACATTCTTTAATGTTATCCTATACAAATACGCACAATGTAAATTAGACATTAACTAAAATAATTTTTTATTAAAATTTCTTTTCATGATGAATGCAAATGATATTGCAAAGATATATAATAATGGCTAAAGAAAGTTTATTTTGTGTCCTATAGAGATAGACCACATCCATATTTTAAAAACTGCATTTTGCGCCCTAAGTTTTTTATTTATTTATTAAGAAACGAAGAAACACTCCGATAAATTTCTTTTTAATTATTCTAGATCTATGGTTAGAGATGCAAAAAACTCGGGTGTTTTGGGGAAAAAAGTGGGAAATTTGGGAAATTTGGGAATTTTGCGGGGAAAAAACAAATTAGAAATCTCAAAAGCATATAATAAGTTGTTTACTTAATATAAATGGCAATTTTAAAGGCGTTGATATACTGATAAGCTTATACCATTATTTTAGTTTATCATTTTATTTTCAATTTATCAGAACTGCAGCCAAATCATAATTTAAAAAGAAACTTAAGCTTTGTTTCTTAAATTAGCACTTAAGATAAATGTATCGGTACAATGTTGGATACAATTTCCATATTATAAAAGCTGAAGAATTAAGGAAAGCGATGTACATAATCCTGTAATAGTTTGAGAAGAGAAATAATTAAGATTTGAAGATTTCTTTAAAAATTTCTCTTTTATAAAACTAAAGAATTTTTTAAAATAATCAAGTGGTTTTTAGAAAGAATAGATGGCATTTTGTGCAATTACTACAGTGGTATAGTTTCTTTTACAAGTTATTTTCAGAAATATTTCTTATTAGAGTTTGTAAAAAATTGATATTAAATTTCCTACAATGAACATTATTTGATAAAAATTTATATACATATTGTTTTCCTGATTTTTATACACACACACATATATATATATATATATAGAAGTTTCTGCATTTCTAACACAACAGGTGGGGACATTTTTCGAATTACTTACATATTTCCCTAATACATATTAAATTTAAGAATTCTCCTTCTTCTTCTTTTTTCCTTTGTTGTAATTAAAAATTTAAAAATTATTAGGTAACAAACTAATTTCTTAAATACTTCACTTAAGTTTAATGAAACTTGAATTTAGTTGGGTTTTTTTCCCCTAAAATCTTAAGTCCATTTCTCTAATTGTACATTCATAAACCAATTACGAATAAAAAAATTAAATGTTATTAATTGTCTTTAAGAATGGAAAGGATATCTGAACAATATAACAGAATAATATTAATGAATAATGACAGAAACTTACTGTTAGAGTTAGCACATCATTAATTAAAAATAATAATTTTCTTCGTTTTCGGATGGATGGATGGTTGGGTTTTACGTCGCACTAGTGCTGCGCAGATGGGCAATCTTCGTTTTCGGAATAAACATCGAAGATGCTCGAATTAGGTGGAAAGGGAAACGAAAAGGAAATCTATGCAGGAATTAAAGTTGGAGTTAATTTAAAGATCGGAGGCTAAATAATTAACAAAAGTTATAAAAATATTCATAATTTTAAAATTCCCAGTTTTGGGGAAATTTCAAATTTCAAAATTCCCAATTTTGTGTTAAATTCCCAGGAATAAAAATCGTTTTTTTTTTTTTTTTTTTTCGGGTAAAAACCGGGTGTTTTGAAAGCCTTGCATCTCTATGTATGGTACAACCATTAGTTTTAAAGGTATTGACAGGTTCTTTTCAGAAACATTATTATTAAAAATTTACATAGATCCCCCCCCCTTCCAGGGAAAAGCGATACATCTACATCAGTGTTGTGCAAGTTCACGAAAAAATGAACTAGTTAAAACTCAAGTTCGTCGTGTAAAAAACGATTTAGTTCGCGCTTAAATTCATATCTGAAAGAAATGAGAGCGCTCAGTTCAAGTTCATTTTTGAAAACGATCGAAACTCATTAAAAGTTCATTTTTACGTACATTTTTTTTTTCCTTTTCTAAATAAATCTTATTCTCCGTGAACACTTTCATAGGTAATTTCCCTTTTCCTAAAATTACCAATTATCATGAAAATTACTCTTATTTTAACGCTTAATTAAACTTACAAATGTATAGCTCTTAATTATAACTTATTAATTCATTTGTAGTAAAAATTTATTTAACGAACACTTCTGAATAGTGTACCTACTGTTTTTGTATGGTTTTTATTCTCAAATTTCCAATGTGTTTCTTTATGCGCGTGAGAAAACTTATTAATAGGAGACAAATTCTATCATTTAGAGGTTCCATTGTTTTAAATCAGTGTTGTGCAGGACCGCGTTCATCAGTTTAACTAAAACATTTTGAGTTGAATTTCGCTCGTTTTTTAAATTGTGAACTTGAGCTGAGCAAAGTTCGTTTTCTCATGAATTTGAGCTGGAAAAGCAACTCAAACTCAAACTCATATGAATTTTATTCCTCTGTGAAAAATGTTTATATTCTTGGTAGCAATACTTTCTACTCTTTTAATCGCAAGAGAGAACGCATCGGGTCGGGTAATCGCTTATTACCTGCTTTGTTGGTCAGGTGCAGATAAAATGTGCAATAATTTTTATTCACAAAATCTTTTCTTTGAAGATTGTTTCATGCATCAGTTATGAATCTAAACTTTTAAATGATGAAATTGGATGACATTGTCTTCCTTCCTAGTAATTCAAAGACATGACTGCTAACATGTATTTAATTACACTTACCTAAATATTAATACTAACGTTTAAAGCTTTATATGGGAAACAATTTTTTTTCCAACCTATATTTGCTTCCTTATTTTACTGTCAAAATACTTGGAACAGTGGATTTTTTTAATATAAGTTTTAATACAGCTAAATGTTTGTTTATAATTAGATAAACACATTATTGTAATATTTTTATTCAATATTTAATTTTCTGAAAGGTTTCTTCAATAATATAATTGTAGTTTGTATAAAAGAAATTTTATTCAGCTTATTATCTAACACAATTTTAACAATATGGCGGGTCAGAAGCTGTAGATTCATTTCGGGTTGAAAGTCAAAAGTAATTTTGCAGGTCGGGTCGGCTGCGAGTCAAGTTTACTCGAACCATGCAGGACTCTAAGCCAGTCCTTTCATAAGAAGAAAAAATATAAATTCCGCTGGTCATCTGGTACGATTGAAGACTTAAATACCCTATCCAGTAGGCTACCCTTTTCCTTGCTACAGTATTTTTTTTTTTTTTTTTTTTTTGTGCCTAAGTTTTCCACGATATTATACTGTTGTCAATTTTGTATTTCAGTTTTCATGCAATCGAATCTATGCTATTTCAATAATAGAAATTTATGCGAAATACGTCGTATTTTGAAAAATTATGGAAGTTCTAAGAGTGATTTAAGAAAGGTTTTAAGAAAGCCTTTCTTTATAAATAAAAATATAAAAATTTAAAAATATAATATTAAATCCCAATAATTAAATCCTGTTTGCTATTATCATAAATGATATTTTAAAACTAGCTGTACATTTAAAAAAAGGAAAATAATCTTTAGTTTAGTACACGTATGTTTGAATTTTTGTGGATGTATTTGTGGATATATATATACTCATTTTAGAAAAAAAAAATAAACATTAAGACAATTTAAATAAGATTATAAGTAGATTGTTGTAATAAGGAGGATTATTAATCTATTTTTATTTTTATTTATTTATTTTTCTTATTTTTTATTTTATTTATTTATTTTTAATAATTATTATTTGCATTTTCCAGAGAGTGTTGAAAATAAAATAATCATTGATACAAAATCTACACTAAGCGACAAAAAAAAAAAAAAAAAAAAAAAAAAAAAAAAACGTACTTGGATATTTTCCATTTTTCTTTCTGTAATCGCTAATTTTTTTGCTTCAAAAAAAAAAAAAATTAACAGATTTTATTACGTTGTGTTCCACGTGCAATTTAGTATTGAACTAAGTTTTAAAAACAAGATGCAATTGTTCAGAAAATTGTAAATTTTGAAAGTATTTAAAAAATGGCAAAAATATGGCAATTAATGATACCACAAAAAATATTAATTTTAGAGCGAAAATCAAAAAAAATATTTTAATACGGGGGATGTTAAAATGATTAAATGTTAACAAAATATTAGTGATCTGGTTTTAGCAAGATATAACATTTTTTGGCTGTTTAAACTGCACATTTATCCTTAGGCGGCCACGTTACTCATCCAGTCGAGATGACCGCAAGTTAAAAAGCCAGTGCTTAAAAAATCAGTTTGTATTACAATTAGAACATATAAGGGATTCAGAAAAAGTGTTTAGTAACATAATTTATCTAAATACAGTGCAATAACAATTAAACAAAGCAGGTTTAATTGCCAGAAAATCTGAAATAAATCCATTCTTAACGAAAAGAATTAGAAAACCAAGACTTTAAAGGGTTAAAATTTTTTAAAAAAGATTGGGTCAATTGTTGGGCTGAAGTGGTCTCTCTGATGAGTCAAGTTTAACTTATTTCGAACTAACGGAAACAAGCGGCTTTTTTTTTTTTTTTTTTTTTTTTTTTTTTTTTGCCGCCTAGTGTACATCTCTGACATGAAATTATTTCAATAATCTGAATGCATTTTTATTTTTAGTATTAAAAATATAAATAGATATTAAAAACTATACTATTATTCTATTTAACTATGTATAATATGTGTTAAACCAGTAATCCTTGTCTAAATGTTTTAATTTTTAAAAATGCTATCTTTCAATGCAAAAAATATAAAATAAAGATTATTTTCATGAATTAAAGAATTACTTTCGCAAATAACAGGAATCTCATTATTTTTAAAGAAAAAAAAGAGAGTATATGGACATATGACTCAGGCCTATGGAGCAAGATATCAATAGTCCTGTGAAAGCAGATCCTTTCTCTGACTCTGATTAGCATAGGCTTTATCAGCGAAATGAAATGTCCGGTACTTTTAAGAGAGGGCGGCAATTTGTCTCACTGCCTCAGGTAGAGATGCAAAAAACCCCGGAATTTAAAACCAAGGGAAGAAACCCAGGAGTTTTGGGGAAATACTGTGAAATTTGAGAATTTTGCGGGGAAAAAACGCAAATTAGAAATCTCTAAAGCAAATAATATATTGTTTACATAATGTAATGGCAATTTTAAGGATTTTGATATAATGATAATCTTATAAAATTGTTTTAATTAATCATTTTATTTTCAGTTTATCAGAACAAGTCAAACTTTATTTATCTGAAAAGATATTCCAATATAAAACTCTTTTTTTACTAGATTTAATATGGTTATATTTATATACAGTCTAAAACAGGTAACAAAAGTCTTCGAACACTAGCAAAAATTCTTATATAAAAAAAGTACACTTAATACAGTTTTGTTAAATAAATCCTTGTCGAATCCTGTTTTCAGAGTAACTAAGAACAGGATTCGACAAGATTTATTTAACAAAACTGTATTAAGTGTACTTTTTTTTATAGGAATTTTTGCTAGTGTTCGGAGACTTTTGTTAAACACAATTACAAAATATATGATCTTAATAGATAATGATATGATTAAGAGAAAATGATCCTTTGAATCATAACAGGTTATTTTTCTTAGGATTGTTAATTGGAAAAAATTAGATTGTTATAAGCATCGTTATAAACTTTTTTTCTCCACAGACACCTCTTACATATAGTTTTTAATTCCACAAGATAACATTATTTCATAAGCCGAAAATTCAATTCATTTCACTACGTTATTCTAGATAAAATAATATGTTTATTAGGTACTTTTATACTCAGTAAAAACAGATATTATTTTTCCTTTAAGCACTACAGATTTTAATATTATAATTGTTATTAGTATAAAATTTTATATAAATAAATAAAATTATAAACTTTCCGCTTGTGATTCAGTCGATAAAAATGATAAGTTCTTTTAATACTTTTGTCTATATTGACTTGTTTCACATTTTCTGTACATTAAAAACGCTATTAAGAAGGCAGTGGACATTATAAAACTCTTTCGTAAATTATTGTATCAAAATTAAGAAAATTGTCAACTAAAATTTAACAATATAAGGTATATTAAGATTTTTCGAAATCATTTAACATTGTTGGAGCAAGCTAATTTTATATTAAATCTTATAAAATTTATTGCAAACACACCTTAATAACAAAAAATGCCCAAGAATAGAAATGATATTTTAAGAACATAACAAAATAATATTAATGAATAATGACAGAAACTTACCGTTAGTGTTAACGACGAATTAATTATAATTAATTATTTTCTTCGTTTACGGAATGAACATGAACATCGAATATGCTAGAATTAGCGGGAAAGGGAAATGAAATCTACGCAGAAGTTCAAGTTGAAATAAGGATAGGAGGCTGTTTATACACAAAAAATATTTAACAAAAGTTATAAAAATATTCATAATTTCCATATTCCCAATTTTTGGGAATTTTCAAAATTTCCAATTTTGTCTTAAATTCCCAGGGAAAAAAACCGGGTGTTTTGAAAGCCTTGCATCTCTAGCCTCAGGGCTGTGGGGGGTAGTACATCTCCCGTGGCTTTGGGGTGGTTTTGCACCCGCGCAAAGCTATGTGCTTATAGTATTTTATAGTAGATTCTCACGCTTTTTTCTCTTGAATCCAATACAATGTCGCCGTGTACGTGTTTTGTCGTAGACGACCGACTAGAATATTTGCGCTCCTCTTACTAATTATTTTTAACCCATATGTTCGAATTGTGTCGAAAACAGGAAATAAATCCCTCTCTTCAAAAATGGTCAACAGATTTACTGAAAAGGAAACTTACTACTGAACTGTTATTTAAAATAAAATGTATTTGTTCACAAAGTTTCCAAGCAATTTTATAAACATGTGTCTCAGATTTATCAATATATATTACTATGTAAAATGATGAATTTTTATTTATTTATTTATTTATTTATTATTATTATTATTATTATTTTAACTGAATTAAGCTTTTATTGAGATTTATTTTTATTTTTGTGATATAGCGGAGACCGGGACACAGTAAACCACTTTTAGAATTTTTTTTTTTTCCCTTCCAAAAAACAGAAAAGCAATGTACTTGAAAGAATAAAAAAAAAAAAAAAAAAAGCAAACAATCTCTAAGCCCTTCTTGACATGTCTTAATTTTTTTATAATAATATTTCCAATATATTATGAATGAAAAAAAAATTGTGAGCACTCACAAAGTGGAACACTGTGCCCCATGACCGAGGTACAGTGGACCAGCCTCTTTTGTTTATATTAAATTATTATAAATTACTTTCTTTTTTTCTCTAAAATTAATTTCTTATACTATTCTAGTCTAAAAAATATAATTCAGGCATTTTCATGAAATAAAATAAACAAAATTAAAATAAACGAATGAGAAATCAAATCCCACTAAGAAAATTTATTAAGTTGAAATAGATAATTGTTTTTTATTCTTTTATTAATATTTTATAAATCAGATATATTTTTTAAATTCAGATATTAATAAATATTATACTACTATTCAAATATTTAATATTTTTTATTATATAATTATTTTGAGGTATAATTAATTTACATTATATTTGTAGGATAAATTTAACTAAAATGTATTAAGCTACTTCTTTTGCTTTTCACATGTGATCTCTAAAACCAACAATAATAATAAATTTTTCTGCTATTTATTAAATTAGATATTTTTCCTTTTATTAATGCTATATAATTCAAATAGTTATTAAATTTAGATATCAATAATTATTACATTACTATTCAAATATTTATTATTTTCAGAAATTTTTAATTATTTTTATTTATTTTATCATAACATTAAGATATTTATTACTTAGAGATATTAATACTTTACATTATATATGCATCTATAAATTTAACTAAAACTAACATAAGCATTAAACTAATTTATATTTTTAGGCACATTGGAAGGTGGTCCACTGTGCCCCGTGCAGAGTGAGACAGATAATAATGATAAAATAATATACAGACTACAAATATGCCAATAATTTTTAGAAATTTAAAAACTGCAATATCTTGCCTTCCTTTAACAGCTATATAGTATTTATAGCCGCTACCCCAGTAGCACAACAATATTGGCCAACGTTGGCCCATCATTGGCCAATGATGGCGGACACTGGCTAATGTCGTACATTTTTTGCCGCTCTTTACCGACATTGGCCATTGTTGGCCAATATTAGTAATACAATATTGAAAGTTCATAAAAGTTTGATATTTCAACTTTTAGTTCATATTTTGCTTTTTATTAAATTGATAGAGTATAGAAAGCATATTAATAATGTTTTAAATTCTGTAAATGTATGGAAAACTTTTTATGTATATTGGGAGTTTCAACAGCATTGGCCAACACTGGCCAATATTGATAAAAAACGAACCGAAAAATGGCAGTTGCATTGCAGCCAATCAGAGAAAGCCGCTGATCTTGGTAAAATGTAAAATATTTGTAAACAAGATGGACGCATCGACATCGAGGTAGCATCGTCTTCAAATATAAGTTAATATTTCTTTTACTCCCAGTAACAGCATTTCTTTGGTTAAAGTTAAGTGATGCTTATTTAAAACATTTTTTTTTTTTTTTTTTCCTATTGTAGCATTTTTAGTTATCATAGTTTATTTAAATGATATTATTATTTGAAATATAGCATCCTTTTGCAATCTAGGATTAGTAGAATAAGCAATATATTTTTTTCCTCTTATAATCAAGTTTAAAACAAGAATTTTGCATTATTTTGTTTTTTTCAAATATGAATACTCTTTTAAATAACAATATTTTGACTTTTACGAAAGGATGTGCTGTATTTATTTTATTTGTTATTTACGGAAGTATTAATTAGGTTAATTGTTTCCGTATTTTGTTATCAATAGTTATAATTTTATTAATTAGAATATAACATATAGATTAAGTACTTTAAAGAATATGTGTTTAAAAAAGGTTAAAAAAAAATGTATATATTATTTTACACTACAACAGTATTTATAATTTACGCTTCTTAATTTTAATCATTGATTCCAAGAATTTTTAATATTAGGAGGAATATGTTTGCTTTTCATAAGTACTATAATGCGAATTAATTCTTAAATTTACTTTATTATATTTTTAATTGTGAGTTATGTTTTGTTGTATGAGTATCATTAACTCAACAGTTTATTTTTTGTTGGGGAAAAAGCACACATATTTAAATAGAAATCTCTGTTTCCCCTAACATTCAAACAGATTTCCTTGTACTGTATGTATATATATATATATATATATATAAACAGTGAAGTGTGTGTTTTATTAAATAAGACTAGTAATGCATCATATTAATCAATGAAATCAAAATTTGAAATTCCATATCCCTCCAAAACGGAAGAGCACTTTTTTATTTATTTATTTTTTTTTTTTAAGTATTATATAGCATGTTCCTTATGATCGTGTGGATTTTTAAAAATTTGCTGTTCGTAGATTTTTTTTTTCTTTTTCTGAATATTTGTCTGAGATAACATTTCCCCAGCAAGCCGTTTGCTGAATTCTGGGTTCAAGTGTAGATTGACTATTTACTATTTAAATTTCAATTAAGCATGTAATCGGCATCCTGAGAGTATATTCAATTTTATGCTTAATGGATAATTTAGTTATTTATCTAATCTCAAACAATTAGTTGGTTTTTTTCATTTAATCTTTTTTTCAAAATCTTTTATCGGAGTATGTAACTATGAATAAATTATTTTGTATTAATTTATAAATTGTTTTTTGACTTTGTAAAATACTGTTGACTGGTAGCCATTAAATAAACTGACAAAAAGCGAATTTATAGCAAAATTGAAAAATGAAAATATTTTTTACTTTCCGTGCAGCTGCACAAAAGTGCATAAAAAATATGTAGATAATATAAAATTTCTGACGCAAGTATTGACAAAATTTCAAAGTAACTGGAAAGAAATGTTACTGGATTTAAATGTTTTAATAATACAGTTGCACCTCATTAACATGAACACTGTTAACGTGAATTACTTTTAACATGAACTGTATCCACAATCCCCGTCAAAATGAAGATTAGTTATTAATAGCATGAAGTACTGATAACATAAACAGATCTTTTTTTTTTTTATCCCCCTTGAGATTCTCATTAACGAGGTTCGACTGTATTTAAAATCCTTATCCTAGCATCAAAATTATAATTTTTGAAACCATTTTTAATTTTTTAAGTTATATACTTAAGCACATTAAGAAAAAAACAAATGGGTAACATTTTTGCTCGTTTTATTTTAATAATCTGTTCATTATAGTGCAAAAACAGTAATTCTGTATTTGTGGGCAAAATTCTGTTAGGCCTGGTATTAACTGAAACCTATAAACCTTTATAAACTAAACCTCAGCAAAGATGACGAAAATTAAAAAATAACAATTTTATGTTTGTCTTTGAAAAATGTGTATGATGTGCCTCAACATATCCAAAAAGCATCCTATCACTATTTAAAGAGTTATCTAACAATTATTATTTGGCCTGACAAATAAATCTTAAAAAATGTTTTATCTGAGGTAGGGGAAAGGAGCTAAAAAAAGAAAAGTAAAATTTCTGTCAAGGACAGATTTTAGTTTAGTACGGAAGACTATTAATTTCAGTCTGTGAAATTTTTATTTTTTGTCTCAATTTTTTTACTGTAAAACTGAGCCACATACTTTTTAAAATTATTGAAATGAATTAAAATGAAGTGTTCCACCTAAATTTCATACTTAGTTAATTAAAAAAAATCTAATTGTATCAAAAAATGGTTTGCTCCTCTGGATTCAGAAAAATCACCTCTTTCATTTCGTAACAATAGGACTGTTATTTCTGATTTATTTTCCCCTCTTTTGGTGTTGCACAAGACTGGTCTACAAAAACTGGTGACTATATTTTTAACCAGATTGAAACTAATAGTTCTTCTAATCGTAAAAAACACACTGCAGCCAGATAACCTGATACGGTCCGCCAGAGTCAGTTATTATTGTTATTACCACACCATATAACCATACACCATAATAAAATCAGATTCTTATCTTTGTTAAGTTAAATTAGGATATAGAAGAAACAAAAATATAGGAATTATAATTACTTTTTAAACTTTAATTGACTAAAACAAAACTTTGATTACTTTTTAAATTAAAATATATTTTCTTTTGCTTTATTTAAACATATTATGTGTTGTTTTCTAATGGCAGATTCTTTTCCTACTGCTGATGATAAAGCGCAATATGTTCAACTACAATCTGATGGTGGGAGTGATTCGTGTGAACCGATAACATCAAATTATATTTCAGGTAAGAAATTTCTTATTCAATGCTAAATTATATATATAGTATATATATCAGGGTTGCTACAGCACCTGTAAAACAGAGAAAACCTGAAAAACTCAGAGAATTTGAACAACTATTAAAATACAGGGAAAACTCAGGGAATTTTCAAAATTTATAGCAAAAACAGGGTAAATTCAGGGAATTTTGAAATTTTTTGAAGAAACATTGGAAAATTTTTTCATAATAAAATATTAAAAAAAAAAAAAAAAAAGAAAAAAAAAAAAGAAATTAGTGCTTTATAATTATGTTTTTTCCCCCAGCTATTGTAAGTTAATAAAATTGATTTACCCTAAATATGTTCAATTGACTTGTAAACATGTTAGATTCTGATGCTGCATGGTTGTGTGTCATCTATTTTACTTCTAAAAGGGACTAGGAAAACTCAGGGAATTTTTTTCCTGATTTGTTTAGCAACCCTGATATATATATATATATACAGGGCCCGAAATTTCAACTTAGATTACACCCGCTGAAAAAAAAAATAATCGACACAAAATATGATTAACTTACACTATTTTTTATGTATAAGGTGACCAGAATTTTTTATTGGAAAAAGAGAGGAAATTACGCAATGTCTTTTATTTTATAAAAAAATAGAAGACATTCAATTTTGAAAAATAAGTCATTTTAGAGGACATAAAATTGAATGAAAATGATTATAAAAACCAATTCAAAAGCTACTTTACACAAGTGGTGGTAAGATTTTTATCTCAAATGAGGAATTTGGATCAGTACACCTTAATTTATATTAATAATATATATGGATACGAGAGGAAAAAAATCCCAATTTCCCATGTTTTTATTAACTTATATTCTTGTTTGTTTGTTTGTTTGCAAATCTTGCAATCGCATTTTAACTAACTTCCTTTCTAGCTAGACATTTGAAACTTTCACAGTAGCTCAGAACCTGGTGACAACGCAATACTTCGAAGTCCAATTTTCGAATTTTTGATTAGTTTTCTTATAATTAATTAAAATATGAAAATAATAACATCCTAATAGCGTTAAAATAGCCATTAAAATATTAGCTATAATTTAATTGTTGCAAAAAAAAAAAAAAAATAAATAAATAAAAATACGAGTTCATTTTCTTTTGACATAAAAATAAATACATTTAATTAAACGTGAAAGTTAAAAAATTATAAAAAGTTAAGCTATGCATATCACAAAAATTGACGTCATTATCATTTTAAATATTTTATGCACATTGATAAGATCTCTATGATTCATCAGAAAATTTAAAACAAGATATATAAAAAGTTTTTTTTTTTTTTTTTTTTTTTTTTTTTTATCTTATAATTATTTTTATAGCTGTCATTTTTTTTTTTTTTTTTTTTTTTTTTTTTTTTTTTGTGGTACTTTCATGTAGTTACATTAAACAAGTTATTTAAATCATAATCATATGATATAAAATAAAATTGGCAAACGAAAAAAAAAATAATAATAATATTTGGCAGATGAAACGATTTATTTTAACGAACAGTCATTCTTTATTAGTCTTTTATAAAAGTTCTCACAAATATAAAGTAAATTAGTCTTATTAGTTAATAAGTTTTAGAGTAGGTATATAGAGAAGATTTTTTTCACATGTCTACATTTTGTTCGTTGAAGAAAACAGTCGCTTCGTGGAAGCGTTTTTGCCAGAAGGACATAAAATGAATTCAACTAACTTTTGCATATTTTTGTGAGGTGGTGGTAGTGTTATCATTATAGCCAATTGTCTGTACTAGAGCTCTAGGCATGAGTAGGAGAGTCCTCCGTTGAATCTTTCTGAGAGGTCCTTGTGCATATTTATGCTAGTTTAGGAGAAAACCACGGAAAACTCCTGACAACTAAGACAACGAGCAAGGCCAGGTATCGAACCTAGCCCTCACGTCTATACCATCTTCGAGGAGAGAACCTCTCGGTCACATGTGAGCCTATTTTTATAAGTACATTATTCATGCAAAAGTGAGGACACACGTTAACCCACTGCGTATCAACCGGAGCACCCTCTTCTTAAGATTTCATGACAATTTCAATAGTGATTCCGTGTTCTGGGTCAAAGAATCGTACAAATACAGGGAATACTTTTATTTCTTTGAGATTCGAAGAATCTGAATAGACATAAACCATAATCTGCTTCGGCAAGTTATCGATATATATATATTTTTTTTTTTTGGTAACACCGTATACTGTAAGAATTCTATTTCCATTTACATCAAAATTTTACTCGCCACTGTAAAATTTCCACTCGCCAATGGCGAGCTGGCGAGCGGAAATTTGGCGCCCTGATAAATATATATTACTTATTTTCGTGCATGTGTGCAGTGCACCATGAAAATAAATGTGATGTTACAATATTTTGTTGAATTTTATGTTGCATGTGTTGGTATTTTGTATTTAAAATCGTTCTATACTATTAAAAATTTGTAGTAAGAACATTTTAGCTGTTTAAAAAAATCCTTGTTTAAAAACAACTCTTTACTTTGTATTTTAACATTTACTTTGTTTATCAAGTACTTGCTATTGCCTGATATTGTGACATATTTGAAAATAATAATAACAATAATTGAAGATGTTGTCGATATTGCTCACATGAGAAAAAATAATCGCTATACTTTTGAGACTTATTTATTTTTTTAAATAATAAGAGAATGTTTCAATGAAAGGGATGAACTATGCAATCTTACACAGTTTGCTTTTTATTAAATTATATAAATGGCAGCTTATCAGCTAAATTACTGGCTCAAGGTCGAGACAGAGTTTATACAGTCCTTGAAAATTTTTGATTTTTATGTTGGCAAAATCAAGGCGTGGCAAGTTTTTGAATTTTTCTGTTTTTAAAAAATTCAAAAATCCGAAAATACAGTTAAATCTGAATTAAAAAAATATTAAAATTGCATGGTAATCAATAATCTCTGTCCTTCATATAGCAAATTCCACTATGAACGTACTTAAAGTTATATAAGGAAATTGAAATGAAAACTAAATTTCAATCCTGATTATTTGGAAAAGTCTCAAGAAAATTTTACTAATTTCTAAATGGTTATATTTTTATTTAAGTAAAATATGCGACAAATATTAAATAATATTAATAATGTTTAATAAAATATCATTGATGATATTTTCTGTTCTCCTTCTTCCTTCCTCCCCTCCCCCTTTTTTTTTTAATCTTACGGCTTTTAATATACTCAATCTCTTTCTGTAAATATATATATATATATATATATATATTTGTATTCACAATTTTTAAAAATAGAAACCAGCTACAGTCATTAAAGCTGTACCTGTAAAGTAAAGTATTTAATATTGACACCACCACTACTTAGAGGTTCCATTCACAAAGCTGGTATACGAGAGGTGCTGGATTTGAACTCGGATCACATTTACACGCCTATGTATTGAGTTTTTTATGTTTTCTCCAAAACTTTAAAAATTATTAATTTAAAACTTTCCAAACCATTTTTTTCTGCTGGTTGGATGCAAGTTAAGCATTTTCTGCTTCTGGACTTCCAACCCTCGTATATTCAGTTGTTGTCCTTTCTTACACGCACTGAATATATCATAATAACCTGTTAAAATAAAATTTTATTAAAGACTTTAAAATAACAACTGAAAGATGCTGAACCACACTGGAAAAAAAAAAAAAAAAACTATGAAAATAAGTTATAAATATCTTATTTTATTATTAAAAAAAATTTAGTATTTCAGTAATTCCTGAAGTGAAAATCGTGGTTTTGTTGAGTGGATTAAGGTTGATTCACAACACTAGGGTGTTGCGCTTGAATTATTCTAAAAGTTCCTAGCTCATATTTAAACTGGTGGGATCTCATAAAGTGGAGAACAAGAATGTTAATTACAGACTTCTATTCATGATGATGATACTCATGTTGCATTGGGATTTCATCCCATACTTTAAGCATAACGTTTTTGAATTGTGTTAAATTGCTGCATTTTACAACTTTAGGCTTCGACAACATATAACCCCATGCAAAATAATCTAAGGGGTTTAGGTCGAGGAAGCTGGTAGGCCATTCTTCTTTTGGCAAAAAGTTGGTCAAATTTTCTGGGCACCATTGTTGCACCTTATTAGCTGTGTGGGATGGCGCACCATCTTGCTGGAAGCAATAATAATCGTCTCCATACATGTTTTGAAGATTTTGTAATAAACCTTTCTCCAAAACTTCCTTTAGATACATTTCTGCATTATTCATTACTCCCTTTTCAATAAAAACCAAAGGAAGTTTCCCCCTTTCCGAAAAAGCCGCCCATACCATTATTGATGAAGCAGTTTGGAATATTGCCACAGTAGCTTGTTTGTCAGGTATATCTTGAATGGACACCGACCATACTCGATCATTCTGGGGATTGTGGGATTGTTGTAAAACGAAAAGTTTCTCATCGCAGAAGATAAATTCATCACCTGCATGCCAAGAGAGCAAGGTGTTAACTCTTTCATACCTCTTTGCTTTTGAGGACTTTGAAATTCCATGTGTTCTTGTTTTTTTGTAAGCTTTATATCTTAGATCATTATTTAGAAGATTGTGGACAGATGATTTTGAAATCTTGCAAACTCGTGTCTGCCGGATCTATACCTGTCCTGAACAGATAAAGTTTCATTATACCTTCCTATCGTTCTATAAACAAAATCACGTTTGACACCTAAGTCTTTTAGTTCTCTGAAAATTTTGCCGGCTTTCTGTCCTTCTAAGTATTTTTTCACGATTACCTTTCTATATCCTTTCATGGTTTCTGAAACAAAATGAAAAATATTACAATTGATTCCATTACATATATTCTTTAAAGACACATTGGAAAACAATGTTAAAAAAACTTTTGATAGCCTAGAATTAATAATTTTTAATAAGACCACATTCAAAATACTGTATGAGAACTTTTTGGACACCCTGTATGTATATATTTTGTATTCACAATTTTTAAAAATAGAAACCAGCTACAGTCATTAAAGCTGTACCTGTAAAGTAAAATATTTAATATTGACACCACCACTACTGAGAGGTTCCATTCACAAAGCTGGTATACGAGAGGTGCTGGATTTGAACTCGGATCACACCTACACGCGTAGGTATTGAGTTTTTAATGTTTTCTCCAAAACTTAAAAAATTATTAATTTAAAACTTTCCAAACCATTTTTTCTGCTAGTTGGATGCAAGTTAAGCATTTTCTGCTTCTGGAATTCGAACCCTCATATATTCAGTTGTTTTCCTTTCTTACACCCACTGAATATATCATAATAACCTATTAAAGACTTTAAAATAATAACAAACATGCTGAACCACACTGGGGAAAAAAAAACTCTAAAAATAAGTTATTAATATCTTATTTTATTATTAAAAAATTTTAGTATTTTAAGTAATTCCTGAAGTGATAATCGTGGTTTTGTTGTGTGGATTAAGGTTGATTCACAACACTAGGGTGTTGCGCTTGAATCATTCTAAAAGTTCCTAGCTCATATTTAAACTAGTTTCGGTAATAACCATGGGAAACTCTAATTAGCTAGGTTGATAAGCAGGATCTAGGATTGAATCCACCATCTCCAGTCTTCAAGCGTTGAGAGTAGAACCTGTTGGTACACTGGTGGGATCTCATAAAGTGGAGAACAAGAATGTTAATTACAGACTTCTATTCATGTTGATAATACTAACATATAATGTAATTTTTAAATTATATTTAAAATTGTAATTAAAATACAACATTATTATTATGCCTAAATTTCTCTTTTTTTTCACAATGAAATTCTTTATTTTGTGCAATTGTATGGAATTTTTATAAAAATAACTAATTAAAATAATAAGTAAAGGAATAACGTTAAAAAATATTTCTATTTTACTTTTAATTTAATTATAGAATTATTACTATTATATCATTATTGTTGAAAAAAAATTGAAACCAGTAAAAATGTTTTATGTGAAAATTTAGACTATTTATGTGTTTATTTTCTGATTTCTGCCTTTTATATTTTTCTAGCAAGTACAAAAAAGAAGTTCCCAGGCAGTGTGTCAGTCTGTTGGGAGAACATTAATTGAAAGTGTTTATTCGCCTGAATATGGAGTAAAAAAGAAAAACAGGCTATGATGAAACAAATATTGTAACCAAATATGTAAATAAATTTTAAATTTGTTAAAAAAAAGTTTTGGGGTTATTTCAATTTACACACTTTTTTTTTTTTTTTTTTTTTTTTTTTTTTTAAATCAAAAGGGGAGAAAAAAGGGTTTATGTTTGAAAAATTTTGGACATATAAGAATTGTGATTAAGATATTGTAAAATACTGATCCTCTCATTTTTAATTATTCTAAATCTATAAATTAAGTTTTATGACTCCATTTGAATTTACCAAAATTTTTTTTCTAATTCTCAATAATTTTATTAGGTTTGAAATATAAGACACTCTATACAATCAAACTAACATGTTAAGTTTTCAATCTTTATATTATATATTAACATAGATTATTTTATTATTATTAATATTATTTTCCCAGTATTAGTTTTCAAACATGAAAAAATATTTCTTTATTCCGAAGTATTCTGTAACATAATTGACTATTTCATTGACATGTTTTGTATATAACAGAAATAATCTTAACTGTATTAATGTAAAATTAAATAAAAATGTAAAAATTTTTAGTTTATAAATTGTAAAATGTTTTGAATGCAGTAGAGTACTGTAAGGTAGTAGTACAATATAGAATTTTTAAGACTGAAAAGAAAATGAAAAATTTTCTGGATTTTAATATTTTAACTCCTTTATATTCCAGAATTTAAAAACATAAGAAACGTAAATACATATATAAACTTTCATTTTACATGTAAGGCCTAGCTGAGAATATTGAAAAGTCTGCTTCATTAAAAAATAAATAGAAAGATAACTATTATTTACAGAACTGTATATATATATATATATATATATATATATATATTATCCACGTTTATCAGGGGCAATTCTGTAGGAAAAAGGAAAAAAAATCAATGATGTTTATATTTTTATTGAAATTATATCCTTTTAATGTCTAATAAAACATTTTGCTCATATATAAAATCAAGACTAAATATACACATATGATACATAAAGTATCCTGGGAATATCTAAATATAGAATGATTCAGTTGCCAATTAATGTAAGCATTAAAAAAATTAGTTGATTTATGTGGTGTAAACAATAGAAAATTAAGAGCATACAATGTCTAATCTTGCTGACAGCCAAGGCTATGTGAAAAATTATTCTATCGGGAAATTTTTTTTTGTTACTGATTATTTCTTCCCTAATACGTTTTTATTCCGATTATACATTCAGGAAATTCACAGCATTCATTTTATGAGTAGTCATTTTTTTAAATTTTATTTATTTTTAATTCAATAAAACAATTAAGTGCCATTTTAGTATTTTTATTTTAGCAATAAAATAAAACATTAAACTTGTGAAAAATAATTTTTTAGAAAGTATTAATTTAACGATTGTAAATTTTCTGAATGTGAAAACAGAATTCATTTGGTAATGAGTAATTTCAGAAACAAAATTCCCCATAAAATAGCATGCTCCTTGGTTGTTGCTGAGATTAGGTATTGTTCGCTCTTAAAAGATAAGTTAGAAGATTATTTCAGTCATGTGATTTTCAATTTTTCAAAGAATTTAACTACATTTTGAAAATATCAATTATTTATTTATTTTTTCCAAAAATTTTTGAAGGAAAAAATATATATATAGATATATATTCTAATATTTTTTACAAGAAATTTGTCATCCATATGTGTTTTGGGCGACAACTGTAGTTATGTTGCCATGGTAGCAATATCCAATGGTTTATCTGTGTTCCGCAAAAAAATGTGAATAATTTATTACTATGAAATAAAGGATAAACACCTGAATCCCAGATTTATCCAAATTTTTAAGATTTAACTGTTTCAAAGACAGTGACTGAAAGGTCTATCTACCAAATTTAGACTTCTTAGGTGTATAATGGTCATATATTAAATTGACATGTTTCTGAAGATAGCAAATATTTATAAAATTTGTTTAAATATTTGCTAATGTATGTAGATTATATATGCAAAGAAATATATTTAAAGTTGATCAATAGACCTTTTATACACTGCCCTGAAAGGGTTAATTATAATAAATAGAAAATATCTTCAAATTTATGTTTGCTAGCGCATTTTACAAGGGAGCATTGAAAAGATGTCTTCAAAAAATATTGAAAAAAATATATGTGATTTTACTCTTCATAAAACACTAGAGAGTGAAAAAATTATCGGCTGAAATGAATTACAGTGATGAGAAAAAATTATCAAAATTAAGCATATTTGGCGATTTCACACTGATAGGCGATTGATGTTGAGTACTTGGCGGAGATGCAAAACACGATTCTGTTCGTAAAAGGCAATCTCGGTGCTAGCGAACTTATCACCTGAAAGCGCTAAATCGCCAAAAATGCTTAATTTTGATAATTTTTTGTGGTCGCTGTAATTCATTTCAGCCAACAATTTTTTCACATTCTGGTGTTTTATGAAGAGTAGAAACACATATATTTTTAAAAATATTTTTTGAAGATAACACCTTTTGAATGTTTCCTTGTTAGATTGGCAATAGTCAATTCAGCATAGATCAGTATTTGCCACTATTCAGTTTTTAATATTGGGCAATGATGGAAAAAAGGTTTACCATAAGACATCGATCAATACAGATTTATTGACATTGGCCGGTCCGGCTTAGATTGACATTGGTCTGTCTGGCTTAGATCGATATTGGCCGGTCCGGCTTAGATCGACATTGGCCGGTCCAGCATAGATCGACATTGGCCGGTCCGACCCAGATCGACATTGGCCGGTCCGGCTTAGATCGACATTGGCCAATGTTCAAATGACAACATTGGCCAATCTCGGCAAAAAGGTTTGCCATTCGGCGCTGGCCAATGTCGATAAATCGATATTGGCCAACGTTGTAAAATCTCATTGTTGACGCATGCGCGCCACCCCGTCGCGGATCACCGGCAGAAGGCTATGAGAAGCCAAGTACAATGGACGTGGGCAAAGAACTTTAAATTTATTGACGCCCACAATTATTATTTTATGTTCTACCTATTATAAATCTTATTCTTCGTTGTAAATAGTGTAAATACTTGATGTATGTGATCGTACAAATTAAAAATATTAAAACAACGAAGATGGTCCGTCGAAAATTAGTTATTTGTAGTTAAGTTCCTACAAAAAGTGGCTCCGTCGAGAAAGGAGCTTGTAATAAGCGACTTATGGATAAAAATAATAAATTGAAATCTTCCTTGAAAGGGAAGATAACTAGAATTGAAAACTATGTAGAAGGCACGAATGCCGAAAATTACGATATAGATATAGTGGAATTAAAAGTGAAATTAAAGAACATAGAACTGCTACAAACAAAAATCGATGAATTACGACAAAAATACTACGAAATTCAAGACTTGAAAGATGCTGAACAAGCAACCATAGATGACGACCTTGACTCATGTGAAGAACGTCTGGAAAAATTAGAGGTAAGAATTAATACTCTTATTAATTCTTATAAGAAATTTGATTCTCATAAAAAAATAAATGCGACTGAAAATGCATCTCAAGATAACTTTGAAATTAAAACTCAAATTCCTCCTTTAGTATTACCTGAATTTTCAGGAAAATATGAGGAATTCAGTTCTTTTAAAGAACAATTTGATGATTTAATAACCAATAATGTTCATATTAATCAGTCGCAGAAATTATATTATCTTAGATCTTGTCTCAAATATGACGCTAAAAATCTAGTTAGTAATTTTGATACATTTGAATCATTATATAATGCATTAGAAAATCGCTATGATAACGAGCGATTAATTGTTGATATTCATGTACAAAATATTCTGAATTTTGAGAAAATTCAAACAGAAAATCCCAAAGAGATAAGAAATATGATTGATTGTATACAGAAAAATCTGCGTGCCTTGAAAGTTCTTAAATATGAGCAAAATAAATTATCAGATGTTTTCATTGTAAATATTCTCGTAGCAAAGTTAGACAGAGAATCTAGAAAGAATTTTGAGTTGTCCCATAAATCCAAAAATGTTCCCACCTTTGAAGAATTTATCAAATTTTTGGAACAACGAGAATCAGTTTTATTATCTATTAATAGAACGAATATGACTAGCGGAAATAAAAATACTAACAAAAACTTTCCGGCTATTAACAAATCTAAAACTCTTTTAATGCATGAAAATAAAAACAAAAATTGTGTTGTTTGTAAAAATACTTATCACCCTATTTATAAATGTGATGCATTTTTGAAATTAAACATTAACGAAAGATTAAGTATAATACGCCTTCACAAGCTTTGTGAGGTTTGTTTTAGGCAAAACCATAAGAAAAATGATTGCTTATCGAAATTCAAATGCACCTGCGGAATGAAGCACAACAGATTAATATGTTTTTCTTCTGGCGCCAAAACCCCGGTTCCAGACGCAGATGGAATAAATTCATCCAACTTACCAGATATAGACAAACGGGTTGCGCAATTAAATGCTTCCGTTTTGAGTAATAATAGCAGATATTTAAAAGAAAATAGAAAAAGTATTCTGTTTTCCACAGCTTATATTTATGTTCAATGCGAAAACAAAAAAAGAATAAAAATAAGATGCGTTCTGGATTCCGCTTCAAATGTGTGCGTATTAACTGAAAAGATGAGTGAATGTTTAGGAATTAAAAGAGAAAAAATAAAAACTCCAGTTTCAGGTTTGAATGGATTGACCCAAAATATTAAGTGGAAATTAGATACCTTTATTTCAAATGAAGATTGTTCCTTTAGTGAACCAGTAGAATTTTTGATTGTAGATAAAATAACTGGGCTTACACCATGCAATAAATTAAACATTTCGGACATAAAAATTCCAGAATTTTTGAAATTGAGTGACGAGACATTTCTTGAACCGAATGAAATAGAAGCGTTAATCAGTGCAGATATATTATTCAAAGTTTTAAAGGATAATACTTATAAAATAAATGACGATTTGTTTTTTAAGGAAACCGAATTTGGATGGCTAGCGTGTGGAAAGGTTGAAGAAACAGAACTGAATAATTCGAAACAGTGTTTCGTTTTGTCAGACGATTCCCTTAGTAGCACTCTTAAACTCTTTTTCGATCTAGAAAGCATTGGAATAAGAGACGATCCAATTCAAAAAGAAAGTGATAAAGCTATAGAAATTTTTAATGAAACGATTCAGTTTAAAAACAAACGCTACGTTGTACACTTGCCCTTTAGAAGACCCTATAATGAACTTTCCGATAATTACACGTTAGCGAAACAACGATTTTTAAGTTTATGGAGACGTTTTAAATATGATAGAGAATTATATGAACAGTATAGAGAGATTATTCGTGATTACGTAAATCAAAAAATAATAGAAATAGTTGAACCCAGTACAGCAGAAAATAATTTAAACAAACCTATTTATTATTTGCCTCATCAGGCAGTAAGAAAGGAAGGTCGCTTAACATCCAAAACAAGAATCGTATTTGATGCAGGGAGTCATCAAAATAATCAGCTGTCACTGAATGATTGCCTATGGCAGGGGATAAATTTAAATCCGAATCTTTTGGATGTTTTAATTAATTTTAGATTAAACAAAATAGCATTTTGTTCTGATATTAAACAAGCCTTTCTACAAATCTGTCTCGCTGATGAACATAAAGACGCTGTTCGTTTTTTCTGGAGTGATGAAGAACCGCATGCACACAAAAAACCCAAATTACAGATTTATCGTTTCAATCGAGTTAATTTTGGGGTGTGTTCAAGTCCATTCTTACTCGCTGCTACTATTAGACATCACATTGAGAAGTATAGAGAAGAATTTCCCGCTACTGTTCGACTTTTAGATAAATGTTTTTACGTAGACGACTTAATTTCTGGAGGTAATGATTTTAACGAAGCACTTGAATTATCACGAAGTGCAAAATATATTATGGAAGCCGCAGGAATGTCCCTTAGAAAATGGATAAGTAACGATACCGAATTAACAGAGCAGTGGAAAAGCGAAAAATTTGATACATACCCTGTAGAATCTACCATCAGCTTAGGTATAAATCAGACAAAGATCTTGGGACTATCTTGGGATACTAATAAAGATAATTTGATTGTAGATATCAAGAGTTTGTTGAACTTTATATCCATAAATAAAATTACAAAACGTACCATTCTTCAAGCCGTAGGGAGAATTTTCGACCCCTTAGGGTTAATTTCTCCATTCACTGTCAGAGCAAAAATTATCATTCAAGATATCTGGACAACTAAAACCAAATGGGATGAATCATTATCACCAAATATCGAAAAAGAGTGGATGAAATGGTGTTCGGAATTACCCTTGTTAAAAGAGCTTGAAGTCCCTAGATTCGTCCTTGATGCCACTTCCCCAGAAGATATAGTTGAATTACATAGTTTTTGCGATGCTAGCAAAAAAGCATATGGCGCTGCCATTTATGTACGAACAAAATCAGAAAATGGTATTTCAGTAAAACTTTTGACTTCCAAGAGCCGTGTAGCTCCCCTCAGCGGTGTTACACTACCTCGCCTTGAATTATTGGGTGCCCTGGTCGCAGCTCGTCTGATCACCAAAGTGAAAAATACTGTAAACCTTAAAAGACCTTCTGTTGAATATCACTGGACTGATTCGCAGATAGTGCTTTTCTGGATAAAGGGTACTAAAACCCGATGGAAGCAGTTTGTCGCCAACCGTGTTCAAGAAATTGCCAGCCTGACAAACCCTAACTCTTGGTTCCATTGTGCAAGTAAAGAAAATCCTGCTGACCTGTTGTCTCGAGGGATGACTGCTGAAAGCCTAACAAACAGCGCCACATGGTGGACAGGTGCTGAATTTCTGAAAGATCCTGAATTTCCGAAAAACAAACAATCTTTTATTGACTTTTCAGAACTAAATGAGGAAGACTACACTCCTGAATTAAAATCTGAAAATGCAGTGACTCTAAATTTGAAAAAGGACTTTATTATTTTGAACTATCTGATTAATCGTAGTAATAAATTTTTAAAAATATTACGTATATGTAGTTTTCTTTTCAGGTTTCTTCACAATCTAAGAAATCCTTTAGAAAAGAAGAAAGGACCGCTGATGCCTGAAGAGCTGACAAAGGCAGAAGACTTCCTACTGAAACAGCTGCAGGAGGAGGATTTTAATACTGAAATATCTGCCTTGAAAAGTGGCGGTAATGTATCACATAAGAGTAAAATTTTTAATTTATCCCCATTTTTGGATGACAATGGTTTAATAAGGGTAGGGGGGAGACTGCAAAATTCGCAGTTATCTTATTCGATTAAGCATCCTTATGTACTTCCTTCAAAAAATAAATTAACGGAATTAATTGTAAAATATTATCATGAAAAATATTTTCATATTGGTCCCCAACATCTTCTGTTTCAGGTTAGGCAAAAATATTGGCCCATTCATGGGAGAAATCTTTGTAAAAAAATTGTGCACAGATGTTTAGTCTGTTTTAAAGCAAATCCGAAAGTATGTGTACAAAAAATGGGAAACTTGCCAAAACAAAGAATAACGCCAGATAAAACATTTAATTCAACTGGAGTAGATTTGTCTGGACCCTTTTTAATCAAAAATAAATATGGAAGGAAAGGTCCAGAAATCAAAATTTATGTTTGTATTTTCATTTGTCTAGTAACAAAGGCTATACATCTTGAACTTATTAGTGATTTAACTTCACAAGCTCTGATAGCTGCGTTAAAAAGATTTATTTCGAGAAGGGGCAAGTGTCATAAAATATTTTCGGATAATGGGACCAATATGGTAGGCGCCAACAGGGAACTAAATGCCTTGTATAAACTGGTAAGAGATAAGGAAGAATCCTTATTCAAATTTTTTGCAGAGGAAAAAATAGAATGGGTTTTTATTCCTCCAAGGAGTCCAAATTGGGGTGGTCTATGGGAAGCAAATATCAAAGCGTTTAAATACCATTTTAAACGCATAGCGGGTAATTCAAAATTTACATTTGAAGAAATGCTTACACTTGTTACTCAAGTGGAAGCGATCTTGAACTCGAGACCACTGACTCCGCTAACTTCAAGTATTGAAGATTTAGAGGTTTTAACTCCAGCCCATTTTCTTATTGGAAGGCCAATAACGGCTGTTGTTGAACCCTCTTTAATCAATATTGAGAAAAATCGCCTAAGTGCTTGGCAAAATATTACGAAGTCAGTTCAGGCAATCTGGAAAAGATGGAGTCTTTCTTACTTAAATAACTTACAACAGCGCAGAAAATGGATAATTGATAAAGAAAATTTAAAAATCGGAGACATGGTTTTAGTCAGGGAAGAAAATCTTCCACCATGCAAGTGGGTTTTAGGGCGTGTAATAAAGCTATATCCTGGTCAGGATAATAAAGTTAGATTGGTAGATATAAAAACTACCAAAGGGATTTACAAAAGATCCATCTCCAGATTGTGTGTGCTGCCTATCGAGGAGTAAAAATGAACATGAACATTTATTATATTAATTTACTGTATTATATATATTACTCTAAATTTGTTAGTTAATTATGAAAATTTCTGTTTATTATAATCAGTTAATCTTTTTTCTAATTCTATGTGTTGTGCGAAATATTGATATTATGTTACATTCATTTATTTGTTATTATTTTATCTATTCATGTTATGTGAAATTGTAAATTTGAAGTTTTGCAAAAAAAAATATTGTAAGTTCTTGCATGACAACATAGCACGGCCGGGCGGGATGTTGACGCATGCGCGCCACCCCGTCGCGGATCACCGGCAGAAGGCTATGAGAAGCCAAGTACAATGGACGTGGGCAAAGAACTTTAAATTTATTGACGCCCACAATTATTATTTTATGTTCTACCTATTATAAATCTTATTCTTCGTTGTAAATAGTGTAAATACTTGATGTATGTGATCGTACAAATTAAAAATATTAAAACAACGAAGATGGTCCGTCGAAAATTAGTTATTTGTAGTTAAGTTCCTACACTCATTATACGACATTGGCCAATATTGTTGTGCTACTGGGGTAGTTCAATCTTTATAAAATTTTAAAATCTTTCAATGTGGAAAAATTACTTTGAGCAGTTCAAAACAGAAAATCTGCTCAAAATGGTTACCTTACTATTTCCTATGTGGTTTTTTTGGCTGCATAGATACAACTAGTACCATGCTGCCATACATGAGTATCCTTATGAAATAAAAGAGTTGAATATTAATAGATCTAAATAGGGGTGGTCCACTGTGCCCCGTGCTCCCCTACATTTAATAAAGTTTGAGCTTTATAAATCAAAGACTGAATTTTATTATGTATATATTGTTTGCATAATTAAAGGTTATAAATGGTCAAGTTAGTGCCTTTTTTTTTTTCTTAATTCGTTAAATAAAAGATAAAATTTCTTAAAGATGAAATTATTTCTGTAATGATACTTTTGCCATCCAAATTCTGGTATTTTATTTTATTACTTTTTTTTTCCCACATAAAGTTTCAGCATATATTTATTTGTTTGTTTCCTTGTCAGTCACATCCCTATATTTTAATATTTGGGTTGAAGAAAAAAAAAACTAAAATTTTAATTGTATTTTTTTATTGTTCAAAATTAATTGTAAAATTGCTGTTAATTTGAAATTCAAGATATAACACTTTCAGATAATTTTCAATTGATATTTCTTGAATATACATTCAAAAATTAAAAGTGGTTTCAACTAAGAAGTTTTGTTTATATAATTTTGAAACAAATTAAAATAATCATCTGAAATATTTTTCAAGCTATAGTAAAATTTTCCTGTACATGCTATTTACAATAGCAGAGATTAAGTTCATGAGCAAGAAAATCGTGCATTTGAATTTATTAGATGGTTCTATAAATTCCTTTTAAATTGATTTCATATAAATATATTCAAATTTTGACACCTAGTAATTCCACGAAGAGTTGAGAAGTTTACAAAACTACACATTTTTTCTCGCTAATATTTCTAAAGAAATTGAATAAATATTAAAAACTATTAAAAAAGTGAGAGAGAGACTAATACTATTTTTAATATGTAGTATTTCGTAGGCGAAACTTATAGAAAAAGATCACTCATTTTTTGAAAGAAGACATTATTTCATGTTTATTGGTTTTTGATATAAGGCGATTTCTTTTGGAAAATGCAGATAAAGGCGAATGCATCGTTTTTTATGAACGCTTTCAAACGGGAGGTAAGAGGTCCCACCCCCGCAAACCCTACACACACAATGTTAAAACAAACTGGTACATTTGATAAATTTCAAACCTAGTTGGCAAACTTCTTAATCAATTTTCCGTCAAAAACTATAATAAATTTACAAATTCTAATTTTGCATTTCTTTCCTCCTCCCCCTTTTTACTTTATTCTATATTAATTTGAAGAAAGTATTGGATTCGTAAAAATTTTTGACTTCCCGTTTTCGATGGATTTACACGCTTTGAGAGATCCAGAACACGATTTGACAATTTTTAGAAAATGTCTGTTTATGTGTGTGTGTGACAAAAAATTTTGGGGACTGTATCTCAGGAACTACAGCACAGAATAGCATGTAAATTTATATGCTGGTGTACCTTGACCAAAATTAGAGCCTACCAAATTTTGGTACCAATTTCTCAATAGGTGACTCTGCTAGACCGCGATTCCCACATTTTCATGGAAGGCTATATCACAGGAATTGTTGCACGAAATTGCATATAAATTTATATGCGGATGCATTTTGATCCAGATTAGTGCCTGTTAACTTTTGGTATTCATTACTTAACAGGTGGCACGGCTGTACCGCGATGTCTTCAATTTCAGGGAAGACTATATCTCAGGAACTACTGCACGAATTTCCATATAAATTTGCATGCAGATGCACTTTTTCATTAAAATCAGTAAGAAGGTGATATAAAGTTAATTATTCTCTTTGAATCTTCTCCTAGACACACGCCCCTTTTCCCCAGGTATATACTAAGTGAAAGTGGTACCAATTTAATTGATTGAAATTTCTAAAAATGTATTATGAAAAAAATTCTTTAAATTAATTCTTTGATGTTTATTGGTTTTGCGATTTGGAAATTGCAAAAGTGCCGTTTTTTTCCGGTGCCCTATTTACCAGTGCCTTTTTTTCCAAGTGCCCTTTTTTCCGGGATCCATTTTGCACAATTATTCATTTTTCTGTCCTTTTCTTTTTCTATTTTTCTTTTTATACTTCAGACAGAAATATTTAATATGAGTTTGAAGTTGAATTGCTTTTTCACGTCAAGTTCATGGAAAAAACGAATTTCGTTCAACTCAAGTTCATAATTTAAAAAACGAGCGAAGTTCAACTCAAAACTCAAAATATTTGAGCTACGTTCATGAACGCGTTCGTGCACAATACTGATCTACATTTACAACCATTTTTTTTTTCATAATTGATTATTACTATTTCAAACAATTCTTTTTAATTCACAAAGATTCGTTAAAAAACAATTCTCGCTGTGCGTATTTATGCGATGTTTCGTTTTTATGTTGAAGCAAATAGATAAATACAATAAAATAAATATATACGGGATGTCAGCGCTACTACTGGGCGTTTGGTATTTTACAATAAGGTTGATTGACTTCCCTAGAATTCTAGGCATAAGGTGTAGTGCCCTCCGGGGGTGGGGGGAGTCGAAGTGGTTCTAACCTGTATTTATGAAAGTTTCGGAGAAAACCACGGAAAACTCCACACGATTAGGTGGACGAGTGCGAGCTGGGATCGAACTCGGCACCTCACATCTACCAGCTTTGAGCCCAGAACCGATCAGCCGCTGGTGGGCCTATTTCAGCAACAGCTTATAGGCACTAATTTATATTTTGATGTTAGAACTAAATGTCAAGTTTGGTTAAATTTCGTCCACTTATTTATGAGAGCATCCACAAAAGTTAAGGCACACACGAAGATTCTTAGAATAATGCAATCATGTTCAGGATATGTCAAAACGTATAAATTCATTGGAAACCGGAGACAAACTTTCCATTAATCGAATACTTTCTTCTTAAATATAAAGAAGAAAATAAGAAATAAAGCAAATATCTTAAATAATGATGCATCTAGATTATTAATAAAAATATTATTATGAAGACATTAAAAAATAGAATCTATAGTATTTCTTTTTACATTATTATAATTTAATTTCTTTTACAGTTTTTTAATTCCAATATCGTCAATAAAAAAAATAAATAATACATAACTCCTATGAGAATTGAAGATCAAGACTATATTTCGATATTTTTTTATAGATATCCCTAGAAAATACATTTGGCGAAAGAGGCTCATCGCCAACAGCCAACAGCTCTGATACAGCGTCTGGCAATCGCCTATAACCGTGATGTTACAATGATGCTACAAAAATTAAGCTTACCCAGATGTCGCTGTGATCGAAGCTATTGCTCAAATCAAAGACCTTATTGGCTTTTCCCAGTTTCGACAGTTTAATCACGTTATCTAAGCATATAATTAACCAATAGGGAGTCTCGGTTTTGTTGTCGTGACCCTAGATTCGATTACAGGGACATCTCGTGACAGGCTTATTTCTTTTAGTAAAATTTTATTCGCCGCTTTCCACACTGTTTATTCTAGATGCTGTAGCTCTGACCACGAGGAAAGATCACAAACCACGCTTAAGGGTTGCCATTTCTCTCTCTACCTAAATTAAAGCTGGATGGTCAAAACGAGTTAAGATCAATCGTAACCACGCCCATTCTACGAAAGTTCCTAAGATTTAAGATCAGACTTAATAACGAGGCACCGCAATCCCTGCTAAACAATTGGAATAAAGGTCCCTAAGAAAAAAGTAACAGGTAGGAAGGTTGACTGAAAGAACTGTGATGTGGTTTTTCTTCTTCAATACGACAGTAAGAGTGCTACCAGGAACACATCAAAACGTTTCGATCGTCGAAAGATGACGTAGATCGAAACTCTTTCGTTACGATGGGAGTCTTTCGATAAATCGCATAAATGGTACTCTAAAGTAATCGATCGAAAACAGAGTTCGTTAACGAAAAGGAATAAGCTACACCCAAGCGGACATGACGTCCAGGATAAGGCGGAACTTAATTTGATTTCTTCTTCTTATTACTCTAGCCAATGAAAATTCGAGAAATATTTTGGGAGATCTCTTTAAACAGTTAACTGTAATCCAGTTCATAAGAATATTTGTTGATAAACAAGAAATCTTGTACTCATGAAATAAATAAACAAAAGAGAGTTCAATTTTATTTACTATTGTATTTCCCATAATTCATTTTATAAATATATCGAAATAGCCTTTGTTTTTAAAAATTGTTAGTTTAAATTGTAAACGCATCTAAACATTCAAGATGTGACATTAAAGTTAGTAGTAAAATTATTCAAGGGCGAGCAATAATTCGTATTTAAAAGATGTACTGTGCAACCGCGAAAAGATGGCATCCGACCTCGGGATAGTTCATTTTGAAGAAGGGGCGGTCGAATGAAATGCAAATGATGCTTGGCGGCAGTTCTTTTCGCCAAACAATTCTTTGACTTACCAGTTTCTTTGGCACCTACGAGCAGTCAAAGTGTCTATTGTTGCTAATTAAATAGAAAATTTCTAAGTTTTTGCCAATTTAAATATTGTTTTAATTATTTCTTATAATTTTTTTTATCAGATATGCAGAAAATCGATAAAACAAAATAGCTTTAAACATTGCTTATAATTTGTGTCCACATGTATGTTTATTTCTAGTATTTAAATTAATTGAATCCCTAAAATTTACTCGTTTAGCTTTTAACTTCTCGAAGTATACGTAAAACAGTTCCTTTTTTTTTTTTTTTTTTTTTTTTTTTGTAAATATTCACTACCATGATTAGATCATTTATTTAAATCTAAAAATATATCATAATTGAATTTTTTGTAAATATTAACTATCGTGATTAATTAAATTTCTTCCTTTCTACTTTTATTACAACCATGATATGATTATGCCATTTTATTTAATGACAATTACAATAATTTAATGTTTATTTTATCAAAACTGTAATGGTATTAATCATGGTTTCTTTTATTTCATACATTGTAGAAATAAACTTTTTAAAAGTTTAATTAAGTTACTTCTTTCATCCCTTTCTGCAGATAAATGATTGTACTTAAAAATTACTTCTCGGAAGCCATTAAGTTTACTTTATTTTAAAAAATCAAAATTTCTTTTTGAATGTTATTTGATCGCCGAAACTTTAAAATTTGTAAACAATAGTACCTCCGAACACTTCTTTTAAATAGTAATTAAAAATACCTCCAAACATTAAGTTTATCAACAACTTCAAATTATAATTTCACACTAAGAAACGGGCTAACAACGCCAAATCTGGAAGACACTCTACTCTGTGTTACCATGGAAACACAACCTCTCACCTTATTTCATTAATGGAATCATCTGAAAACACGTGATTCGCGTGCCAAGTTATCGCGGTTGTACAATACACCGAATTCTGTTTTGTTAAATAAATATATGTCGAGTCTTTATGCTGTTTATTAAACAGTAATAAGACAATGATAAAAATTAGCGATAAAACTAAAAAAAAAAAAAAAAAAAGAAAGAAGTAAATGGGGATATGTGATTCAATAATTTTGTTGCCTACTGTATACTCATTTTCTTTGTTGAAACAGGAAAATTGCTCTTCGTCTCTATGCAAAATTAGGTTATTTTCGTTTACAAGTCTCAGTAAATACTTATTTAAAAATATACTTTTATGTACTAATGAACAAAATGTTTTTCAGTAAATATTTTGCTCATTAGTACATAATTATAAAATTTTCACATATTACTGAACACTTTACTGCTATCCAGGTTCGTATTTCACTTGTCATTTTGGGAGACAGCCTGACTCATATTTACAAATGTATTTTGGAATATTTTTAATTTAATTACTTTAAATATTTATGAAACTTTTGGATAAGATAGCTTTTTAATAGCTAGTGTAGTGAAACACTTTAAAATTTATGTTGACATTTTACAAATGCAGATTTTTGTTGATGCAGAAGTTGTTGAATAAATTTTCCCTCTTAAAAATTTTTATGCAAATAATTTCCATGTGAGTGTTAAAAGTAAAGTATAGAGAAATTTCATTATAATTTTTGGTAACAGTCAATGTTATTTTTGTTCAAAGATTTAAACATGTAAAGGAAAACTTTTTTATTTTCAGTGAAGTACTAATCTTGTGGTTTGTTTTCATGTTATGTATCATGATCATAAGGACATTAAATCCTTTTTGAATTTAAATTCCCCTTACACAAATACCCGTTTTATTATGTATTATATATTTCTATGGTGGCCTCGCAGGATAGCTACAGCCCCGCTTTTTTACTCTGATGCTCTCACTAGTATATTTGTATGATAATTTTTTACTGTATTAATTGTGCAGACTTATTAATAACAAAACTAGTGGGATCAGGGGAAATTGTGTAGCCCCCAAGGAAGTCATGCTCATCAGGTTAATAACTGCAACAAAGTCTCCTTCTTTTTTAATGTCTATTTCAAAGATAAAAAATTTCTGCCATTTGTGCTATCTCTATTTTTACACAAAAATTTTCACTATAAGAGATTATTGTATAAAAATAGTGGTAGCAAAAAAAAGTTTCAAATGTCTAGCTAGTTGGAAAGTTACATGATTGTTCAAACATATAATAAACGCTGCCGAAGGCAGTGGAGACCCGAAAGAGTTGGCTAAAAGCATTTTTAAAAATGCATTGTCACCGTATTCTGAGCTATTCTAAAAGTTTCAAATGTCTAGCTGGCTAGGAAGTTGCATGATTGTTGAAGCATATAATAAATGCTGCCAAAGGCAGCGAGGACCCGATACAGATGGCTAAAAGTATTTAACACGTTCACGCCAGCACATTTTGTTTACATAGTCTACTTAAAAATATATGAGCACTAGCCAATAATGCTGATGTCAAAAAAGTACACTTAAAACTGTTTTGTTCAATAAATCCTTATCGAATCATGTTCTTAGACTGACTAAGAACATGACTTGACAAGCAGTATGAAGTGTATTTTTTTTGGACAGGGATTATTGCTAGTGCTCGGATAGTTTTGCTGCCGACTGTAGCTGTGACTAACTGGCGGGTCACGCCGGCGTCAACGTGTTTAAAAAAATCAAAGCTGTCTTTGGGGACTGCCGACAAAAGTGGAAACTAAGTAACTTGTGAATTGTATCGTCGAGCTATTAGATTATTATTTTTGAATTATTTTTGGTTTGTAAAGAAGTGTTTATGATCTGTATTATATGATTGGGCACAATATTTGTAGCTACCCAAATTAAATGAACTAAGCCTTATATTAGGTAAAATATTGACTACTTATGAAATTATTTTAATTAGTAGCTAAGATACAAAAGAAAAACCGATTCAGGACACCCCAAAATGTGTAAATCAGGTGAAATCTCGACTTCCACTTTCGATAATAGAAATTTAGAATTTGAAAATATTACAGCGCCATAAAAGAAAACAGATTCAGGACACCTCAAAACGTGTAATTCTGGTGAAAACTTTCGTTAATTTAAAAGAGCTTTAAAATACTTTCGAATGATGTATTAAATTAAATTTAATCATAATTAGAATTTGAAATATTGAAATTTTAAAATATCACAGCGCCATCTGGCGGAAGAAATTTCTGTAATCTACTGTTCGATTCCAAATCAACAAAGCTTTCTAATGATGTATTACTTATGAAATTATTTTTATTAGTAGCTGACCCAAGTAGCACAACAATAATGGCCGAAGTCGGAAATAAGACTATTTCAATATCGGCCAACATCGGACTCTGCTGGACTGGCCAGTGCAAAAATGTCAAGGTTTTTTACAATACTGGCCAATATTGATAATCTGTATTGGTCAATATTGTATGTAATACTGGCCAATATCGTTTAAAGTTGGACTGGCCAATATAAAACACTTAATTTTTCCAATATAGGCCAATGTTGGTATCCCATACCGGACAATATTGTGTACAACACTGGCCAATATAAAATTGCAAATCACAACAGTAATGGGCAATATTGATATTCGACATTGGCTAGTGTTGTAATGCAATACAGGTCCGTATTAACTACAAATCTTGTCTATTTGCAAAAAAAAAAAACTACAGATGGCAGACAAATTATTTGAGTGCGAGCAATAATTCCTATATAAAAAAGTACACAACAAAATAGTATTAATTGTACATTTTTTTTTAAATATAAGAATTATTGCTAGCGCTCAAATAATTTTGCTACCAACTGTATGCCATGTACAATTATTATTATTATTTTTTTTTTTTTTTTTGCAGATAAAAGAATGCATGTACAGTCAGCTGCAAAATTATTCGAGCACTAGCCAATAATTCCTATATTTAAAAAGTACACTTAAGTAAATCCTTGTCGAATCATGTTCTCAGACTGATTAAGAACATGACTCGATAAGGATTTATTTAACAAAGCTGTATTAAGTGTACTTTTTTTGGCAAGGATTATTGCTAGTGCTCGAATAATTTTGCAGCCGACTGTAATTTTACAACATCCTTTTAAACTTTTGATATTTGTATTAGATTTTTCAAAATTTTTTGTTTTATGTGATTTTTTTTTTAGTTTTTATGTGAAAACAGACACCTTTATATTAGCTTTAAACATATATTAGGCTGATTCCAAAAAAGTTCACACATTCATTTTTTTTTATTCTTTTACATAAGAAGAATTGTATTTATTTACAACATATAAAAAAAATTAATAATAATAAAAAAAAAAAAAAAAAAAAAAGATAAAAATTTTGTTTCACATGTTATGGTTTAACTGCACTAAATAATAATAATTAAAAAAAAAAAAAAAAAAATCCAAAAGCTGAACTTAAGTTGATCTTGAAATCAGAACTTGATGGTATAGGCGTCATTATCATAACAAATAAAATAATAATCTTTCAAGATGTCACAACAGAAATTGTGTAAGACAAACAAACTCATTACATTTTGAGGATATTTGGAAAACTGATATACCCAGAATGTATGAAATAATTTTCATCAGTCACAAATGTAGATGTTATGGATTTTTAAGTATTTTTATTTTTTTTTTAAGTTGTATCAATATAAAATGAATGAATCGTAATAAAACAAAAGGTTATATTATTTTTTTCTTACTATAAATAAATCATCCCAGAAGAAGTTAATGAACTGTCAGGGGTTTTTCTTTGCAATATAAAATTTTCTTAACACCAAATCCAAATACCTTGAGTTCTTTTCACAAACTTTTTTGCTGAGTACCCAGTTTTCATCAATTTTTCTGACAATCTGATCGTTTCTTCTGTTGTAATTGCAGAATGTCACCTTAGTCCACATTTCGCATTAGTTCGATGTTATTACATGATTTACAGTTTACACTCAACTACATGGTTTACCACATCGTTTACACACAGCTTTCATTAAATGCACGAATGAATTGACTGTTTCTTCTCTTCTGTTGTAATTTCAAAACATCACCTTGTGTCCAGATTTCACATCAGAATCACATCTCTACATGCATGTACCTGTTAAGATATCGACAGTTATGCGGTTGGTAGTATAATTTTGATGTAGCAAGGCTATAACCATAGTGGGGGGGGGGGGGGAAATTTCGACTCCCCCTCAAAATGTTGCAAATTTGTAGAAATTTTTAGAGTAATACATCATTTTTAACACAATAATATGCACTAATACTTGTACACTGTAAATTTTCTGGCTATGGCCTTTGATATTGGTATTAGTACTACCCTGATAAAGACTAACCAAAAAATCTTCCAGAACAATCCGAAATGATAAAGACCCAATTAACCCCTTAGAAAAAGCTGTAATCTACATATAGAATTTTATGAAATAAGAACCTACACTGGCATGAATAAAAAATCTTAGCCTAGCTGAAGAAAAAGTTTGTCCCATACCAAGCGAAAACAAAGAACGCTTTTTTTTGTTTCCAAATAACCGTAGTTATTAAAATCCATTCTTTAAATTACATCTGATTTTATTTTCAGATTTTCCATTCAAACTAAATATTTTTACTTTAAATGCACATTATTTTTGGCAAAAACATGAAAAATGCATACCTCAAAATAATAATAATGATCCATACTGAGAAATTCACAAATTAAAACTTCTGTTTATAAATTAATATCTGATTATTTTATCTTTTTGCATTTTATTTTATACCTAAAAAAGTTTGAATTTTATAAATATAAATAATGTAGAAGGAAATTTCACAATCATTTTCAGCTACTAATGTTGATTATTTTAATACAGAATATCCTTAACAAAAAAATTTATTCAGAAAGCATCTTTTTTTTTTTTTTTTTTTTTAAGCATAAAAATGCTTACTGATTAGGAAAATAATTTAAACTTTTTTACTTCACATGCTTTACATGCATTTCAACTAATTTCCTCTATTTTGTGTTCATTTGTTTGCTTATTTTTGATTAACACTAATATATGCGATTAAATTCTTTAATTATATTTTATTAAAATGTCTGAAATTTAATAGCATTATTACATAAATTAATATAAAAATTTTTATTATTCAAAACTGAAAACTAAATAAAATAAGTAAAAATTAAGATAAACCTATTTGAAGTTTAACTTAAACTTCAAGTAGGTTTATTTTTAAATATCTTTACTGAGTATAGAAAAAAATGCATTAAAAATTAAAAAAAAAAAAAAAAAAAAGACTTTTTTTTCCACAAAACAATTTATTAAATTTATTTGCATGATTTTACATTATGTTTTTGAAAATTACAAAAATTCTGTATTTTCAGATATTTTTACATCTGATTTCCGTTTTATTTTAACCTACTTGCTATCACAATCTGGAGCTCTTGCAAAGACTTCTAATATAGTTGTTAATGCAGAGTTTCTCCCAGGTTTAAAAATGAAAGGATGCTGCTAGTAAAATAAATCACATTTTAGATTTTTGAAGTCAGTTTTGGATCCTTAACGACACACTTGATATGAGAAAAAATTTACTAATGTATGAACAAATGTTGATCATCATGCACAGTAGTTTTATCAGGGATGCCACTCTAAAAATTCGAAGAAAGAGGAAATCATGCCTGAAGTAAAATTTATGATAATTATTGTGTAATTTTATATGTGAATTATGTAAATTAATATATAACAAAATAATACATAAAATATAATTTGAATATAATAATTTAAAAATAGTTACTTTGCAGTCAAATGGTTATATTTATTTTATAAAAGAATGATGCTTTATCAATAATAAAAAAATATTTTAGAAGTTTCTAAATAAACCATAGCAATATATAGGCAATAATATTAATTTAACATAATTTAAAACAAAATAATTACACATAAGGAAATTTTTCTACCTCTTTATAAGTTCTGGAATCTAATAAAACAAGTTTATCATGAATGCTGACACTTATGTTATGAATGGAAAAAGAATGAACATTGCAGAGCTTCGTCAGGTTGTTTAATGGCTGATTGCTACTTTTAGGGGGGTGAGGGACCTCATAGTAGAAAATGCAAGACGCGAGACGTACGTCAAAGATTTTTTTTTTTTTTTTTCAGCCTGCAGATTATTTTCAACACAGTAATGTGTAGAAATTTCAAGTCTCCCAATTTTGATCGGAAATATTGCAATTTCCAATCTTTTCTCCATCCACATCATAAATGGCAATGTTCATTTTAAGCACACTTTATCAGATTTTAGAAGCTACAAAGAGGTAAATATTTTTCACTTACGTAATTATTTAACACCGCCTTTCCTCTTCGCTAACAATCAGCGATAGACATCTCACAGAATCATTGTGATTTCCCGTCTGTTTTCATCCACAACATAAAAGTCAATATTTTCTTAAAATCTTATTTAATTAGATTCCAGAACTTATAAAGAAGTAAAATTGTCCAATATCTCTCACTTTTTTTTTGCTGCTTCCCCCCTCCCCCTCCCACCATTTTCCCTCTCTCCTGCTAATGAAAAGCAAACAATTGCTCCGCAGAAGTATTGCAATTTCCAATTTTTCTCCATCCATAACTCTTTCAATTTACTATATTAGATTCTAAAACATGTAATGAAGTAGAATTGTTCAATATCTTCCCACTCATATATTTTTTTTGTGATCCCCCTCCCTCCTTCCCCACACTAACAAGGGTAATTAATTTTTTATACCAACTATAAACAAAGCATTTTTTAGCTTTGTTTTAAATTCTGGTTTTTTGTATAGTATCCGTTTTGAGGTGTCTTGAATGTGAAAGTCTAACTTTTAGCAGTTGATCTCTATATCTGTTATCAGCATAATTTAAAAACAAATGATTACAGGAAATTAAAATTTGGTATTTGGAGATTCATATTAAGTTGCTACTTGAAAAGTTTGATTAAGATTGGTAAGTTTTAATGCAAATTAATTACGGCCTTAAGGGTTTTTTTTTTTTTTTTTTTTTTCAATGTAGGCATTATAGTTGAACAGGGGGATGGGTGAATGAGGGATTCAGAATTATATGTGAAATAAAACTGTTCCTAAACCTATTTTACATTATTTTTAAAATAGACTGATCTTTATTACTTTATTGATCTTACAAGCTTACACCTTAATCTGCAAAATATCTTTTTAGTATTAAAATGCAGGGAGAGAAAGTCGTGTGAGTGGCACACCAGATTATTTTTCATTTAATTAATTAATTTGAAAAGGAAAATTTTTTTTTAAATGTATTTATTGAAAAAACTGCTAATATAGTAGAAAGGGTTAAACAGATTAAAATGTGTTTAATTAAAATTCATTTTATTATTATTATTTTGTTTATATAATTAATTCATTTGAAAGGAATATTTTCTCTTTCTTTTATTTATTGTATTAGTCGGAATCAAATGGCAATATAATAGAAAGAGCGAGAGCTATAAAATACATGGTGCCAAAATTGAAATGTTTAATAAATGCTGAGGTAGAGCCATCTTGATAGTCGCATTTTTAAATAAAAACAGCTTTAGTCGTCTAATAAATACCCAAATTGAAGTGCCCAGGAAAGATGCTACGGTTAGCCACGAGTATTGAGGTTAAGAATGATTTAAAAGGATTTTTTTATTATTTTTTTAATACAATAAAAATTAAAATAGTGATTAAAATGTTTTGAAAATTCAATTAATTCCTGCGACCAGCGAAGCAGGCGAAACTTGCTAGTATTAAATAAATGCAAACTTATGACAGAAATACACTTACTGATTCTCGCAAGCCTTTTTTGTGTTACTTATAGCGTTGCAGATTATTTTCTAATGCCTAAATAGTTGTCGCAGATTGACAGAAAAAATTCTGCTACTGGGTGAAGGAGGACAATATAACTATGTATATGAGAAATATTGAGCAATCCTACCTTTTTAAAGGTTCTAGAATCCAGTAAATTAAGTTTAATGTGCACATTGATATTTATGTTATTGATGGAGAAAGATTGGAAATTGTATGATGGATCGGCGATTATTAGTTTGAGAAGGAGGCAGACAGAATAAATTTATAAAAAGCGGAAATCTGCCGCTCAGTAGAAGTGTGGAAAAGCAGCATCCCTGTTTTATTTATATTTCTAGCATTTATGTTCGATTTAAAGTCTATTTTCTACAAAAGGCAGTAAAAGTACAATTTTTTATAACGGACAAGAAAGGTGAAATTTTTTTGTATGAAGAGTAAGAAGGGAAGAATTTTTCCAATCAAAGGGCAGGCAGGAGGCAGCACCCTCCCAAAACTGTCTGGGGGAAACTCTGTTAAAGATAACAGTTTGAACTTTTTAACAATTTCTTCTCACACTTCCTAAAAAGAAAGAAAGAAAAATAATTATAAATAAAATATACATGAACATAAAATCATATCAATTTTCTTTCTCTAGATAGGACGCAGGCTTTCAAGTACCATTGGCCAAGAACTCTTACATTGGCCATTATGCGATTACTTTGGACAGCAATAAAATAAAGATGTTTCCTTTAGAGATGCAACGATTATTCAGCTGAGGCCGAATATCAGGTCCATTATTCGGCCCAGGCCGAATAATTCTGTAAGAAATGTTTTTATTTATAGTTACTCAATATAAATAAAAACATTATATTACACAATACATTTTTTTAGTTTTATAATTTATATTTATCATGTTTTGTGAAAATTTTATTATCCCCCCCCCAAAAAAAAAAAAACTTTCATACCTTGAATGAATTTTATCGTACCATTTTAATGTAAGGATCATGTAAAAACTTTTATGCTATATCAATAAGTGCAAAACATATATCTGTAGTAAGCTAACATAATCTGTTAAATTTAAAATTAATCTATACAAAATTGTCCCAACTGAACCATACAAGCAAATTCTGATTTTTTTTTCAAAGCATAATGAAAAAAATTAATATTTATCCTTCGTTATTTAATAATAATAAAAAAAATCCTTCCAGTGATATTTTTAATTATTTGGGGCGGGGAACGAAAAATTAGAAATTGAGTTAGACTGTGCAAAATTTGTATACATAGGTTTTGGAAGCCTAAAAGTCTAATGAGGATATTTTCAAAAGTGTAAAATTATTAAAGGGGGGCAGGGTTTAAGCTGAGTAAAAATTTTCTTTAGCAAAAAAGCTAAAATCAGAAGAAAAGCTTTAGCAAAATGCTAAAATGCCAGAAATAGTAGTAAAAGATGAATATCAGTTTACACATTATTCTAAACACCTCGATATGTTTGATTTCCATTTGTCATTTAAACTTAAAAGTTTTTAATCAGGTCTTTAAAGAGTTATACACAGAGGGTAATTTTTTTTAAATTTGAAATGAAAAACAAAAAAGTAAGACTGTAACCAGATCAATTTGAATATTGTACAAGCATATATTTTAACTCATTTATTGGCAGACATGAAAAACATTAAACTTTTTAGATTATTACTTTATATTGTAAACTTTTTTTAAGCAATATGAACGTCTTAGATACGACTTATATTCTTTTTCTGGAGATATAATTATCACTATAGCATGTAAAACTACATTTAAGCTTATACTGTATCTGAAAATAAAAACATAACTTACCAAAATAAAAAATAAGGTAAGTAAAATAAGTGAAATTTGTTTATTACTATTCAAAGCTTTTTGGTTTACAATTTATAATTTTTCTTTCATTCATATTAGACCACTTTACAAATGCCTCATGTTTATTTACAAGTTGATTTCCTGTATACGATTCTTATGTGTAGTTCAGTGTTTGATTTCCCTTATATGCATGAACCAATGCATTTTTCTTGATCAATGTTACGATTTTTTTTCCCATGAAAGATTCGTTATAATATTTTCGCTAAAGATTTTTTTTTTTTTTTTTTGTGTTTAGTAAGATGCTTTAGCAAAAAAGCGAAAACATGTTATTTCTTTAGCGCATTTTGGATAAGTCTTTTAGCATTTCGCGAAAAATGCTACCGTAGCAGAAACACTGAAGGGGGTGGGGGTTGGGGGGGGGGGGGGGGGGGCAAAAAATTAGAAATTGAGCTAAACCATTCTAAATTGGCATTTATAGGTTTTAGTGGCCAACAAGTCGAATAAGGATATTTTGGAAAGTGTAAAATTATAAGGGGGGCAGGACGAGCAAAATATTAGAAATTGAGTCAGACCGTTCAAAATTGGTATGTATAGATTTTGGGGGCCTAAGAGTCGAATGAAGATATTTTAGAAAGTGTAATTAATTATTAGGGAGCAGGGGGGGGACATAGAAATTGAGTTAGGGTGGGGAATAAATATGCGTATCCCAGGAATGAAACTTTTCAGGGCTTACCCCTGAATTCAGGGTTTTTGAAATTTTTCCTGTTTCTGACTTTCATGTAAATTATTTTGTTTTTACAGAAATTTCTTATTTTGAATGTTTAATTTGCCTTATAATGCATTAAGAACTCTCCAAATATCATTTAATACAGGTAGCCATATGATATTTCATTATTAAATCTTGCCTATGAGCATGTAAAGATCAGTTTTCAGGGTTTTTGCATGCTAGGTAGTATCACCCCTGGTATCTAAAGGTAGAAATTAAGAAATCTGGTTGGTGGCCATTGGCTTTCATTTTTTTAGTGGCCACTTTAAAAAAGTTAGTGGCCACTGGCCACTCGCTGATAAAAGTAAAAGTAAAATAAAATTTTCTTTTCTTTAATTTTTTCAATGTTCAGTCTCGACAAATCATTAAGAAAATAATTAAGGTAGTCAACTTTTTGAAACTCATCCACAATAAATACATTTCTGATAAATTTTAATAAATGAAATAGGAATAGATTTACATAATTTATACTATGAATGTAAGAAAATACTATTCAATACAAAATTCATATGTTTAAAATGCTATTTTGGTTATATTATTTTATAACAGAAAATTCTGATTATATTGCCCCTTCACTATCCTGAATGGTGTCGATTTTCTACTTTTTCAAAAAAAAAAAAAAAAATCTTTGATTCATGAAAATATATTAGTATATGTAAATAAAAAAATATATTTTTTTAATAATACTTTTTTATTTTGCAAGTTTCTTTTTCTTTTCTTTTTTCTTGTTACAAATGAATTATAAATTAATTTTTCTTTAATAATAATGAATTTTTAATAATTTGCAATTATAATCCCCCTCTCTAACTGAATTTAGAGAGTGTGGCTGTAGTCGAGATTTCACAATGAAATTGTAGCTGTCACTTTTTAAAAAGTTAATTTTGACATATTTTAAAATTAGCAGCACTAATTCATCTTAAGGGGATATTCTGGTCTAGAAATTTAAAAAAATCGATTTTTTTTTTTTTTTTTTTGCATATTTTGAAAGTTTAGACTTTCAAAAATATGATCCTAAAAGGATTTTTCAAAATTCGAATTATTTTCGGAGATACAGCCGATTTTGTGACGTGGCGTTCGAGCCGGTCGTTTGGGATGTAATAGTTTATGTTAAGTAATATAGTTGGGATGTAAAAGTTTCGGATGTAATAAAGCCTATTTATACCAGCTTATCATCTGATGATTTATTACATCGATGTTTGGGGTCCGAAACACAAAATAATAATGAATCACTGAATTGTTTCCTAAACTTTAAACGCGTTTTTCTCGAAACTGCTTTTTTTGAGGTGGTTGACATGATATTTCAAGTTCTACTGAACCGATTGCTTTGAAATTTGGTATATATCTTGTTTATACAACTCTCTATCGCGTCTGCCTTGGATTTAAAAAAATTTTGATTTTCAATATTTTTAAAAAATTCGAAAAGGTCGAAAAAAGTCGGGTAAAAAAAATTTTTTTTTCAAGTCGACGCCATTTTGTCATTTTTTTTTTTATTTTTTGAAAATGGTCAACCCGATAGCGACATCTTTATTAATGAAGAATTTGTTTGATTTTTTTGTTTTAGATCACTACAAGGGTTGAAATCATGTCAACCAGGACGCACCGTTTTTTTTAAGCCCCCACTCCATCGGCCTGTATCTCGGCGAATTTTGTTTTGTTTTTTTTGTGATTTTTTTTTTTACATTCTCAAAATGTCAATAAAAAACATATAAAAAAATGGATAGTAAAAATGTTTTTCATTTTTTTTTTTATCTTACTTTAAAAAATGCCTAAAATTCAGGCTTCTAGACCAGAATACCCCCTTAAGGATAAACAAGATCTTAAGCTCAATCATTAAATGATAATTCAATATAGAAAAAAAAAAAAAAAAAAGAAAGAAATCAATTTTAAGATATTATCAAATTTGTAATTTAATGGTCTGTAGTATGTAGTACATCAGTGTAACTCAGATTAGGCATAACAAATTACATATAACTGAAAAATAAAATAGTAAAAGAACAGAATGCCTTCAAATTTCTTTCCCTTTCGTATTAAAAAAAAAAAAAAAAAAAAAAAAAAGGCTTTAAATGTGCGTTCCAACTTTCTTTTGAAGGACTTTTTTACTTTTTTTGGACGAATGTGAATTAATTTTGGACATTTGGAGATGGGGCTATTGAAGTGAAAATGCGTCGAATGACGTTTTTAATTTTTCTGCGAACGTAATACAATCAGAGTTTCAGCCAATTGATTATCTCACAAGCTTCCTTTTCGTCTCTTTCTCCCGAAAGTCGGCCGAAACTCTCATTTTGACATTTTAAAAAAATCAAAATCTAATACTTTTATAGAAAAATGGGAAAAAGCCATACGTTTTTTTAGTATATGAATAAGACTACCTGCCAATTTCCAGTGTTTACTGTTAAAATTGAAATCCGAAAATGCCTGTAAGTGGCGATGTTAGATTTGAGAAAGCCTGAATTCGAGGAGCACGGCGTGTTTACTGCGAAAACGCTGCCGTGCGATCCAAGTTTGCATTGGAATGGGGTATTCTATAAAGAATGGGTAGAAGAATTTTAAGTGTTTACTATTAAAATTGACTTCCGAAATATGTTTGCAAGTGGCGAGGTTAGATTTTAGAACAGCCTGAATTCTTTGCGCGGCGCGTTTACTGCGAAAAAGCCGTCGCGGAATCCAAGTTTGCCTTGGAATGGGGTATATTTTATAAAGAATGGGTAGAAGAGAAGTGGCCACTGCAGTGGCGGCCAAAGGCAATTTCTTTAGTTGTCACTTTTAAAAATCTAGTCGCCATGTGGCGAGTGGCGACCGGTAATTTCTAGCTTTACTGGTATCCCTTAATCTGTGCGTGCGCAATGCTCACGGGTCTATGCTGCCGACGGCAGTGGGGACCCGGTGTAAGTTTTTTTCAATGAAAAAGATTTTTTTTTTTTTTTTTTTTTTTTTTTTTTTAATGAGCGAGAATATGGAATTTTGAGGATTCATTCATAATAGTGATTCATTTAAAAATAGTGACCCACTAGCGGGCGAAGCTTACTAGTATCTATTAAAATATGACTAGACAGGGTTCATACTAAAATATGGAAAAAAAATTCCCTGAGTTCCCAGACAAGTTTCAAGAAAATATTAGCGACATATTACAAGAAACACTCTTCTAGACATAACAAAATACAGCTATTTTCACTCTATGATGTCATATTACTGCCGATCATGATAGAAATCATTATTTACATGCATATTTTCACAATACTTAATCATTTAAATTTTGATACGAAGCTAAACAAGAAAAACATAACTTGATAGAAAAGAAAAAATTTGTTTTTCCAGGTTTTATATCTGATTTTCCCTGAGTTTTAATGAAAATTTTAATTTTCCCTGACTTTTTTTAACAAATTCCAAATTCCCTGAGTATTCCCTGAGGAGTATGAACCATGCTAGACAATACCTCATAAGAAACTTGCAAAGAATTATTATTATTACATATTTTATACACTGTTTTAGTGAATAAACAAGAGATATTATTAACACTCTATATAACAATACAAACATTAAACTATACAATTTGTTAAAAAATAAATAAATAAATAAAGTGTGAAAATAGTGTTATTAAAATAGTATTTATTAGTAACAAGCTACCTTCAGTGACCAGCTGGTTTCAGTTCCTTTAAAAGCCATACCATGTTAAATCACTGCTCGGTGGCGCCTACTCTCCACTTCAGAACCTACAACAGTTTTACAAGAAAACGTGACATGTATTTTCCTACTAAAATTAAGTGGCATAGCATAAAAATGATTTAAAAACAAAGCAGATATATATATATAAATATTAAGTTCTAATGATAATTAAATTCAGTTAACTCTTGGTTAACCAGTATTCAACAAACCTGAAAAATTCAGAAAACCCTTTTTTCTCTTTTCCAATAAATTGTTTTAAAATATTTGCTGCTATTTTAGGAAGCTTATGGTTTTCATTTTCATATAATTAGTGTCCAAGTTAATATAATGCAAATCAATGTTTATACAAAGGCGAATGTCCCAGAAATTCACAATATTTTTGTAGCCGATTACTGAAATCTGCTATTATTTTGCCTTAATTGATAAATTCGCATTTTTTACGAAATTGAATCTCTAAATATTCAATTATTTTGCTACTAATCGATGATTAGGTAACAGTTCTTTAATTCAAGGATGAGATTGAGTAAAGTGTAAAAAATAAATAAATAAAACTTTATGAAAAAGATAAACATTAAAGCAAAATATAAGAAATCTCAGAACTGTTAAATTGGTTATCGCTTTCTAAAAATTGATTACTTAATTTCTAATATTTTATTTTTAAAAGACAAAACACAAAATTTCACATCGTGAAAATTCACATTTCAATACTTTAAAATAAAATGCTTAATAGAAAAATAAATATTTTTTTTAGAAATTGATTTCCTAATTTTTATTTTTAATATTTCATTTTTAAGTAAAAAAAAAAATGCAAAATTATACATTGTGAAAATTTACATTTTATAACTTAAAAAAAAAAAAAAAATAATAATAATAATAATAAATATAATAATTTTTAGAAAGGGATAACCTTATTAACAATTGTGAAGTTTCTGAATGTGAAAATGGAAATAAAAAATATGCATTAATTGATGAGTTATGATGGAGCAAAATTCTCCATAGAATAACATTGGCTTTGGCTTCCGGCGACAATAAGTAGAAAGTGATTGCTTAACTGATTGCCTGCATGCACATACTTTTCAGGCTTTAATTTTATTTGTCTAGAAACTTATAAGGCTAGTAGTATTGCAAAAATACTGGATTTAAAAAAAAAAAAAAAATAGATCTGATACAATGCACATGAACAAATACATTCATATATATATGTGTTACATATTAATTTATGTGATGCATTATTATCTATGCATTAAGTTATTAAGTAATGTTAATTTGAACTGAATTCAAAAATAATTTTAACTATTATATTGTTTTATCTGTAATTTTTTGCCATTAATAAAATCATAAATATTCATATTTTACATCAACTAATAAATTTAGAAAAAATGTCATTAAATAAAGAAATTAAAAATAGTAATTCATCATTTTAGGATATTTACATATTCAACATATTTACATAGTATTGTGTGCAACTAAACTAAATATTAAACTCAAAAGCAAAGTAGACTGAATGTGAATACTCAAAATAAATATGAAATAATTGGTGAATGTCCAGAAAGCATTTAAATTTTTGCTATTATATTAATAGTGAATAAAAAAAAAAAAAAAAAAAAAAAAAAAAAGCATGTGTGTGGTCTATTTAAAAAAAAAAAAATATCTCAACAAATACGAAGGGCGAACTCGACATCAGGTCAATTTTTTTCTTTTTTTTTTTTTCACCATCTGATTCTAGATCCTTCAGAGAATCTACACAGGTATAGCTTTCATGTTGAGATCACCCTTGTTTCCGTCTCAAAATATGCATGGACGATGCATATTTTGATATGCATATGCATATGACGCAAAAAAAAAAATATTTTCAAATGTGTTTTTCTCAAAATCTCCTTTTGTTGAGTTTGCCCTTCGTATTTGCAACACCTCATATGTACTAGCTTGGTTATAAATAAATTTCTTAGTAATAAATAACAAACATATACTATATTAAACTTGATTATAGTAAATTATTTAATATAACAAACTTATAGTACAATAAATTTCTTAGAAATAATTTTATATCAATGCATAATTTAAATACATAGGTATAACAATTATACAACAGTTTTTTATATATATATATGTTTAAAAAGAATATCTTTCATTAAATTCAAGCAAATACTTATCAATTATGAACATAAATGTGTTTTTTTGATGACTATGTAAACTGTAAAAAAAATGCCACATGCTAAAAACCTAACCGCAATCAAATGTAATATAATTTATTCTGCAAGCTTTTATTTCTATTTTAGTGAATGACACGAATAAAGTCTTTGAATTTTCAGGGCTCTTGTTATTGTTTTAAAAAACTGTTAAATCAAACAACAATTCTGACAAGAATTCCATTTTCAAAAAGCATTGTATAATTTAGCAGACATTGTTTACTTTCAAGTAAATGCATACACATTAAAAAATTCTTTTTTCCTCCTAAGAAAAAACTTTAAATTTTAAGTAATGAATAAAAAAATAAACCAAGTATCAAACAGCAAAATGAGAAAATAAAGCTTTTAACCATTACAAAAATATATATGAAATATAATTAAAGAGGATATTTCGATTGAGATAAATTGTAAAAATGTTTTTAATTTCTAAACTAAGAAAAAATAAAATTTGAATAATCAAACATATTACTTGATTATCCTATCTGAAAAAATAAAATAAATAAAAAGTAGGTTAAAAAGAACACTACTTTTAGTGAAGATTTCCCGGTACATAAAATTATTCGTCACTAACTGAAATATGCAATAATATTTGTTTATATTTTACAACGCTAAGACTAATATCATGTTTACACAGTATACGCTAAGATGAAGATTTCATTTTGAATCACATATATTATCTACGACTTTTAATCAATATACATCTATAATTTTAAATTGTGTAAATGTGAGTTATCTTATATTCTATATCGGAAACAATATTTAAAATTACTTACTTTTTACAAACATGGACAGCAAAACACACCGCCATCTCGCTTCTTGCTTCTTATGCTGGCGCTTGTTTTGCTTCTCTCTGATTGGCTATTAGAGTTTTCAGAAAGTTGTAGTATCAATGCCCAACAACATTGGTAGATATCCATCAATATCGATCGAGATCAAAATCAACCAGCAGATTTATTTATTTATTTCCCTTCAAGAATTTTTCTTAACAATGCTAAATATTTTCAATGACGAGCTGATCGTAAAATTGAACAAGAAATTCCGAGAACAAACCTTATCTTTCTTACCGTTCTTTGCCGAGATTGGACGATATTGACCAATATTCCCGTTTTTTACAACATTATAAAATGCTTCTATTAATAATTTTATAGAACTTAAAATACTGTTAAATATATTTCTGTCCACTACGTATCGAAAAATAACAAAAATTTTGGTTAAAAAAAGCTAAATATCAATAGTTCCGAATTTCAATACTGTCATTCCAACATTGGGTAATATTGGCCAATATTGAAAAGAAACAACCGACTGACGCCAATGCTTGCCGTGGTTGGGCAACATTGAGCCAATATTGAGCAATACCGCTGTGCTACCTGGGGAGATACAAAAGAAAACCCATTCAGGAAACCTCAAAACGTGTAAGTCAGGAAAAATCTCGAATTCCACTTCTATAATATAAAAGAACTTTAAAATATCTTTCGAATGATGTATTAAAAATAATTTAATCATAATTAGAAATTGAAATATTGAAATTTTAAAATATCACAGCGGCATCTGGCGGTAGAAAATTTTGTAATCTCTTGTTCGTTTCCATATCAACAAAGCTTTCTAATGATGTATTACTTATGAAATTATTTTGATTAGTAGCTGAGATACAAAAGAAAACCCATTCAAGGCAACTGAAAACGGGTAAATGAGGTAAAATCTCGAATTCCACTTTGGATAATATAAAAGAACTTTAAAATATCTTTTGAATGATGTATTAAAAATAATTTAATCATAATTAGAAATTGAAATTTTAAAATATCACAACGCCATCTGGCGGTAGAAATTTCTGTAATCTACTGTTCGATTCCAAATCAACAAAGCTTTCTAATGATGTATTACTTATGAAAGTTTTTTAATTAGTAGCTGAGATACAAAAGAAAACCCATTCAGTACACCTCCAAACGCGTAAATCAGGTAAAACCTCGAATCCACTTTAAAGTATTAAAAAAATGCATTGTCACTGTGTTCTGAGCTATTCTAAAAATTTCATATGTTTAGCTTGTCGGGAAGTTAAATGATCGTTGAAAAATATAATAGACTTTGGCCCGAAACATATGGCTAAAAGTATTGTAAAAAATGCATTAGTCACCATGTTCTGAACTATTCTGAAAGTTTCATATGTCTAGCTAGTCAGGAAGTAAGTTAAAAATAAATTCTCTTGTTGAATCATATAAACGCTGGCGAAAGCAGATGGCATCCAAAACAATTGGCTTAAAATATTTAAAAAATGCATTGTCACGTGTTCAACCTTTAGTTATTACAACTAGAGGACAAAACTTTCTACCCGTCTCCAAGAAAAGTAGAACTATCCTCCAAGAAAGTCGAACTGCATAATTGCTCAAAATTCCCAATCGCAGGAATTAGCAATATGTATGTCTGTATGCTTCGCATAGTTATGAAAAAAAAAAAAAAACTGGATACTCATATCTCAAAATGCATGAAACTTAAACATGTAAAACATTTTCTAGTTCAGCAGTCAGTTAATAAAACTTAGAACATACAATCACACAATATAAATACTCAAAATTCCAATTTGCAATATCAGTAATACGCATGCCTATACTCTTTGCATAAATGAAAAAAAAAAAAAAAATACTGGATATCCCTATCTCAAAACGCATGAAACTCAAAGTTTTAAAAACTTTGCAGTTTAGTAGTCAGTAATACGTACTTATGACTACACTTCTCTTACATGATAACGAACAAGTAAAAAAATATAAATAAATAAACATCATTATAGATAACCCTATCTTAAATAAGACTCCTATATGATAAGAGCTGGCGCAGTGTCCGCCATTTTCTAGACCCGTCTGGGAAAGTGTTAGCGGTAGAAAAAGCTAGGTTACATGATTAGCGTTGTTATCGCCTTTAAACTTCTATACAGATCAAGTGAGCTGGAACTTCTTATCACGAAACCAACAAGTTGGCAATTTTAAGAACATCGCCAACATTCTTAAAACTGCAACCCTTCACGTAAAATATTAAAGTTAATTTTTAAAGAATTTAAAGTAATAACTTAAAAAAAAAGTAAATTCATATTAAATTTGTCAAACAACTTTGTAAATAAAATGAAATAATTTGAAAATAAGGGAAATCTTACGCTAAAAAGTTGTGCTCCTGCTCCGGGTATCCACGAGTTGCATCTGCAATTTATAATCCTCTTTTTCCTTCTTCCTGGATTAGAAGAAAATATAAACAGGCGGTGCCCTTTTTTAGAGTTATTCGTGCAATTTATAGCCGAAAAACCACCAATAATAAATCGTTAGCCGGTCTTGTGGGATAGAAAATGGCGGATGCGTCAGCCTATCTATGTAGGAGTTCTAATCTTAAAATACAAGAATCTCAAAAATAAATACAACTTTTTGTTGAAGCAATCAGTAATATGCACGTCTGTACACTTCACATACATGAAAATCAAATAATAAACATCACTGGATACCCACATCTTAAAATGCATAAAACTTAAAAATATACAAAATTTTGTACTGCAGCAATTAATAATATGCACGTCGGTATGCTTTGTGTACATAAAAAAAAAAAAAAGAAAGAAAGAAAGAAATAAAAAGCAACAGTTTAAACAGTTTTTAACCAACAAAAATCACATTTTATAAACTATTTAAAAAGCACAAAAATACGTAATAATTAAACATATTTTTCAAAAAACAAGTAAAGCAAAAAATTCATGGATATTTAGATATTTCATAAAATAGAAAATCACAGCTCACTTACCTCTGTTTCATGTCTGTAATTCATGAAGACACTTCGCCTTTGATATACCCCTCCTCTCCTCCAAATTGGGGGGGGGGGGGATAACCAAATGACTACTATTAAACCACAATCCTTTCTTTACATTTTGACTTATATTATGCTTCATTTCTTTCACTTTAAAACGATTTGGATACATCCATGTAAAACCATTGATTTTAACTTTACATTCTGTTAAAATCATATATTCATTACACACAGGCCAAACATAAAAAGACAAACTCTCTTTCATATAGTACTCAAGCACACCCTTATTTGCCAAACTATGCCAATAGAAAAATATCTTTCATTGTACTTATCATATTTCCTTAACATTCATTCACGGTAATATTCATTAAGCAGTATAATTAGTAATTGTAAAAATGGAAGATTTTACACAATATATTTTTTTCACAAAAAAAGAATCCAAAAGTTTAAACCTGGATCAATCCCTGAAAGTTTTTATGTATACAAAGTATAAAAGAAACTTTTTTCGAAAATGCATTCATTATTGCATTAAGTGTAACACATTCACATATATTAATTACTAAAAATTACTTTACAAGCTTTAACATATATACTGACTTAAATATCAATGGAATACTCAAAATAATTAAAAATATTAATACTTACATGTATGTACAGTCGGTAACAAAAGTGTCCGAACACTAGCGAAAATTCCTATGTAAAAAAAGTACACTTTATACGGTTTTGTTAAATAAATCCTTGTCGAGTCTTGTTCTTAATCAGTGTAAGAACACGATTCGATAAGGATTTATTTAATAAAACCGTATGAAGTGTACTTTTTTTACATAGGAATTTTTGCTAGTGTTCGGACACTTTTGTTACCGACTGTAGTCACTGCACTTCATATGATTTAACAACTTCTGATGAAAAATGATAACAATTTCTGATGAATATGTGATGAAATTATTTTTTCATTCCACTGAATTTCACAATACAATTTTTAAATATTCAGAATTGTAGACGACACACAGAAGATACCTCACCAGGCTGATTCACTTTTGCTAATAATAAATCATTGGAAATTGTAGAACTTTCTTCGAATCAAATTGTTCAATTGGATTATAGTTTTTTCAAGAAACACAGACATGCCATAATGGCCCCAGTTTTGAACTTGAGATCACAAAACAGGCATGCCGCATCACTTAAAATTTGCCCCATAATATATATGTTTTATCTCACTTTGTTTCTTATTTACAATATATGTTTATAAATAAATAAGAGAGCTAGATGCCTACTGTTCGCCCGCGGATGATTGATACCTGGTTGGCAAAGTGCCGGGACGATTCCACTTACTCACTGGGAGACACAGCAAAGGAAGAAGGAAGAGAGAGGGGACATTTTTCTATTATTCTTGTTTCTTCTGTTATGAGTAGAATCATTAATACCCCTGCTTTGTTTTCTTTTATTTCTTTCTGTATAACAGTTTGTTTATATTGGAACAAATGGAACATACATCTGGTACGAATTCTCGGATTAAACCTATCAGTAGTGAATCGAAGCATATTGTACATGATGTCATTAAGTTTTGCGATAAAGAAGCTTTGGAAGGAGAAGTTATTGTTTGAAGAATTTTAATTATTTCTTCAAGAATTTTGATAATAAATATTAAAATGAAAGTAAGTGTCAAATATTTAAAGCAACATCCAATTTTAGATAGTGCCATTTTAAATAGTTTGTTCGTTCGGTGCAACTTGCACATCAGTCCCGTCAGGTACGACTTGCATATTAGTCCCCTTTAAATATAGTGATTGGCAAAGAATTCGTTGATTCACTACCTTAATTGATTTCACATTCCGTCATTTTTTAAGGGGTTATATACTAGTTTGTAAATAATAATTGACATAATTTTTAAATTAGTGTTACACACTTCAAGGAACAACTTTAATATATCCCCACAACGACATTTGGCGATTTTTTGTTGGTGATTATGGCTAAATCATAAATCTAAAAATCATAAATGATAAAATCATAATCTAAATCATAAAATCATAAATCCAAAATAAACAACATATAGGCTGCCATATTATATCGCTGCCATATTATATCGCCAAAGTCAGCTATGGGGATATACTAAAATTATACCTTAAAACAATTCCCTTTATAATATATCAGTTTTTCTTTCTTTTAATTAATCGTAAAATATTTATATAACCAGATATTCAAGAATCAGTTCAAAGAAGAAAAAGAAATGCAATCAGTGAGTTATAATTTTTTCATACCAATAAACAAACACATCCCTAGGTACTACGGACATTCCTATTTTATAAATGGACCAACCCTTTTCACTCATGCGCAGATGACGCCAGGGATCATCCTTCTGCGGTTTAACAGTAAATGGTGACATTTGTGATAATCTGTTACAAGAGGGTTTTTCCAGGGCCTGACTTACGGCAGGGCATACGGGGCAAATGCCCTGGGCCCCCCTTCTGCAAAGGCCCCCCCCCTACAGGCGAATGCAGAAATTCTGCAACCTAAAGACCTCTTATGCCACTGCAAGGGGGCCCCCCAGAATAGACTTGCCCCGGGGCTCCAGGTAGTCTAAGTCGGGCCCTTTTTCCATCTAGTTAATATGAAAACAATTTAGAAAAAAATTATGTATATACCTAAAAATGAAAAACCAATATTTTTACCAATAAAAGAATAATATTATGTCTAAAAGTTAAAATTTAATGCCTCATTGTTATTTAGCTATTTAAACTAAGAAAACTTTACACGTTTTGATAATAGGCAATTTTTCGATGCGTTTGGCTAAGAGTACGAAGTGATCGAAAATTCAAATGAGGTTTATC